>CM068371.1:339629583-340179583 GCA_034769895.1 Magicicada septendecula | reverse complement strand
CGATCGCAGCACAGCCGTTGAGATGGTGAGTCTCCAACTTTACAACTGTGCCGGCCCGAGTCGCATTTTTATTTGTGATGCTAGTAGCCTAATTCTATTTTAATTAATATTTACTGATGAATAAATGATTTTCTAGTAAAATGTTTTAGAACATTAGAAATAAAAATACAACATAGATCTTTTATGTGTACATAATAATTGAAGCAAATCTCTCTAAGTGAATACGCACTATTAACAAATTCTATGTTCACTGCGCAGATTAGTGTGAAACACAACGAGGCTGACGTAACTAATGAACATACCGTAAGAGATTTCAGGTACTCAGTGCTAATTGTCTCAACACAGCATAAAACGTGTACTTGTTAACGTCACCATGTAATCACATTTGTCAACCACTGTGGGGAATGGTCTTTTCCACCGTACTAATGTTTCACACGTTAATTTTCTTCTGTCAACCAAATAACTTAATAAATTCTTCAGTCAATTTTAGACAAATAATTTGATTTGAACAGAGTTAAAAGGGTTTTGTCAGACTTAGTATTCCCATAGCTATGGAACTCAGTTAATGCTGTGTTCGATCATCGAGAGCACCGTAAATTCGTGGTAAGTTTTTAAACTCCCACATTGAGCTCTGAAATTAAAAACCTAAAGTATCAATGCCATTTCCTGATCTTATCAAAAATTAGTATTCCAGGTAGGTTGAGAAAGACTCGATCTACAGAGCGCCAGTGCTCCAAACAAACTTTTAAAGTACACTTGCTCCAAGATGAAATTTTAAGATACCTGTATCAGACCCGGTTGAGTCAGTTTGCACAACACAAACCCATCAGTAGTAATATAAATGAAGAATGGGGTAACATCAGAGATGTCATACACAAGCAGCATTTGAAGCATTGGAGACAAGACGTAAAAGGTATGGAAACCTAGGTCTACAGGTATGGGATGACGATATCAGACAAATAATAGATGCTAAAAAGCAGGCATACCTGAAACATCTAACCTTAAACACTGCTCAGACAAGGTGTGAATATAAGCGCTGCTGTGCCACTGCCAGAAGAGAAGTCAGGAAAATCAAGCGAGGTTCATGGGATAAATATGTAAGTACCATAGAAAACGATGCACATGGCAAGCAGTGCAAGGGTTACAAAATATTAAGGCATTTAAATCAAACGGAAAGGGATAACCTGAAGGTCAGTAATATCTCAGAACAACAATGGCTTGAATACTATGAGTAACTATGGACCCAGGATCAACTGGAAGAAACAACCTTTGCTGATATCAGTGATTGTGTGGACCCAATAACAATGAATGAATTGTTAGCTGCTCTACACCGCTGTAAGAATAGAAAAGCACCAGGTACTGATGGGCTGAACGTGGAGCTTATAAAGTGTGGACCAGTATTGCTGCATGATCGTTTGCTGCAGTTCATTAATCTATGCTGGACAACTGGTCATGTTCCTGACGATTGGCGGATTGCAAAGGTAATTCCCATATTCAAAAAGCGTGATGGTTAATGACTGCAGGAACTACAGAGGAGTCAGGCTTCTTAATACTTCATATAAATTATATGCATCTATATTACGAACACGGCTAAATGCGATAACGGAGACCATGCTTTCAGAGGCTCAGAACGCTTTCTGGAAGAGCAGATCATGTTTAGATTATATATTTACAATAGCCCAGCTCATTGAAAAGCGTAGAGAGTATCAGCTACCCACATACAGTGAATCGGAGCAAACTATTGGCAGTAATGGCAAGGAAAGGGATCCCAAAACTTCTAATTACAGCAATACAGAGTCTGTATATGGAGAATAAAATCTTAATAGAAGCAGGGAGACCGAGAACAGCTCTTAGAGTTGATAGATTAGAGGCTGATAAATTGTGGAGTACGACAAGGGTGTGAATTATCACCTTCCCTTTTTAATTTATATATTGACGATGTCATACAAAACTGGCAGATGTGTCTTCCAGACCATCGAGGAAGCGCTGTAGTAACCAACTGTAATATTTGCCTATTTGAGACCGGAACAAACCATTCTTGGTTTAAACCTTGAGGGTGATGATGATGATGATGATGATGATGATGATGATGATGATGATGATGATGATGATGATGATGATGATGATGATGATGATGATGATGATGATGATGATGATGTAACAACGCAGTAACAGCAAGCGGTTGAAGTGTAGAATTGACCACAATTCATTGCTTGTACACCATACGGCTTACTGTCCCTCTCGTATGCCACCCATTGGTTTACAGGGGAACCTGTTGTTACTAAATTTGTTCCTTGTTGTGCAGTAAGTGACTGAGACAAGTCACTGATATCCCAAATTATGTTGATTAACGTATACTTACAAAAGCGTGTGATCAGGGATTTCTCGTTCCTGCATTGCACCACATACCTGAAACGATGAATTATGAGATTAGTGTGATGTGGAAAATATATCTTAATTCTGTGTAAAGTTGTGTATAATTTAAACAAATTCAGCTTGTTTGGTATCATGTATAGAAGAATTTTTGAAAACTTAAATATAGGGCTACTTTTATTTATAGTGCAAGATAACGGGTATTTAGCTGACAGCATTTGCAGAAATAATATTTGATTTTGTGATTTCATACATTTATTTTTTATTACTTTTTTTATAAAATATATGCAATGATAATGTGATGTATAATTAATATAAATATTCGAAATCGATCGCTTTAAGAATATAAATAATAACATTATATGGTATTCTATAAAAGAATACAAAAAAATAAAAAATATATGCAGTTTCTATATGAAAATTATGAATTAAAAATTTTTTAAATTTTGAAATATTTGACAGCAATTCAAAAAAATCTTTTAATTGTTTTATAGTTTATAAGTAGTTTTATAATCCCACTTCCCTGAATGTGCTGGGTTGAGTTGGATCGGTCCGGACTATTAGTTATTTCAATTTGCGCACTAATATGAATGACGTATAGTGTGTCTGTTAAGTGGTCTATTGTTACTGATCTTCGTTACACGCACGAAACTAATTCACTTTCACACAGCACGGCACTGCTGCTTTTTATTGTTTATAATCGTCTTAAACTACGTTAACATTCAGTATTTATAGTAATAACAGCCGTGTCTTATAGCATTTACACCCCTTCGCACAGGACACGAACTAAGGCTTATTGTAAATAATATGGCCCCATAAAGAATATAGTGGCACAGTGTGTGAATTTTTGTCTCATTTCAACACACACACACTGTGTGCGTGTGTGCCCTCGGTCGCTCACGTACGTATATATATGAGCGTGAGCTATAGTATGAACATGAGTATTCATATGGGTATGCATATGAGTATAAGTAAGTTTGTAGACACGCATATGCGAAAACGTTATGGGTTATGAATATGGGGGGGGTGTGAGTATGAGTATAGGTATAATCATGGGTATGAGAATGAGAGTGCGTATCAGTATGTACGGAAACATAAGTATAATAAAAGTATGAGTAGGAGTATGGGCCATCACATATTGTATGTTATTTATGATGTTTATGTGTGATTTGTTTTATGTTATGGGAATAATAATGTATTGTTCTGTTTATTTTTATATCCACCTGATCGTAAGCCTGCTGATACAAGGAATGGAGTCAGGCAACTTACGCACAAAAATATTATCAATCTCTGGTAGATCTTTCTACACTGAATGTTGTAAATGAGGTCTTCAATTGTTCCCTCTTTAACTGCCTAAAAAGTCACTTCAGGACTAAGTATGTCAGAGTAACTAAATTTCCAATAGGATGAAACATACACATTTTTTACAAGACAGATTAACGTACACATTTTTTACGTTAAGATTAAATTAATGGAGTTGTGTAAGTGGTTATAATCACAAACAGTAATTACACTGTTGCACGTCACTATAGAAGAAAATTCCCTGTTAGCGCTTTCAAGCGTCCACCTCATCATCAGATCGGATATATACAATAACAAAACGAGACAATTCGTATATACCTCTACTTGCCCTACAGGACCTGCACATTCTCATAAACAAGCCCTGAGCTAAACCGCCTTTACTTTCAGGTTGCTAACTCACATAGCTGGCAACAGTGTAATTTCTGTTTGTTAAAATTAAAATTATAGCGTATACAAAATTTTCATACTTCTAAAAATGAACATCTGTTCTGTTTTCTCGGAAACTGGTAGTCGGAATTAATCTACACATTAATAGACTGTATCTATACTTAACAATATGTAGGTAAATATATTGTGTTTTAAAAACTACTAAAATATCATATATGTTTTGAAATATAATATTGTAACGAGAACCGTATCGAACAGCCGAAGGTGTCCTCCACCCGTCCCTCCTATAGTCGATCAGGCATAGAATCAGTCAAGGCCGTATTAAAGTACCTTTTAGAGTGTTCAAGAACATTTGAGATAAGCATTAAGGTGGCATGCAGTCAGGATGAAAAATTCTCGAACACCTGTGCTACCTATAAAAGGGACAGAGTTTGGCTTTGTTAGTCAGTTTCGTTGAGCGAATTAGCGTTGATCGAGTGGTTACTGTGTTATAATTACTGTAGAACTCTATTACTTGACATTATTATTACGTGTAGATAATTTTTCTTGAATTGGTACGAGTATAATCTTGTCGAAAAACCTGTTGGTTACAAACTGTTATTTCTGACTAAAGCTGGTGACTAGCGACTTCCTTGATGTCTGTATTTTGTTCTCCACTGTACCATACGACGATCAGTTAGACCGTCGTAACAATATATATGTTAATGAGTTATATTTGGATGTCTGTCGGTAGACTGGCGGTACGTGTGCTATCTTGAACCTTGGAATGTCGGAATACCGGTACTGAATAGGCTAAGCAGATAACCTGTAGGTTTACCACAAAGGGGAATAAATTCTTAGATTCTCTGGTTTGCAAAGAGGACCCCTTTGCCCAACACTAAGATATCATGTGCAGCAGCAGCAGCAGCAGCAGCAGTTGTTGTTGCTGTTGTTGTAGAAGTAGAGAAGGAGACTTGCAGCTCTAACTCCAGATAACATTGATGAAAATCTCTCCAAGTAGTGACTGTAAACGGGATCCTTTATGGTGATGGAGAACGTTTTGGTCTATGGTGTTCGCAATTCAAGATCAAGTAATGCATATCAGAGCGTATCTAAAATACATTTCAAGCCAACTAATTGATGATAAGTACCTACTGTGGAAAATATCAATGAATTAATTCAACAATTTTGCTGTGTATCTCCATCAATGGCACATTTTGAGTATCTTCAAAGATACAACAACAACAACAACAACAACGCAGTTGGTATGAGAGAATGACAGCACTCGGAGTTGTTAAAAACGAATGCATGTAGAATTAGTAAATTTTCAATAACGAAAGAACTTACGAAATTACACCAACTTGTAGAGAAGCCACATTGTAGCTGATGAGTAAGTAGCCAGCAACGAGCGAACACGAATTTTATGGAACAGTGAAACACTACTGAAATCGCACTGTTCTATAAACAGTGGGGTAAAGGGACAGGATATCGTTTTGTTTAATATAAAAACTACAAAATCATAAATTGCTGATGCTGCTGACTATAGAGTTGAGTTATCTATTACTGAAAAAGGGGAAGTACCAAACGCTGGTTGCTGAGTCAAGGGATTCATATGAGTTGCGAGAAGTGGAAAGATTCCTAACAGTCGTATCTGTAAGTGGCTTCATCAGAAGCGATTAACAAGATGTAAAAAAGATATTAAAAGTCTGTGAAGCCATTTACGAACCGTTCAGAAAGCGGCTTATCGCCACTGTGAACGCTGTCCAAAAATTCTTAAGTCTCAACTGCAAAATAAATTTGAAGGAGATTGATAATGTGATTACCAGTGGCGTAACTGCAGGCGCTATCAGGGGGATTAATTCCCCCCCAAGATTTATTAAACATTTCTGCGAAATTCAATAACCACTTAACATAGGCCTAGTTGCGTAGACCACTTAACTTTTCCAACCAGTTGCGAGTGTTAAAATATGTAACAATATATAACACTTTATAATATATAATTCTTACAATGTTTCCTTAATAATAATAATAATAATACTCATCATTAGGTAAATTACGTATGTATTTGCAGAATTATATATATTTTATAAAATGTATTTGTTAAATTATTTGAAAAGAATTCTGAATTTCCCATTTGTCCTGAGAAAAATGGGAATCCGACATTGAAGCTAGTCTCATCCCCCTAGAAGCTAGTTTCATCACCGCCCCCCAAAGGAGCAGCTCCTACACTACTTACGCCACTGGTCGTTGCAACACAGTTTTCACTTCCTGAATGTGTACTGCTGGTCTTGGTTAATTTACACAAACCTGGAGCTGTACGAGTCTAAACAGCAAACCATAAAATAATAACAATAATAATAATAAGAACCAGTATATCATTATTTCCTTATGTGAAGTATCAATATAGAAACCTTGTGAGCGCATGTGTATGCATAGAGAGAGATGGACAGAGAGAAAAGAGAGATAGATAGACTGACAGTGAGAGAGAGGGTGGGGAGGGAGAAAATGCGATGTGGAGGTAGTGAGACTATATACGTAAATTCGTAGCGCAAACGCTCATGTAACAACACACTCATATCCGCTTGTTTGTGTCGTTCTAGTTAGTTGGAAAGTAGCGGTAGATTAATAAAAAAACCGAATAAAATGGCTTCTGGATGTTTTAGTTTCCCGTAAAATATATTAATTTTGGAAGCCATTACTTACCCTTACCCTAGCGCTACATGTTGGCAGCAGTGTGATTATCGTGCTGTGCTGTCCGGGTTGTACATTGTATATTGTATACGGTGTTGAGAGACGACTTTTTTTATTCCTGTCTACTTTTTTTTTATTTCTACAGCGTTATTATCTATCAAAAAATTTTAAATAAATATTCTAAACGACTTGATAATGGGTGAGCTGCTGAAGCCAAAATCGTGTCACACGAGTAATATATGGAGGACATAAAACTCTGTATGAAAGGGGTGTTTTTATTGACGACATTTTAGGGTGTGTATTAGCAAAATAAATATATAATACACAGCTGTATGGCTGTAATTCCGTTAAGCGCACATTCGCCATACGCATTTAAATTTACTGTATTTGTTGATAAATATCTCTCACGTTTATCCGTGGATTGTTAGTTTAGATTACTTATTCTGTGATTCTGAATGTTAATGCTCGCTGTCTAAGGCGCATCCTAATACCCTCTTCTGTACCTTGAGTAGCCCCAAAAGTCTAATTTTGTAGATGAGACTGTAATTTAAAAATATTTTTTAACCTAAAGTAAACCTGGCAAACACTATTGTGGATATGAATACTTGTTTTAAACTTAGGATTTCAAACAGTTTTGGGGTGATCTAAACAAAGTCCTAGCGTAGGTTAGTAAATAAAAGTGGGAGAAAAAAATAGTAGCGCATTTCGCGATTTGAGCTGTTGTTTAGTCTAAAATGTATTTTGGAAAATTGAGGTACAGGAGCTGACATGCTTCAGGTATGAGAAGTAAAGGCTGAAGTAATATGGAAAATGGAAACATGAGCTAAAGAAAGCATGTGCAAGCTATAAAAGCGAGGAACACAATAAGATAGTTAACACAGTACAGAAAAGACGCCTCTCCTGGACAGTTCATGGGAAGCGAATGATAAACTTGAGGAAGAACCACAGCCTCACCACCTGAAGTAAAAGAGATTGGGGTACAGTTAAGTAAGTAAACTCCAACTGGAAAAGGGTAGTGGCAAAGTCCAGCTCCAGAGGAACTGTGTTACAAATTAATAGTTAAACTTTAGTTAATAGTGAAATCTGTTACAGTCTAATGTAAAAAGTGAGTCATCACTCCGAACACGTGAGAGAAGTGTTAAGTGTATGTAGGACTCTGAGTATGAAATCAGTCGGCTTATGCAATTTATAACTTTACATTATACTACAAGTACGTAAAACTATTAGACTGAGGGTAATTTATCAAACGAAATTCATTAGCATAGAAACTACAATCAGAATCTGTTTACCATGTAGCCTACTCCTATATTGTATACATATTCTTCCTGGATTCGATAGAGTGGTCATAACAATTTATCTTTTTTGAAGGTCCGTGAAGTGTGAAAAGAAAAGAATATGAAAACAAACTTCATATTAATTTATTTTACTAAATAGAAATTTATTTTACTATTTTAATTTATTTTATTCTTACTTTCATGATCTGCAAATTGGTAAACATACTGTAATCGAGAATGTGTGAAAAAATTAATCTTTTGCACAGAATAAGGAACAAATGTACAGTGGAATAACAACACGAAATCGAAAGAGAATAGGTTGTGAAATTCAGTCACACTTTCTGTATCGCTGTCTGTCTATCTGTTTTTCTCCATCTGTTTATGTATATATTTTGTGAGCATATTTGCTGATTGTTGGTGGTTAATTGGTGTTGCTGATTTTCCTCATGTGGATGTCTTCTTCTTATCTATCTTTCCTCTACGCTTCGACACTAAATCAACTGGTTGAAACGCCAATAGCACTAAAAGTACAAGGTGATGCAAAAATCTACAAGAGCATAGAAACAAACACATATAATGCGCGCGTGTCTGTAATGTTCGCTTGAATATTTATGTGAACCAAAAGTAAGAATATATTAAAAATCTCAAGATGTTTACAAATAGATGTGTAAACATCTATGCTCAAGAAAATCGTTAAATAATAAAACTTACGTGGTTTGTCAATAAAGTAATGAGAAAGTTGGTACAATTTTATTTATTAATACTATAACTACAAAATAATGTTATCACCTTCAACCCACTTCCCGTAGGAAGATCAACGGCAACGAAGACATAGTTCTTATTGGTATACTGTCTACGCCTCTACGTGGACCACCTTAACGTTTGGATGTTCTTCTCAAAATACCTACTTCAACAGTTGACTGTTGGTTGTTGGGAGAAGAAGGCAATAACGTAGGATAAAATCAGTGGACTATGGGACTGGGGTTCCACAGAAATGCAGTTTCTGGACAAATACTCGTTAACTGGAAGCGCGGTGTTATGTAGAGCTCAACTGTCATAAAGTCAACAATTTGTGCGTAGATTCGAATCATGCCTCAAAACTTTTGTCAACTTCTGGTGATTTAAATTTAGATCGTAGCCAATTACTCTTACTGTAAAGTGACGGTAAACACTCTTTTTCGTACACTATCGTCAACTCGTGCTATAATTTTTCGCTACGTTCATCATCCGCGGATTCAGGACGATCCAAAAATGTTTTCTGCCACCTAACAATCTGACCTCTTTCACAGTCTTATTCCTGTAACCTTGCATTCATCAGTTAAGTGTTTCTGCTGCAGTGAGTGGAAGTTTGCCACAAAATTTGATTGCATAACTTTGATCAGTATTTTTGAGCACCGTGATTGTGACGTTATAAAAAGCAAACTCATCAAAACCTGTGCTATAGCACAGTCAAATCTAGTGAGTTTAAAAATCTAAACGTTTCATGAATATAGGCAAAAGTTATAGCCATCAGTTGAATATCTTTGGAAGAACAAGTAGCAGTGTAAGATGAGAATTCAAGCAATTCTGTAATCTTTTGTTCCAGAAAATATCATCAGTCATTGCATTGTTGGTCTTGCACTGTTGGCACATCGTTGGGAACTGTCAACTCTGGTAATGAAATTTTAAACAGACCTCGTACTCAAGTTAAATGGTTTTGAAGAAATAATTCAGTGACTACGTATGACTTTCAAAATATATTAACATAAGTTTTGTACGAAAACAAGTCAACACGTACATACTACGATTATCGGTTGGTACAAAGTCAACTTTTTAAAAACCTATTATCTAGTAGAGAAACTCGTGGCAGAGAAATTCAATAGAGAAAACTTGTAAGATTAAGAAAACTACTGTGAGAGAAAGTCTAACTAATGCTTTAAGAAAATCTAGATTTCATAAAATTCATAACGTATATAAACGTTTTAAACTTTACTTTTTGTTGCTGTAAAATGAATGTTATTACAGGGCACAGACTAATCGAATATTAGTCGAGCACACACGAACTGACAAGAAATACTAGAAAGGCTGTGAAACAGACGGGGTGATTAAGAGGCTCTGAGCCTAAGGATTCCGTTTGACAGACACATTAATTTGATTCGTTCTAAGACTCAGGTGTACGGATAAAGCCGGCTCCTATGCCGAATGACAATACGCACCACGATTTTAGTGGCTGTGCTTATACCGCTGCTATCAATTAGCCACACTCTGAATTTTACGTCCCACTTACAGCAGATTTAAGACTGGCATTAGTGTCAATAAAAATCTATAAAATGTTGAGTGTGCTAATTACTTTAAACGTTTCTAAGAAAACCACATCTGAGATTTTAAATTATATAGGAAAACTATTTCCTCCTAGCGAACATTCCAAG
Source organism: Magicicada septendecula (assembly GCA_034769895.1). NCBI lineage: Eukaryota > Metazoa > Arthropoda > Insecta > Hemiptera > Cicadidae > Magicicada > Magicicada septendecula. The sequence goes on along the minus strand of CM068371.1, from coordinate 340,169,169 downwards.
ATGTGACTCGGCTCAGCAGAGGAGCATTGTTTTAAGGTGGAACCGCTGCAAGCTTCCGTTTTTCCCTTGTCGTAGTTTGGACCTACTCTGTCAAGAGGCGTTGCATATTGCAGCCATCCATCACAATGCTGGTTGGACACTCTTACACACACACCTAGCCAAGTCGCACACCACTACACTGATACCCCAGTGGAAACCTTGTGCCACGATGAAAGAAGTGAACGGCAAACTAGATATCTGTATAAAGGTTTGCAAATTCATTGTGTGTGTGTGGGGGGGGGGTTGATGTTGTAAAGACGTAAATCTTCTATAAGCGTTACATCTTCATTTTCCCAGAAAATTAAAATGTACACTCAGTTGTTTAACTACGGTTTGACGTTATGAACTCTCAGTTCATCCAGTTTTGTAAATAAACAATATATGGCTAAATTAAACAAGCATAAATATTAATATAACGGGATATACAAACAATACGTTCTAAAATACATGTTGGCTATATATATATATATATATATATATATATATATATATATATATTAATTTTAAAACGTTTTAATATACGTGAGACATTAAGTAAGAGTTTTTAGTAACATTAAATTTTGTGTCTAAAACGTATTATATTATAGTACATATAGTATGTATAATATGATAGTGTTATAAATAATATAAAAGTTTAGATACATTGGTGAAACTATCTCTCAAATAGTGTCAACATTTTTTTTAATATATTAGATTTTATAAAAAGTTAACATAATAAAATAAACTTTACCCTAGAAGAAAATTATACTAGTAAATGAAACAATTAATGTTTAACAATAAATTTAAATTAAATAATTTTCAATACCTAATATATAGGTAGAAAATCCGTATCAAACCAATTACATAACTTTAAATAATTAAATAAATAAATAATTTCAAAGAACGACCACAATACAAAATGTATGTAATCAATTATTTAATGCACTGAATTCATATATTTTAATTAAATGATAAAACGAGAGACAAAAAAAAGAAATATTGACAGTCAAACAGCAATAGATAAGGGATAGAAAATAAAAACTACCAAAAAAGAAAATGAGTGAAAACTCAGGAAACAAACACACACAAAATCTATTTCAAAAAAAGTAAAATACGTAGTAGCCTATTGTGTAAAAAATGCAATATTTTGAGCCTACTTGTTACAAAAATATAACACAAAATGAATTCAACTATTTAAAGATAGAGATATTATATAACCACGGAGAGCACAGATTTTGATAAAATAAAACCTAAAACTAAATCTGATATTCGCAACAAAAATGGAATTTACAAAACAGAATGAACACTGCAAGTAAATTTTACGTAGGATAAAAGACAAGGCTATAAGATAGATTCCTTGAATGCCATATCAACAAACCTAATTTAGCTACAACAATCTAAATACTAAAACTTCATTTTCAGATAATACAAAGTCACAAACTGAATATATGGATAACTTTTAATATTTACACACTCAATAACACAGCAATAATATCCAATATTAAGTAAATAATATAACAAAAAGTCACTAATTAACGACACATTTCAATAAAAACCAAACAAGATTAATTAACTAAAATTTAAATATTATTAAAAATAAATAAAGATATGAACATTAACTATTTTTTATATAACCGAACGTGAGGTGTTTTATAACCGTGTGTGAAGATGCAAAATAAATACACAGTTGTAAAATAATTCTGTTGTTGTAATAGTTAATACCAAAAGCTTGAAGTATTATTACACTAATATGTTGTGTTAAATCAAATATAAATGTGTCAATACATGTTTAACAGAACAACAAATATCTGGTTCAGTGAACCAACAATTTAAAATTCTAACAAATCCACATCCACTAGGGACTTGTAACAGTAATGGCATATACTTAACAGTATTACTGGCCTGTAGTATTAAAATCTGTACCTTCTGTCCTAAGACAGGAAAAGGAGAATACAATGCACTAATATGTGACAATATTTTCCTTTAGCGTTGTCATTATTAATTAACACTATTAGTTAATTACTCTGAAAAATTTCCAAATCCTATGTTAATTAGTAAATTCTAAAATACCAGAATAATTTTGTTTTCTCTACAGTTTGTTTTAACAAAAACTTTCATTCAGATTTTCCTATTTCTTATTTACAGAAAAGGTAAGAGCTCCTGCCACGAAAAAACTTAGCACATACTATTCTTTCTTTCCTTCTAGTTGATAGAAAGTAAATAGCCTAAGTGTGTCTAAAGGTTAAATTATGGTCACGGTAAATATTTAATGATCAGACTTTCAACACTGATCTTTATGATTAATTATTTTAATTATTACTTTGGTATGTAATAAGTAAATACGTCTACCATGTCTTTGATTACTAATTCATTTCATGAATCATGTAATTTACCTATCTCCTAATACTCTGATAGATGTAAACCGGTACCCCTTCACAGAGAGACGCTAGAAACGAGCCGTAACATGACGAAGTGGAAGAGGTAAATATTTAATGATGTGTTTAAGGGTAGTTCGGGTACCTCGACAGCGTGGCTACACCGTATGTGTAAGTAATAGTATGTCGCAATAGTACGAAAACGATTCCTGTTTAAAGCTTGTTTCAAAAACCTTTCCTTTAAAAGCTCTTTTATCAATGTAAATAAATTAATATAGTAATATACTTATAATTGGTTTGTAACCATTGTTTAATTATTACCATTTTACAGTTTATTCTGTTTTTAGGATTTTAAAATAACGCACTATTTTCGTCTGAGTGTTCTTTTTAGATTTTTATAAATACAACTACAAAAACATGACTACAACTACAACAAACAAACATGACTTATTATTTGCTATTTATTTTATGTAATTAAGAAAGTAATTTTGAAAATCTAAGGGTGAATTTGATAAATAGATACATTTTTACATAGGCCTAATTATAAAAAATAAATATAACATCCTAAATTGCACTGTAAGTAAAAAGAAAGATGCTATAAAATTTATACAATTGTTTCAAATTTTCTGCAAACGCTGATAATGTTAAAGTTCTGAACGATTTTTAAAAATTTCGCCTTAGAAATTAAGTGTCTAAAAATATTTTCCTCAATTGGAAATGAACTTTGATCGATAAACTCGTTTTGTCTAAGAAATTAAGGGAAGGTTGTCACAAAGTCACCACTGTGAGCCGTCAGAAATATACATTTGAAAATGGCGCTATGGGGTACATAAATACGTGATTGGAAGCACATCTTATTTAATTTATCACTCAAATCAATTCAACGGAAAAAGCTATGGAACACTGTTAAACGGTAATCCTAATGCCATGGTCGGTCTTAGGCTACATACATACGGAATAACGCACACATTTTATTAACGTTGAAAACGTTTATTGAAAGCCTGCAAGCCTGCCTCTGAGTATACAGTCGATTTTTGATGAAAGTGTCCCCTGACCCATTTTCCGCAATTGTGTCAAAAGTTCAAAAGGTAGAAAGACCGGAAAGGTGTCAAAAGATGTGTTTTGATAAGGACTATCAGATTTCAAGATAAAAGTTTGGAAACCACTTTCGGCCTAAATACTATTTGGCAAAAACATGATAAAATCGCTTGTTTTTTGCTTGTTTTCATTTGGATTCAAATCTTTTGTTATTTAACTTTTCTGTATTTTTATTGTTCTAAAGTGTCCTCTCATTCAATACCCCCAGACCGTTTTTTCATTTTTCCATTATCGTCAAACCGGAAGTAGTTATAAGAATAATAAGTTGAGTATGTACTGTTGATTGAGTGATAGACACTAGCGCTAGTAGTGATAAATTTAGTGAACTACTTATCTTTGTGGGTGTGGTTATGTTTCAGTATACGTTGTGCAATCATGCCGAAACACGCAAAAGACGTGCATTCGTTACAGAAAGGATTGAAAACTGGAAAAAACCTAAAATGTTATTAAGTGATCAGCCTGGAACGAGTCGAGAAGAAGATAGTGTTATAATACAACCAAACGATGAAGCCGCGAAGAAACGCAGAGTTCGGCAGAAGAAACGTGAACTTACTCGTGTAGAATCGTTCCATCATTATATGAATGATAATTTCTTTTCTAATACATTGACTGAGTATTGCCATGTTTGCGATAGAATATGGTGGTCTAACCAATTGCGTAAAGTGAAAGAAAATACAATCGAGTGGAATTATCTGGTTAAAATAGGTTATGATCCTACAGTGTCTAATTTTAAGGTGTGTGGTACGTGTAACCACGATTTACATATAAGACGGACGCCTCATATGTCAACTGTGAACGGGTTCGTTTATCCAGAGGAATTGAAGGATTTACCACCTTTGTGTCCAATATCGGAAAGACTGATTTCGCCACGTCTACCGTTTATGAGTATACGTCATCTTCGATATTTCAAAGGGGCGAAAAAATTGTGTGGACAAGTGATAAATGTTCCCGTAGATGTCGACAATTTGGTGCGTGTGTTGCCGCGTTCTTTGGATGACGATTACGCATTTACTGTTCATTTAAAGAGAAATCTGATAAATAGGAGTTCGTACTTGGTCGGGTGTATATCGAAAAGTGTCGTGAAGAAATGGTTAGAGTGTAACGAATTCATCGAAGAGGCAAAAGAAGAAGAAGCCATGACCATTGCTTCGTTTAACGTGCAGAATTTACACGCACATCAAAAAGACGTCCAAGTAGATCCCGTTCTTCCACAAATGTCTATCTCGGTCTTGTCTGAAACTTGGATGTACGACAAAGGAGGACTCGCCTGCCGAGACGACACACGCAATAATCCTTGTACACAGATTTGTTTGGCCAGAGGAGCAGAGCGAGGAGGATATTCTGGCGATAGTGGTGAAACAATACCCATAGAAGGATTCCGTTGTATAAGCAGATCTCGACGACATGTTCCAGACAAGCGAGGTGGTGGAGGAATTGCAATATACGAATCGCTAAAATCTGGATTTTCGTATTGTCACAAGATCGAAATCGATACACTCAGTGCGCCTTACGGTGATGTATGCTCGGCGTTTGTAAAATATTACGACAAACATGGTGTAGAGCAGAAGGTCGCCTTTTTAGCGTTCTATTGCAATCCCAAAATCACTGGCCAGCTGTTGATGAATTTATTGGATAGAGCTCTTGTAAGTTTCCACATCGGCGCTATGGGACTTCAGTTGTTTAGACGAGAGGATTATTTCTTCTGCCCACTCATTTTATGTGGATACTTCAATTTCGATTTTAAATTGGATCCAGCTACCGGAACAGTTCTCAATTATTTACACGGAACACATCGTTTAACATATGTTAGTAAGAACTTAGGAATCAGTACCAGAAATGGAACGACTATAGACGTCGTGTTTAGCAAGATGACACCACTCGAACTGATGTACTACACGCTCTACTTCAGTACACACAGAGCGATTCTAATTTCCGTTATGAAACGGAAACAAGAATCACGTGATCGAAAGATACAGAAGAAACAAAGCAAGTTTCTAGAACCGCCGCCAGTTTCAGATGTACACCTACAACACTCCAAAAAGACTCTAGAAGAAGATAAGACGAAGAAACTATTCGTCAACAAATTCATCAAGAATACAACCCTGGAGGAGGACGAGGACGACGACGAGGAGGAGGAGGAGTCGGATGAGGATACTAAGAACCCAAATGCTAAAATACCAAAATATCATTTTGAATGAGTTTCATTGTTAATATTGAATAATTTGTTGTTGTAATTACTAGAAACAAAATAAGTGACATAAATTACATTTATTATTATTTCCCCTATTTCCTACAATTTCCAAGTTCCTATTCCCTTAAATTCAAAGTTCTATTACAAGGATAGTTACGTAAAGTACAATAATTACAAATATCTATGTTCGCCATTTTGCATTTGTCCTAAAGACGTTTTCAACGTTCACATTATCGTACAAGGTACGAGAACTGTGCATTTTTATTTAAATTGTTGATCTGTTTTCGAAAGTGTAGTGAAAGGCTAAATTAAGAATACAATAAATATTTTAAGTAAACATTAAAAAAACGCGCACAACAGTAGGAACATCTGTATAGCATTCAAATAGGAAGGAAATGGGAATAAATTATTCCACTATAAGCATGATGAACCGAGGCGGATACACTGTGCCCTGAGTAAAAATTTTCTACTCGCCAAGATGACATAATCTACAGAAGTAAATACAGTACAAATTTTAACTACCCTACAACCCCTAGATAACTGGCAACGTAGAAATTACTATTTGTTCGCGAGACGGTCATGGCGTAGCGCAGTTCAAAGTATTTATACTCGCATAATTAATAAGAAAAATTATTTAATTCGATACAGGCCTATATGATTTCATTTATACCGTCACATTCTTTTTAATTTTTAATATTCTCTTTCTTCTTCTTACCTCTGTGCTGGAAGCTTAAACATGTGCTGCGCCATTGGCATTTTGTAACCAATAGTATCATTTACTAATTATACAATAAATTTGATTTCAACTTATCGCCTATGAAACTAAAAGCTAGCTGTAGTAATAAATAATAATTAATACAATTAATAATAATAAAATCCAGCATTAATAAATGAGTATCCAGTATTATTTTCCGCTACGAGTTTGAGTCCGATTTAAGTTCGGTACTATGAATTTCGGCGGCTCAGTAGACCAGAGAGTATGGCACCTGGCTACTAACCTAGAGGTCCCGGTTTCTATTCCCGGGCCCGCACCATAAAATCAAGGTGCGTTTTTCAGCGCCCAGGTCGACTCAGCCTGTTGAAAATGAGTACCTGGGATAACATCCTGGGTATAATAATGGGCGGCTGAAGCGTAGTGCTGGCCACACTGCCTTCTTTGTATGCCGTACGGCTCACATAAGGCAGCCTACCCGGCCTTCTCCTACACTACATCAGGTGGTACACACGGGAGTCATTATTATTACTATGAATTTCACCATCTTTCCCTCAAGCATTAGAGCCACGGCCTGTTGGCATGGTGCAACCTACTGATGTCACAATATCACCAGAACGAAACGAGTGTGCAATTAACCATCAGGTACAATGACAAGTTGTTAGGCGTAGAGGGATGTTGATTTGTGTATTTACGTATAGATGGCCGTTGTTACAGAGTTCCGCCTTAGCCAGTCTGCGCAGTACTGACTCAACTAATAGGTAGACGAGATTGAATTGACTCGACCTAGAGCTGAACTCAAAATGAGATATCAATTGGTAACGATTGATAAGATTTTCCTTATGTTGATGAAGGAAATTATACAGTCATACCTAAAAATTTATTTTATCTTGTTATTGCGTTTATTTGTGTTTATTTGGGTTTATTTCTACAGTCCCTGCATTACGTGTGCGGAAATTCAGCGAAGGATAGTTATTTGATGTAGGCAACATGGCTGCACACGCAGGGATTGTAGGAAACCGATGCTATCTCTACGTTACTGCTACTAAGATTATTTGGGACTTAACTATTTATAATGTTTTATTAAATGACTTTAATAACACTGGTCAACACAAGAAATCTTTCCACACTAAAAACAGCCAGTTCCTATTAGTTTTGATATAATAAAAAAAATTCTAACTTTTAAATATCTTAGGTTAGACATAAAAATAATTTCTTATTTTCATAAGAAACGGTAATACTATTAATGATTTAATAACACATTTCAGTTTTGTTAATTAAATTGGGAGTTACAAGGAATGGGTTAGCAACACTGAGTAAGCAATCTTTTATAAGAGGAGCTATTTTTATAGACTAACTTTTTGTGTTTACTTAAGTCTAAATCCTGTAAATCCTTAATGTATTTAACTCGGGCTGATAAAAAATTATTGGAAGGCAATGAATCGGAAAGAAAAACATATTTATTTCATATATTTGAAGAGAATATTCCCACATCTGAGTGATGTTAAAATCAAGGAGGTAATCTTTCTTGCAGATTTATAAACTGTTTCAGGGAAAAAGCTTTAGTAGAAATGTTGAAGGGAATTATAAAGCAACTTTGAAAGCGTACATATCTGTTGTTGACAACTTCATGGGTTATAAAAAAGCTGAAAACTATGATGTAGCTGTTAATGGACCCCTGACAGCATAATGTGAATTAGGTTGCAATATGTGTCTTAAACTTATTGTCTCATATCTCGACTTCTTGCCAAGTAATTGTTGTGCAGTGAGCGATGAACACGGAGGACGCTTCCGCTGGGACATTTCAGCGATGGAAAGGTGTCAGGGCAAGTGGAACTTATCTATCCTTGTTGACTATAGTTTGAATGTGACAAGAGATGCCCCAAAAGCGCACTACAAACGAAAAACAAAATGCAAACCCTACACTAATAGGTAAGAGATACATACATGTATATGGAGTCTAACGGTAGGAGTACACTACTACAGAAGAGTTTCCGTTCCTTCATAGCAAGAGCTAATAAAGTGTTTTGACGTCATATCCTGGTTTCTCGCCAAACGTTTGGTAGGATATTATTTTGAATGTTCATCACTACTTTTTTCACAGCACTTAATAATTATTACTTAATGGTACTTTCACTTGTGAAACTTACTTGTTGATATTCCCTCAAACGCCGTTTCGGAGTTGTATTCTCCTTCTTCAGTGAGGTTTGAATGCGGAATGCGTCAAGTAGTCGGTAATTTGTAACGGTTTTTTTGTAACGGTGACTGGTTATGTGTGGGGGTGTGGAGATGGAAGGGGTTGGCGCAGGATTCTGAATTGTATGCGTTGTGTATTATTGTGTCGAATAGTGTGTTGGATTCATTGAGTATATTGTTTGGTTGTGTTTTGTTGTGTTTGTATATTTCGTATTGTTCTGCGGTGTTGAGTTTGCTACTTTTGGGTAGGTAATGTAAAATTTCAAGATTAACGGCACAAACAAAGACATAGGCATATACAACAAAACAGGCGTATGTAAATTAAACTGTAACGATTGCAATAAATTCTATATAGGCCAGACAGGAAGATCTTTTTCCTCCATATTTTCTCAACACACAAAAGCATTATACAATAAGAACATACAATCCACACTTGCCACACACATCCAGACAGAAAACCACAATTACACCAATATAAAAAACAATCTTGAAATTTTACACTACCTACCTAAAAGTCGCAAACTCAACACCGCAGAACAATACGAAATATACAAACACAACACTTGAATATTGTAAATATAGGAGACTGGTGTCGTATGTATTATTAAAATATTTACTGTTTGTGTAATTGGAAGTTTTATCGAACGTAAATTGTGTCGTTCGTAAGCGTCTGGTAGCCTGCGTGCCTTACCTGTCCCTTCTCGCACTTTTGTAACTCCCGATACGCGCCAAATTGTTTTACGAGAAAACAATTAAAAGTTTTTACCTGTATGGTTTGACAGTGCACTAGTGTAAATTTGAATCGTTCGCCGACTGGCATGAAACCGATTCTCGTTTGAGTGGGGGAAAACGTGTTGCCAACTTGAATAATGTTGGTTATGTTGACTCACTGCTATTAAACAAAACATACATAATATTCTCTATAAATAAATACTGGACAGGTATTCTCGGTACACACTTTTTTTTTATTTAGGCTCTGAATTATTAGTTCTTGTTAACACTTTATACAAAATAATAATTGATATAATAATTTTAGCCTCGGCAAAATATAGTCGTTCAGTCAGCGGATTGCTGGGTTGGCAGTACAATGTTTCTATTAGATCCAAGACAGCGTTGGTTATTATTTACAAAATTAAATCTGCTATAGGGTCCTTTTAAGTACGATACAGAAGTTTTTATAACAAGATAACAAATTAGAACATATCATTTAAAGTTTGTGATCATTAAAATTACACAAGGTTTGCTATAAATTAAATATTGTGGTGTTGAAGTGTGACAGTGTCGTTGTGTAACATAGGTTATCATGTGTTCATTCAATGTTTACAAAGTTATTTCTTTATTTTATCAATCCTTGAAAATATATTCAGTGATAGTGAGAGTTTTATTATATAGTTAGAATTTTTGAAAGAGAATTTGTTTTATAATAATCACATAAATTCAGCAATACTCAACGTTAGTAGATATGGGTATTGTCAGTCGTCCATGTAAAGTACTGGGTCGAGGTTGATTCTTCCTACTTCAGTCTTGGGCTCAAAAATTGGTTGTCATCTTCTTCAAGTCGAATTACAGGTATTTTCCGGTCATCTGGATTAATTCCGAGCTGGTCCTTGGTGTAGATTAGTTGTAATGGCCTCTCATCTGTTGTCCTGGTACTCTTTCTCAAAATTGTGGGCACTTATACTGTTTTTCTGTTGAAAATTTGGGCCCTTCACGGCGTGGCGTCTCTCCAGTTTAGCGTCACCACATCAAGTATTGTTCCTAACTGAAGTTAGTCAATATTCGGTTGTTGTCATGGTTACTCAAAGTTTTTGATTGGCTGAAAATTGGCTAAAGAGTATTGTTAGGATATTTGAATTTTTATTTAAACTGGTTACAGATCTTCTAAATGTAATTAATCTTCAGTACTCCCTTTTCAGTAGTAAATATTATCACCACTGTTCATATTTTGGCTCAAGGATTAATTTGACATCCAATATTATAGTGTTCACTTAGGTATCAATATTTTGACAGTTTTGTGAATTTTATTTAATTATACTGTTTTCTTAATTTACATTATTATCATAATATTTCTGCCTTAACATGATTGTCTATTTGTATTTCATAGTTTATGTGGTTTAGTCTTCCTAATGTCACTGTTTAATTCTATAAATTGAAGTTTTGTGTAGTTGACAGTTGGGAATTTGCATAGGCTTAAACAGCAATTGACTATTTTTCTTTAATTACTGTTATTACATTTTATTCTCCTTGTAATGGGTCGATGTTGTTTTAATACAAGATTCTGTTCATTTGTTCAATGTTTAAGTCGGTTCTTGTAATTGTGTGTAATTTTATTGTTTCCCTATATTAATTTGTCTACTGTCATAACTCACTTTTAGTGTCATTGTATCTGAATGTATTGTTTGTTTCTTGTTTACTGGTTTCTGTTGGTTTTAAAATCTTATTTCTTACAACATATAACATAACATCTAATGGTTTTAACAATTCCCATAGCTATAATTCTTATCATTTAAACATAATTATTTGGAACATAAACCTTAGTCATTAAAACATAATTCTTATTCATTTAACACATACTTATTTGAAATATATTATCCACTCATACTCTTCAGTGAGTAGTAATTATTTTATAGTGTCATCAAAGGAAAACAAACATATAAACATTGATTAATCTTTTCGATTGTAATAGAAAATCCTTACCGCTAAACTTATTTGACCTTGTGTCATTAATTATGTAACCTTATCCTATTTCACTATCTCTTACTAAATCATATAATGATTATTAATTGTTTTTTTTTAATGTAATCTTATAGAAACTCTCTATATGGTGATTTAACACACTAATAGTCTATGTTTCTTAACATTCCTAAAACTATGAATTGTCCCTTAGGCCTACAATATTAATTAACACACATTTAAAAACCATAGTAATTAGTGATTAATAATACTAACTTAAGTTTAATAATATTAGTTTGTGTAGTTACATTTTGGGTGTCCACTCATATTGGGATTTCCACTATCACAGTCCTTCCTGTGTTTGGCCAATATTAGATCTCACTCACACATAACTTATCACTTATAATTTAGTTTATTCACTTATAAACTTTGGGCACTTTTATCAGTGCTTTTATCACTTTTTAATGGGGTTTTATTCTCACTTTGGGGTATTAACACTAACACCTTACACTCAATCTTCTTTTAGTGTTACTGGTGGGTTAATATTATTGTATTGCTTACTAAAAAATTCTCTTTCTTACATCTACAGTATTTAGAAAATATTCACCATCGTTACAATTTACTACTCTCATTCTATTGTGTTTTTATTGTAGCACTGATATGTTAGTATCGTGCTAATGTGATTTGTCCTAGTTTACTCTATCTGTTTGGGTTATTGTGCCCTTCTATATCTTAAGTACTTAATAATAAGTATTTCTAACTTGTCTGTCCTTACAATTATTAATATTATATTCAATTTTCATTAGTGAGTCTATTTCTATGGTTTAACACAAGTTTTGTATTCCTTCTTGGTTCACTTTATTTTGTCATACTTTATACGTCACTTCCTTAGTGTTGTGGCTGATTGTATCATTACACTTCCATGTTAATTGTTTGTTAGTCACTATTCTTCTCATTTACACACTTATGTTGGTGCGGTGGCTAGTTCTCGTCCATTTGCAGTTGTCATTATTTATGTTATTCTTGGTCCTTTTGGGCTAGTTCTACTCTCTCACTTACCATCTATTGGGCTATTCAGGTTAAATCGCCTTATTTCTGTATTTACCATTTTGGTTTGTTTGTTTGTTACTACTTTATTAATATAAGTTACTGTTCTGACTACCTTGATATGTCTGATCGTTTTATTATTCTGATTCACCCATTCTTCAATTCTAATTCATCCCTTTTTATTATAGTGTTAATGATTAAATAATTTATCTTGTCATGTTTTCTTCATTATGGTTAGGTGAAGATATGTACCATTACAATATTCATTCAAATTCTCTTCAGGAAACACTGTTTACTAAGCCTGCAGATTAATTAAAAAATAATTTAATCAAAGCTGCAGGTAACACTAACAATCTGTCAATTTGTAGGTAAAAATGGCGTTCTTTATATTATAATGAAAACTAAAAAATATATCACATGTTTATGTCTTGTCAACAATTAAATTAAATTAATCGTTCCACAAAGCCTTTCAGAAAACAACAATGGCGTACGTTACCAATTTGTTTTGTTCTTACATATGAAATATTAAATACATTTTGTTAGCATATTACCTACTTTATTTACATTGAAACAATTCAAAGTAATTCTAAAACAGTTTTTAATCATAATCGTAAAACTGGAAACAAAATATTTTGGCCCTGACAGTAACTGTAACTGTATTCGTGTAGCTGGATATAAAACGTGATCATTTTTCATAAAACATTCACAAACGCAGCGTTTATGGGCAAAAAGAATAGCTTTTAAACCCACATGTCTTTCCCACCCTCGGCCACAAACTACCGCAGAGCAGTATTTCACACATTGTGTCCGAGTAAGGAAAAAACGTTCACGAGATATATGAAATATAGGTTTCCATAAAGTACCGTAAGGGCACACTCTTACAGAAAATTATTCAATGCTCCTGGGTGACCGCCTGTCTTATTTTTGTCCGTTTTCCATCGGTATACTTTATTCTTTTTGTTGAGCTAGTCAGCACTTTCAAATGAACCATGTTGCAGTAAGGACCAGTGAAATCCAACGAACAATTCAAACAAACGAGGCAATACATTTTACAAAACTTAAAATATTGATCGGTCTGAATGGTTCTGATCGACTCAAGTTAACATAGTGCAACTGCAAAGCGTAATAGAAAGTACAAGATTGTGCAATAAATCTACACCTAACCTGACGATGAATGGAACTCTCGTGTTCATTGTTAGACACGAAGGAGATATATTAATGTGTCTAGAAAATGCAAGCTTTATATCGTAAATGATTTACTATGTTCATTTATGTTTTCACATATTTCTGTGTTTATTTATACCATTGCAGTAATTTAGTAGCTTACCTTGTATTTTACAGGGCACCTTTGAGGCCTGTTTGTGATCTCTTAATCAGTACAACCGGATTACTTTGGCAATAAGAGGACTTGTTCAACTTTCTGTTCTCCTCTGTTGGAGATTAATGAAATTTCACTCTATCAAAAAGAAATTAGGTAAAGACGTTTACAAACTTAGAAACTTATTTACAGAATATAATAATGATGATTGTTACAATACTACGTAGCTAAATATAATGATAGTGACTATTTTAAAAGTCCTATTTACAATAATTTTTTTATCAAAAGAGAATGAGAAACTTCAAATCTGTTTAATGTGTGCGTGAGAATGTGTCTGTTTGTAGGTGTCCACATTTAAAAATCAACAAATCTCGCTTCACTTTGATAATTTTTTTCTTAATTTTACACACTCAGAATCTCTCTCTCTCTCTCTCTCTCTCTCCCTCTCTCTCTCTCACATACACACACACAAGTGTCTGTGGGGTTGTCGTTATACATTTATTACGTATAATAAATACATATAAATACAAATTACATTAAACGTACACATTACTGCAAATGTAACCGATAGCGGTGAACTACCTTATTAATCAAATTACTCACCGTAACGATTTGGGTGTTTCATGTCACTACAATTATTACGGGAAAGACTCTTGCATTCATAACAACATCTGAGTGATATTGCGGATAAGAAACTAGTACTGTCTGAGTAAAATAGTATGCGGAACCATACAATTCTGACGAGAGTTACATATCACCTTAAAAACTCAGTAAATAGAAAAAAATTCTGAAAACTTAGAGTAACTTACCAATTTCCGAGTAAACTGTCACATAAGAGGAAATATATGCGATTTATGAAGTTGATACTATGAACCGCAATGGGCAACGTTTCTCCCCAACCCAATTTGTTTTTTAAGAAGAGCGGATATGAAAAAAATTCCCCACAAACCCAAAAAGTTAAACCTTACGCCAGAATTTGATCACCTGATATTAAGAAACTTTTTATTATTGATTTTTTAAAATATTATTAACAATTTTAAAATATAACATGTAGCGCATACGCTATATAATCTACTAAGAATAAAGGAATAATCTACAGATAAAGTATACAGATGTGAAATAACGTTGGAACTGTTTCACTTGCATGGTTTAGTTTTTCATTTATTCGAAACGTCATGGGAACGTAAATCGTCATCCACATAAAAATATACTAATATACCAATAATAAAGCCTGGTCGGATGTACTGCAGGTAAATGTTAATACAACTAAATTCTTGAAGGTGTATATGCAAGGAAAACCAATTGAGAATAATGATTTTCTGAAGATCAACGACTGTAAATACTTGGAGGTTTTATTAAATAAAAAGTAGGAAGCATAAAAAACGGATGAGAAAAAACACCATTGAAAGCTTCCTTGCTATGGGAAATTTACTTACAACGAAAGTAACTTGGTTCTTACAGCTACGATGAACCAAGGCAATTATATGTAAAAATCATCGACCGATGTTTGAGGGAGCGGAACACGGAACCGAACGTGGTGGCGAAAGAATTAGATGTGCGCGGTTGTTGAGAAGAAAGAGAAATTCGAAGTTGAGAAAAGTGTCTGTGCCAGGAACCAAATGGACAAGGACACCAAAAAGGCCAAGAATAACATGGGGTTACCACGTGAAAGGCGTCTGACAGACGTGGGAGCGAGGGGGGAAGATGCAGGTATGGACTGTTGTGGAGAAGAATGTTTGGCGATCAAAAACCTTTGAAACCCTTGAACACATGATAACGTGATGGAGAGAATGTGAGAGGAAGAGTGACACTCGACTGCTTGCTTTGGAAGAGTTCACATCAGAAGAAGATCAACGCAGAATAGGATCGCCTCGACCTCTAGAAGACTGCTATGAAGAGGCTATCACAGCAATCAACGGAGGCGGTTAAGAAGAAGCCGCCGGGGAAACACTCGCCACATCGCCAGCGACAACACCAAGCTGCGATGGAAGTGGACCAGCCGCAAGACGACGACAACACACGCACAACTGGGACCTGCCGCACAGTGCCGGTAAGTCGTGTAGGTAGCGCTGTCCAGCGGAATCCGGGGAGTCCGAGAGTAGGACTCACGAATAGAGATGCGGGTTGCGCTGCCACTGTGACGGTGTCACAGCTCGGCCCCCGGATACCCGCTGGACAAAGAGCTGAGCTAGTCAGCAGTAGACCAGCTGTTAGTGCCCCTGAAGCACTGTGCGGCAGCGACGAGCCCCCCTGCCGGCCACTTGGGCCAGTCGGGAACCCTACGACTCGCGCGGGAAGCCCTGCTGAACCCGCGCAAGTTCGTGAAAATAATCGGTCCTTATTAGGGCCGACCAAGCCCGCGACCTCTGCCGGAGTCTGACTCCCCAGCCATGGAGACCTCGGCTTCCACCGACTGGGTGTTAGTAGGGTACGGTGGTAAGCCGAGGAAGTCTCCCTCCCTGACCTCTCTGAGTTCGGTTACGGACTCGGCGACATTCAAAGCCTGCGCTGAGGTTGCGCCCAGTCGCACCTCCGAAGGAAGGATCCCGCCGGTGTTCGTCACGAACGTCCGAGATATTATCGGCTTCAGTCGCCGACTCCGCAAGGTCGTTGCGCTGGCAGATAACGCTTCGGTCAAGCTCCTAGCGGGTGAGACTGTGCGCGTTACCTGCCGCAGCGCTTCCGAACACTTGGGAGCAATCCAGTGGCTGGAACGTGAATCGTTCCAGTTCCACACATACACACTAAACCGCACCAAGCCTGTAGCCCTCGTCCTTCGGGGCCTGGACATACAGGCGGATCCGCAGGTCGTTCTCGACGAACTGCGCGACGCGGGTTATAAGGTTGTGGGAGCCTCTCGGCTGTACACCACTTATGGCTCGCGTCGTCCCCTCCCCCTCATCAGGCTCCTGGTAGAGAAGGGCGATTCTTCCCAGGCCCTTTTAGTTTTGAAAAGGCTTTTCGGGCTCTGCGTGAGCGTAGAGCCCTGCCGTCAGACCGGGCGACTTTCCCAGTGCCACAGGTGTCAGCGGTTCGGCCATAGCAGCTTCGGTTGTCGGAACGCGCCGACCTGCGTCCGCTGTGGAAATGACCACTTGACGCAGGCCTGCGCCGTTCCGGACAATCACCGGTATTGTATTAACTGTGGCGGCGCCCATGCTGCTAATAACAGGCGCTGCCCAGTCTATAAAGAGCAGCTGGACAAACTCAACAAACCTGTTCAGCCTAAGCCTCGGCAAGTTGTTAGTCAGCCAGTCAAACCGACCAAAGCCGCTGACCCTGTGGTCCGGAAACCAGCCTCTAGGTCTGCTCCGGTTCCAAAACCTACACGTGCAGTGAGCCCGAGCATAGCTCAACAGGCCAAACCTCCTACCGCGCCCCCGGAACCGGAACGCGAAGTCCCCCACTACGCTCTAGTCCCGCTGCCGGACGATAAGGAGGAAATTGATCCTCCACTGCCGCCGCCACCCAAGCCTAGATTCCCCAGATCAGGCAAAAAAGGTAAACCTCCGGCCAAGAACACGGGCCAGCCCAAGTTACCTGCCACTGGACCCAAGCCTGTCCACCAAAAGCCAGAGCGACCACCCGCTCCAGAACCTGCCCCCAAGGCTTCCACCGCCTCGCCCCGCCGCAGCTATGCAGCTGCCGCCGAGCGTTCCCCAAGGCCTCATCTTCCGATGATCTCGCCGTTGTATCCGACTTTCTGGCAAGCTACGACTTGCAGAAAGTAGCCCAAACTTTCCTCAAAATCAAGGAACGCTTGGCAACAGCCTCGCCCCAAGACAAATTCCTCCTCTTGGTGGAAGCCTGCCGTATTATAGGTCTGTTATGAATGGACAACCACGGTAATCCCTCAAGCGAGACCTCGAGCTCGTGGCGTGGAACGCCAACGGCCTCGCTTCCCGGCATTCTGAGCTCTTAGAGTTCGTTGCCCGACACAAGCCCGATGTGCTTCTTCTTGGTGAGACGCACCTGACCCCGCATCGTCGTTTCCGACTACCAAACTACGTGTGCCACCGGGACGACCGGTCGGGTCGCGCAGGAGGGGGCACAGCCATCGCGGTGAAGGCGAGTCTTCGCCATCACCGCGTTGTCCTGCCTCAGCGGCGGAACCTCGAGTGCACCGCGGTTGAGCTCCATGGTGCTTTCGGTGGTCTACTCGTGGTTTCCGCTTACAAGCCTCCACAAACGGAGCTCCTGTTGAACGATCTGGAGGCCGTCTTTGGCGCAAACATGAGGGTAGTCCTGGCGGGCGACCTGAACTGCAAGCACCC
The DNA here is from genome assembly GCA_034769895.1 of Magicicada septendecula. Classification (NCBI taxonomy): domain Eukaryota; kingdom Metazoa; phylum Arthropoda; class Insecta; order Hemiptera; family Cicadidae; genus Magicicada; species Magicicada septendecula. Next base: position 340,151,267 of record CM068371.1, on the reverse strand, counting down.
TGATTGGGGGAGCCGCTTGGTGAACCCAAACGGGGCCCGCTTGCGCAGGTATGCTGATGCGGCTCGGGTCACAGTAATGGGTCCTACCGGGTACTATCCCTCGAGGGCTAACTCCCGCCCTGACGTACTGGACATTGCCGCGGTCAGGGGCGTTTATTGCCCGGTCCACGTCTCCGTCATTTCGGAACTGTCCTCGGACCATTGCCCTATCAGTGTGCATATAGCTACCCAGCACGCCACCGTCCGCGACGAGCGGCGGGTAATCGAGTGGGACCGCTTTGGCCAGGCGTTCAGTCGCCGCCTACCTGAGCGTATCCCGCTCGACACTACCCAGCATGTCGACGAGTCAGTTGCCTTATTCGACACAGCCGTAGTCTCGGTGGTAGACGTGTCCTCCCGGATGAAGCCGGGGCTCACGCCCGACTATCAGCGTATCCCCGAAGAGGTGTCTCAGCTCGCTTGCGAGAGGAATCGCCTCCGGAGACGCTGGCAGAGGACTCGTGACCCGGCTGACAAGGCTGCGTTCAACAGAGCGTCCGGCAAGTTGCGTCGCGACATGCTGGCGTTCCGTAGACGCAACTGGGAGCTAGCTGTGGCACAGATGGATGGCCCTGCCGAGGACCGTAATGTCTGGCGGATTCCCAGTGTTCTAACGGGAAAGCGCAAACGCGCGCCTCTCCCCGCACTGGCCGGACCCGGCGGTCAATCCCTTGACCGCCCCCTTGAAAAGGCAGAGTTCTTGGCTGACAGTTTAGAGCGACAGGTCGTTCCCAACCCATCCAAGAACCCGGCTTTCACTGAGCAAATCTGCCGCGAGGTAGAGCGCTTTCTACCGGCCGATATCACAGTCCAGCCGGAGCCCATCTCCCCGGAGGAGGTCTCTGAGAGGATTGTTCAGCTCAAGCCCCGGAAGGCGCCTGGCCCGGACGGAGTCATGAATTCCGCCCTCCATCGCCTTCCGGAGCGAGGAACCCAGTTCCTCTCTGACCTGTTCAATTCATGCCTCAGACTGGCCTATTTTCCGGTGAAATGGAAAACGGCTACCGTCATAGTGATACCCAAGCCGGGAAAGAATTCTTCTCGCGTGGAAAACCTCAGGCCCATCAGCCTCTTGTCCGCGACGTCCAAGGTTTTCGAGCGTCTGATCCAACGTAGGATCCGCGACCATCTAGAAAGACTAGACGTGCTGATCCCCGAACAGTTCGGCTTTCGTGAGCTGTACTCCTCGACTCATCAGCTGATGAGACTCGTGGAATGCATTACCGAGGCTGGCTGCCAGGGCAAACAGACGACTGCGATCTTCCTAGACGTAGAGAAAGCCTTTGACCGCGTGTGGCACGAGGGTGTCCTTTACAAACTGACGGAAGTCCTTCTCCCAGACTGCTACGTTCACTTGATCGGCAGCTTTCTGCGAGACCGTAGCTTCCGAGTGAGAGTAGACCACGCTCTCTCTTCGGAGAGGCGTATTACCGCTGGCGTCCCTGAAGGAAGTGTCCTCGGGCCTCTCCTGTTCTCGTTATTTGTCAACGACACGCCCCGAGTTCCTGGAGTGAAATTATCGCTGTTCGCGGACGACACTGCGGCTTTTGCCTCAGAGCTGAACGCGAGTTATGCGGCAGTTAAGCTCCAGCGCCAACTCGACGCGTATGTCGGGTGGACCGATGACTGGAGAGTTGCCGTTAACTCTTCCAAGAGCGCCGCGGTAATATTCTCGCGCAAACGCAAGCGGCCTCGGCCGCTTAAAGTAGGCCCCGTCGAGGTGCCCTGGACCAATAGCGTCAAGTACCTCGGGCTCCACGTGGATTCCCGACTCACCTGGCGAACCCATACAAATTACATCCGACAACGCGCTTCGGCGCAACTCAGTAGACTCTGGCCCGTGCTATCTAATCCGGCAATGACCCCCCGGCTAGGTAAGCTCATAGTCAACACGTACGTGTTGCCCGTGATTATCTACGCCTGTCCTGTTTGGGGATACCTGGCTCGTGGTCATAGAACAACGCTCCAGTGCGTACTCGACCGGGGACTGAAGCTCGCGTGCAAAGTCCCCCGGAGGTACTCTTCTCGTCTTTTGAGGAGAGGACTCGGTGTCCGCTCTCTTGATGACACCGTGAGACGCCTGGCGCGTAGATTCTATGTTCGTTCCGACAGAGTGACCCACAATTCCCTCATTGCCGGACTTTGTAAATACACTCCGCGACCAGGTGAGTCCTGGAAGCGACCTCGTTTGCTAGTCCCGGTGGTATAATCCACCAATCGCAGGTCGCTTCAGACCCCCCCCCCCATAAGTAGATAAAAAGTATATATAGAAATCCAACAGACCAGTGGCAGGAGTCCTTTCTGAGACTCGGGACACTGCACTACTCGCGACCCGCGCTTCGCGCGGGCCGCGCAACCCCCAGTCGTGTTGTGTGAACACATGATTATTCACTGTCTACCCCGGAGATTCAGTATAACCTATACTGTGGTGGTATTACTTGGAAGTGCTAAATTTAGAGGGAACCACACACGTACACACAAGGACTATCAGTTGGATTAGCTATAGCTACACTAACAGTTGACACACGTCTGACTTGTATAGGCTAAACGAAGGGACGGATGCGATCGCTCGATACGTCGCTCTTCTATTGCCTAAATCGATACGATGATTTTAACACTACAAATTTTACACAACTATTCATTTTTCAGTGGTATGTTTGTAAAATATTTTAACATTTCATAATATTATGTTACTCCTTTTAGTATCACATCGTATTACAGTTTTTCGTTTTTTAAGGTTGCAATTAAAAAACAAACATTATATTCAACTTTTGCTGGAAAAAACGTATTGTATAACTCAGTTGTTTTGTTTCAAAAAATTAATTATTTTCCTTTAAGACATTTTTACACTTACAAAGTACTTCAACAGGAGTAGAAATTATTGGAAAATGAACATTCGACAACTAAGGTGCGAAAATGAAACTCTTTTGATACCTTTAGCTGAAAAGGAAATATATAACAAGTTAATTCATATTTTGTATCGTATATTCTGTAATCGTTTACGTACTGACATAAAAAATAAGAAAACAAAAGAATTTTTTTCAAACATTTGAGACCTTGGCTAGTGAACAGAAGGTCAGTTGTATACTCGTACATCCTGCTTACCGTTAATAATAACTTTAACCACACGAAATGCTATCATTAACAGAAGAAATTTAATTTGTGTTTGTATTTTATTTGTAAAGGTATAGCTAAATTAGTTTGTGATGTAAAAGTAGTCATGATTTGTTTATTACAAAAATTGTTAAAAAATTATCCTAATAATTTTGTTTCGTTTCCATATAGTATATCGGATTTTTTTTTAATGTAAGTGTTGATTTTATGTTGAAAATTGTTATAATTTACCAAAGATTAGGTTAATTAGTTTATATTATTAGTAATAATTGTTATACTATATATCTTAGTTGCAGGAATTAATGTGAATTAAGGTTAAAAACGTTTATTTCGTTTAGGGGTAATTTTGATTACTATTGTCTACTATATGTTAACTTTTCGTATAGTCTGTATAAGGTTTCAGTGACCGCACAATAAATATGTGACAAAATTGTTGGCGATTAGAGCTGATCGGACCTATGAAAGATTGTTTTTGTTGAATTAAATATATAACAAGGACATTAATAAAACTTAACTTGTCAGTGGCCACAGTAGGCTATGTGGGAGCAGGTAGTTTCAAGTGCTGTGAATCTAATGAACATTGTAAATTTTAATAATAAAAATAAAGATATAAAAAAAATTGGAAGTGAACTCACAGGATCCTGTAGATTCTACGAGCAAAACTAAGCAACATAAAAATCGGTTATCACCGTTTCGGATACTGAACGAGTGGCAGTAACAAAATTTTAAGGATCATAACCGAATAAACTGACATTCTAAAACTGGAACTACGATTGTTATGGAAAAATTATGAGACTGTGAAAATTACTTGGCTATTATGGTATACGAACTCGTATTTAAATACTCAAGAGTGTAAATTTGAGGAACAAGAACAGATTATTTGCGGCGTAAACTGCTTTAATATACTGTTGTTTTTGTTAAACCATGCCAGTTTATTGCAAGTTTACCAAATATCAATTTAGTAAATACTAACTTGATATATAACGGTTATATGTTGTCTACATAACTTTACATAACTTCGTAAAACCTTTGTAACATTGTGTGGAAGACATGATCATCAGCACGCATTGCTTAAGCACTTTATGTTTTGCTATATATGAATATTTTATCGTAATTTTAATTTTTCTTGGTTCACGTTTGGGAAATATACTTTGATTCATTCAGATTCTACAGTTTGGTTACAGCGCGACATTACGTATTTAGCTTACCTTATTCGTTTTTTACAATAATTTTACACGAACACAGAAGTGTTTGTATAAATTGTATGACACATACAACGTTAGGGAGACGATGCTGTAGCTAGCGCTCAAGTGCGTCGGAGCTGTTTGTTCATTAATGACACTTTTAGAAACATTTAACGACGTACGAGTATTTAGTATGCTCTTGCCAAATTATGTTTACCAGCCGTCTGTGTAAACGTAAACACTAATATTCGGTGTGTACATTTAATGATCAATTTTACAGTCGCTGAAAGAGAAAGTGTTATATGATCGAAAAGATAACATTGTCTACTACCGAAAACACTGTGATGATGTTTACTCGGAAACGTAATGTCTGTTTGTGTGCAAACGAACGGGCAACGGAAATAAACACAGTTCGCGTAAATTAAACAAAGGTACTCACAGAGTTCTATGATTATACTGACACGCGTGTGTTGGTTCACAGAAATAAGCAAACGATTCTTTGATTCTCAATGTGACTTTTTAAGTTGTAATTTGCGGCCGTCAGTAATTAATTTTTAATATTTACTTTTACAACACCAAGAGGTTATTTAGGGCTAATAATTGCGTAAACAAAAATGTGCCATTCATCTTTGACTTAGAGACCAGATGGATTACTTTAAGGATATGATACGTTCGTCTACTAACATTCTGTGACTATTCTTTACGTTTTTCTTTAATTAATCAAGGTTTCAACAATTGACAAAATTGCATAATTTTGCACAATACCATAATATACGATATTATGTATTATTTTTAATAAAGTATGTATATTTACGACGTTTAGCAATAGTGGAATAAATTATTGAACACCAGAAAAATCGTTACACATTCTCCCACCGACTTAAGACCTTTGGAACTCAACGGCTGTTCGAACTTACGACTACAACGAGAGAAAAGATGGGGAAAAGAAAACTAGAAGCCAAAAAGGTATTGACTACGAAATGATTATTCTAAATTTTTTGAGTGTTAAGTAAATACGTATGTTGCCGGTTTTAAAAAAACCGATCAGAATATGGAAAGGTTTTTCCATGGTCGATTATCAAATTCAATATTCCGTGGGTTGCTCCCGAAATTTACTGTTTGCAAATGTCTTTTCGAAGAACTCAACAGCTGAATAGACGTTTAGCACGTTCATTAAAAACAAAAACAGATAATAACACTGTCGACCAACATCCAAATGGATGTAATGAGTAGTAATCAGTTATGAGTACTGATGTAATACTGATTAATTTATAACATAAGTACAAAAATGTACTAGTATTAAATTTTATTCTATTCCCTCAGTTTGTCTCAGTTTAAAGTGACTATCTTTCTATTGTATACTTTGTATTCGTTTTCGTGCTTTCTTAATTTTTCGGTTTAGTAATCTCTTTTATATTTTTCATGTTATTATCTCCTTTGTATTTTAATATTTACTGTATTTTTGTTTTACCATAATGAATACCTTTGTTCCAAATAGATGAAAATTTGTCATGCTTTGTGGAATGCTTTTTCCTATGATGTCAATACGACATATGAAAAACGTGGTCCTAGACCTATCAGACAGTGATACTGGTATCTAGCAAATAGCTGACAACAGTACCTCAAAGTAAGGAAGACTTAATATTAATATTCGTGTACTAACATATCGGTAATATAATACATACGTGTAGCCCATTTGCACAAGCCCCAAATCGACTTACCAAGGTCGTCCAGCGACTATATTCATAATAATTTTATTAACTTTTTTTATGCTACACTCACTTGTTGCACACACCACTAGTCACTGTGACACCGATTAGCGCTTTTGAACGTACCCGTTCATCATCAGATCGTGTGGCAGTTACGATCTGACGATGAACGGGTACGTTCGAAAGCGCTAATCGGTGTCACAGTGACTAGTGGTGTGTGCAACAAGTGAGTGTAGCATAAATTTATTTAACCACTAATAAAATTTGAGTTTAATTATTAACTTTTTTATGAAACAAACATTTCGTTTTACATCTACTATAAGTAATGTCACCTAAAAAAAAAAAAAAAAAAAAAAAAAAAAAAAAAAAAAAAAAAAAAGCGACCGCACGTAAATGCTTACCTACTAGAAATGTTCACTTTATACTACCGTCCAGTATAGCACAGTTTAAACACTGGCGTAGCGCTGATATTACTTTGTCGATACTCCCTAACCTCAACTGACTCTTTAAGTGACAAGTAACGTCGATTATGCGTGGTCGCCTCTTGTATAGTGTTATTGACGAGGAGGTTCCAGTTTAGCCAAATGAATACTGAAGCAACGTGTCGAAGGCACAGTAACCGCTAGAATACTCTGAATATTCAGTCGTTCAGCTGAACTTGCAGCCGGCTTGTAAACTCTACGAATTGTGCCTAATCGCAACGACGTATCAATATGTTGTGTCAACGGTGACCTTAATTCGTTCTTATCATTATATTATTATTGTTGTTGTTATTATTATTATTATTATTATTATTATTGCGTTGCCTACATTCCTTTTTAATACCTTCTATAAAGTATATGAACTTGAATTACCACATAAAGTAGTGCTTATGTTACCATACAAAACGTGAAGGACGAGCTTGCCGTATAAGTTTGCCCCGAGTTGTATTGTGTTGGGCAAATAATAAAAGTAATATTTCATGCAGGTTTTGTCAGACAAAGAGGACAAGCGTGTTTATCATACAGCCTTCTTTACAGTCCTCCACACTGTGAGACGTTGATAAATGATAACATCCCTTTTGTCTGCAAATAACGCCCCGTGTAATACGTTAAGTCACTTTCGTTTCATCCCCTATTGTACGTCGTACAAACGTTAATGAAACTTTTCAAATATTGTCTTATATTATACGTTAATATTGAAGTACCTTGACGTAATACTTTATTTGGTCCTATCTCACCCGAAAAGCGACTGAAATTAAAATTTCTGTTTGAACGAATTTTAATTTAATATAAAATGAATTCAGCATAAAAATATATTCCACTATACTAAAATGTAACTTAAGGTAACTCTATGAGCTTTATTAAATGTGTGTGTGTTAATCAATGCAGAAAAAAGTTATGTGTCTGATTAAAATAAATCGTTCTTTTACTGCTCAATTTTAAATGTAAAAATGACTGTGTCCAAACAGTCGTCCAAAATATTTAGACGTACTCTTTGTATAAACACAGGTTTAGGGTCCTAAAAACAAACAACATAAAAGCTAACAGGTAATATAAATTCTACAGTATAAGCACCCAATCGCCCTTCTAACGTTTATAAAATACGAGTCTCGCCAATGTCATATTGTGTCATTACTACTTTAGATTCGCTGTTATATCGACAGGAATAATATAGGCCTAAGGTAATTGCTTTTGCTAAAATCATTTGCGTAACAAACTTGAATTAAGTACTTAAAATCAAATAGTGCTGGTCTGCCAGAATCTGGCGACCTGACAAATTGTTACTTTAGATCAAATTTCTCGCATCCACTAAAATTATTAAACTCTCAAAGATCGTAATTCGCACGACTTGGTACCTCCGCGTCGGACAGAGTTTCATTGCAAGCTACTGTACTGTTTTCTGCAACAGTTACTGCATTAATGCAGATGCTTTCTCAGAAAATTAAACTGTATGCTGGTATCCTCTCTTCCACTGCATTATTAAAGTTACGGTTTTATTATAATCTAAGCGGCGAATAACCCGTTTCACTGTAAGAACTGAGTGCTATGCATTTTTCGAAACAAGTAAAGCATCAGATCAAATGACGTACTTACTCAAGTCCCTCAACAAATATTATTTCCATATAACGTAAATTGTATTCTTCGTATTGTTTAAATTAGCAGCCATCCTTACTATTTCTTTTATGAATTTGCTAACTGCTATAATTTTTTATTGTTTGACTAAGCTTTTCGTCATTACTGACATCTTCAGGTCTTAAACAACCATTCAGGTTGTTTAAGACCTAAAGATGTCAGTAATGACGAAAAGCTTAGTCAAACAATAAAAAATTATAGCAGTTAGCAAATTCATAAAAGAAATAGTAAATTGTATTCCATATAAATAAAGTATAATTTTTTTCCTGCTAACAGGTATTGGTGTAATAGAGAGTGTTAGAAAATTTAAGTATAGAGGGGAAATAATTCAAGAGAATGGTTTAGAAAAATCTGCTATTGAAAAAAGGATTCATAAAATGGAAAGAGCATAGGCCTATGGTTAACTACAGATATTTACAATAAAATGTGCATATCTAAAAATGCAAAATAAGGGATTACAGTAGTGAAGCCCAAGTGCATATATGCAAGTGAAAGTCTAACATTGAATTATAAGTTAGACAAACTAGAAATATTGGAAAGACAAATTATTAGAAAAATATTAGGCCTACGAAAAACTTCAGAAGGTTGGAAATTAAGAAGTAATGATGAAATAAGGGCGGCTCAGTAGACCAATGGGTATGGCACCTGGCTACTAATCTAGAGGTCCCGGGTTCGATTCCGGGACCCGCACCATAAAATCAAGGTGCGTTTTTTAGCCCCCAGGTCGACTCAGCCTGTTAGAAATGAGTACCTGGGATAACATCCTGGGCGGATAAAGCGTAGTGCTGGCCACACTGCCTTCCTTGTATGCCGTACGGCTCACATAAGGCAGCCTACCTTGGGTGGTACACATGGGAGCCATTATATTATAACTTAGATATCGGGTTATTCAATCACTTTCTGCTACAGACACAAGATCGCGAAGGCTGAAGATGAGAGCACGGGAGCTCTCGAAACATGTTCCAAATAAGGAAAAATAACATCTTGAGGTAAACTTAGTTATAAATATTACATGTAAGATATATATTACAACGCTCCCTTTCGTCTAACACAATTATCTAATATTTGTGATGTTAGATAAAAGTTACTTACCCGTGATATTACTTTACCTGGGCGCCAGAACAAATCCCAGATACAAATGACACGGTTTCAGCTTAGCTCAGCGCATGGAGACACTCTTTCTCAGGATTCGTTCAGTGATTGTGGTTTTCAAGGGGAATCGTTACAAATAACACTTTAAGATTTGCTTGATTATTATTTTTAATGTTTTAATAAATGATTTTTAAACTTTAACTTGTTAATGGTAGGACTTAATTATACCCTAACCTTATAATTATTGAGTGAGTGTGGAAAGTAATGATTAAGACGCTCAAACGACCTATAGCTCTTATCTGGTTTGATTAAGAGATTTCTATCTCCCAAACCAGTGGTAAAGAACAGGTCTGCAATAATTTGCACGTCCAATACTACACACCACTTTCCATTCAACACTCCTATCCTATATTGGAACTAATCTTATAGTTAAAATACAATGTGTGCTTTTCTTAGTGTCTTTTTAAAATTGTTTATTGTTTTATTATTTGTTTAGCGCTTATATCATTGATCAATGAATCTATTTCTTACTGTTTGATGCGTTGACCGAAGGTAGGAATCTGTAGAGGTCCTCCTTTTGATAGTGTTGCACAGAAGAATGGATGTAGATCAATGATGTTGAAGATGCCCTGGCAATTACAGATGCTGTAGCCTTCTGTAGCACAGGTCCTTCACGGCTGATTGATTAATTAATTAACTAATTAATTAATTAACGGTTGTTTTACGCAGCTAGTGTTATTAAATGTTGTTAATTCATCTACACTGCGGACTACTTCTCAATATAGAACTTAATTTGCACTGTTGTGTAATTTAAAAATATCTGTATGTGAATTATACACGTCTAGTGTGTTTAAGTACCGAACGAAGAGTGATTCTACCCCTCGCTTTTAGCTGGCGTCAGTTTTAAATACGGGCTGCTGATTGGTTGTACAAATAAATCATGCGTTTTTCCAGTTTCGACAATCTCAAACAAGTCGCTCAAACACTCCGTGACAGGTTCCAAACGGCAGAGAAATTCTTGTCAAAATCGTACTTCCTGTATTTGCAAATCGATAGATTACAGGTATTTGCAAATGTGTTTCCGAAGATCTGACCACAGAATATTGTTGCTTAGGTCTTTATCTGTGTGTGTGTGAAAACACCTTATTCCTACGTAGCATAATTCTCTCGTTATCCCTGTTGGCGTGCGTCATCCGTATAACTTCTTTATTTGTTAATTATATTAACTGAGCTTGCGGCTACTTATAAAGCTTTTCTTGCTGAATACAATGCTGTTTTCAGAATTTCCGTATATTTACAACTTTTGAAGTTATTGCAGGTTGAAGTGATAATTCGCTTTGAGTAAAATTACCTGTTTGAACTGGATTCTAATGTAGCGGTGACGTGGTTAGAGTGAGATGGCTGCGATTATACGCTCTCTGTCTAGCTTACGGCGTTATAATCGTACCGTCTATAGCTTTCATATAACGCTCTGATAGGACGCTATTATGAATCGTTATAATATATATATATATGTATATATGATGAAATATATCAAAGTATAGAAAATATAACAGAAACAATGAGAAAAAGAAGACTATTATTTTTTGGACATTTATGTAGAATAAACGACAATAGGTTAACAAAGCAGATCTTCAAATATCCGTGGGAGAAGAAGTCAACATCAATTTGGATTAAAGAAGTCGAAAAGGATTTAGAAAAAAATAATGTACACGCAGAAGAAGCAATTGAAAGAGAAGTTTTTCGGGAAAAAGTGTTAAAAATAGAAGGAGTCCAGGGTAGGAGAGAGAAAAACGCAGGTTCAAAGTGGCCTGAGGACAGGAAGAAGAGACAGTGAAAAGATGAAAGAATATTGGAGAAAAAGGAAAGAGCAAAGAATAAAGAATTGAAATTGCCATGTAGCCCTTAGATGGCCGATACAAAAAAGTACATGTATAATTTGAACATATCTAACTAATTATGTATGTTCAGTGTGTGTATTGAAAGTTCTAATGTAAACTGCGTGTGGTTCAGAACTACGTGGAGGATTTTGAAAACGGTTACTCATCGAATCGACTCCATTTCACCGTGATTCCTTTGTCATGAAGCCACAAACTGGGCCAGTCCTGAAAAATCAGCCGAACCAACTCCTCGTGAAAGACGTATAAGTCTTGTGCCAATGGCGTTATTTTGTTACTCTACATTCAATTGAAGCAATTAAGTGAAATTGAAACACCGAAACACTAAATACCTCTAAACACTAAAACAATTAAAACCGCATAACTGGAATTGAATTAAATCAAAAATTTTACTTTATCTCTACTACGAGTAGGCCTATTGAAATCTCCGATCACTGAGGCACTGTTGCAATCTCTTTGATGATCCATGCGGACTTTTTATCAGGTTAATATAATACACACTCACGTTCAGCTGTGCCAAATGAAACCACGATGATATAACCACGCGACAGTACCCCAGGTACGTCCAACTTCATTACATTAAGACATATAGGTCATTAATAGTGTTTTGTGTAGCTAGATTACATGGGTGATTAATAGAGACACTTCGACATTTCATATTTAAAGTTTTGTTTAATCAAATTAGAAATGTATTAAAGAAACTAATTTAATATCTTTTAATATATCTGCCGTATTGTTTAGATACAAAGTCGTAAACTTCCAGACACGCGTGATAATTACATAAATTTGTATAATTACACTCTCCCTTGATAATTATTCACAAGTCGTATATTGTATATTTGTATGTTGCATATTCTATTGCGATATGTGACTGAAACTTTTGTTACTAAATTATGTTAAATAATGATCTAATATAGAATGAAAGCTGAACAATTTATTTAGTTTTTAATTACAAAGAATTTATTAAAAAATAAAGTTTTTAGACAAATAAAAACAGGATTTTTAGTTAATAAAAACATATTAAAATGGAGTGCGAAACATGATTTTAAACCTGTAGCTGTGGCCAATTTTATATCTATTTTCAGGAAAACCAAGAGACGCATTTAAATTGCCCCGAAACGTTTGTATATAACAATTACATAACACACACAGAGTATCATACACACACACACACACAATCGATATAAGGATTTATTTCTTCTGGGAGTGTATTATAACTGAAGAAAAAGTCGGTTATTATGGAGATAAACACACAATTAAATTAATGAAACTTTAAAGAATTACTATAAAGAAATTTTACGCTCCCCACACACACACATCCATTGTATGACTTATTTATTACGACGCATATGTAAGTTAAACAAAATTAAATAAAGTAGAATGAAATAAAAATATTGAACACTATGTACGGTTTTAAAACTAACAGTCTCGGGCAAGTATGTCACCTGATATGACGTAGGGAAAGGTAGGCCTAAGATCTCTGTGTACATCGTGAAGCCGGTACACATTTGAAAACCACACGTTTTCACAAAAGTTATGCAAAACTTGCTAACACCATGCAAGAACAGTTGTGTCAGCTAGTTGTGCGAAATGTTAACACGCCCGTGGACTCGTAGCACTCACGGCAGTGCGAATTTCGTGTCCGTTTAAGGTGACCGAATAATTATTGTTTATTAATTCGTTAATCAAATATTTATGGAATAATAAAAAACACTCTCTTTAAGTGCAAAATGTTGCGAAACAACAACAAGTGATGGATTTATCATGAATGTTACATAGTAGACGAAAATCGCCGATGTAGACAAATAACTTTTCGTATTCTTGAAAGTGACGCCAAGCCTGTTGTAACAGTCTTTCACAAGCCCAGGACAGCTTAATCAATCTTTAACAGTTATGGAATGTCAGGACTATATAATCCAATTCTCGTAACCCATTCTCTCTGTTTAAAATCAAATTGTCACAAATGAACGTCATGTGTTTAGCGAATAGCGCGTGTTTTAGAGACCTCAGACAAGGCTGTAACACACACACACACACACACACACACACACACACACACACATACGAGTTTGTAAAGTGTTGTTGCTAACTCTGAAGCGGTAAATAATATTTTGTTATTTTATTGGGTTGTTATTAGCAATACAATTTGTCTGACTCTACTGATTGCTATTACAGGAGAACCTCCATTAACCGAAACACTTTTAACCGAAACGACCGATCCCAAAAAATAAATATCATATATTCCCAATATTCACTACAATGAAAATTTGTTTTCCGGATAAAACACGAAAACTAATGTAATAAACATGTAATAAAATGTCCGTAATGTCAACAAAGTAGATACGGGTCATGATAACGATTGAAGAAATTGAAAAATCGGAAGCAATTAAAAGAATTAAAATTGACGAGATTTTGGGAACAGTGGCAGCCGATTTTGGTTTTGGTGTTCCTACTGTTTCCGATTGGGTCAAGATAAAAAATAAATTTGAAGAGTATGCTTCGAAGTGCCAAACAAGAAAACAACGAAGACGTGCACAAAACAAGAATGTAAATGAGGCTGTGCTTTTATGGTTAACGAAACAAAGGAATAACGAAGACGATGACATATCAGAGAGCAGACGATGACATATCATATGACACCGCTGACGAGATCTTCAATGCCTTAAAGGTAAGAGTTTTTTATTTTGGGTTAGGGCATTAAATTCGCGTGGTTATACGAAATGCGCGTTTTCCTCACGGAGTTTTACTCATATTTTCATATAGCGTTTCGGTTCCTTGAACGATCTGAGAATCGATGCCCTCTGACGTTCTTTTAATGAAGGGATGGCGAGATATTCCTCTACAAGGAATAGCAGAGGAAAGTATTAGATTTTTCAAAAAAATGTATAAAACAAGAGTTAAAAAATTACTTCATGTAAATAGTTTGATTTTTATTAAAATCTTTTGTAAGTATTGTATATTGCCTCCGGTTATTTTACCTCACACTTTAAAAAATGACATCTTAATTATTATCCGAAATTTTAGTTATCCGAAACCGTCTTCTAGTTATAAGGTTCTACTGTATAATGACTTTTATTACTTTACTTGTATATAATTTAAAATTATTAAACTATCAATCAAATATTTAATTAAATATGTGCCGTCTGATGTAAGCGAAAAACAAGATTTGTATACTCAATACAATGCATGTTGAGCAAATTAATCTCGAATTGCATTAAATGTTTGCTGCCTGAAAACCTGGAGTGAACGGCAGGGAAGGTAATAAGAATTCTCTAGAGATGAATTTGATTCCGCACCACTGCTACCCAAATATGATTCGCATAAAAGTATTTGCTCTTTATTTTTGTTTGTTCGGTGTAGGCGCTTGAGTAATCAAAGCGTGATTCATACGAGGTCGCGTCCAGCGTACGGTTTTCTTTTTTCTGCCGTTGCCAATTTTTTACTATTCGTTAGTCTTGAAATATCACTGATTAAAATGACCTACATTAATGTAGAACTAAACTTTTGAAGCACAAATTTGTAGAAATATTCGTTTTAATTAACGCAAGTCGTGTAGGCACCAACAGTTCAACGTTATTTCCACCTGTGTTTTTCGGCACAATCCCTTGACCCTGACTGAAATACGAATATATACAAAAGGCATGTAAAATGGAACATCTGCCGCATAACTCTATCATCCCCTTTCTTTTTATTTCTGGCGTCTTTCTTTTTATTGGTACACATGTCCTTTTATCTCAGGATAACTGACACATTTTTTGGATACAAATACACCCGGACTGAAATAAGTGCCTGTTCCATAACATATTATATTATTGTTAATCGAAAATAATAAACCTAGTTCTGTACACAAGAGCCTTTAGAGGAAATGACGTCCATACTGACCACCTCTTAAGATTGGTTTGGTGAGATTAGTTTCTTAAGAAAATAGTATGGGCACTGTAATAGGAAAATGAAAACACAGAGCAAGTAAGATCAATTCAAAGTACGGCTTTTGGAAGAGAACTCCATAAAAATTTGTATCAAAGACGAATAAATGGCTACTTACGGCAAACAGACTACAATCCTGAGATTGAGACAGAATGGCAATCTATAAAAGGTGCAGTACGAAAAGCCGGAAGAGAAGTGTTGAGAGCAAAGAAAATATCAAAACTTAAGTGGGGTCTAAGGACGTGGGATCCTGAATTAGAAAAACTAGTAAAAGAGAAGTAGGAAGCCTATTTAAAATTCATTAACAATAGAACGAATCAGAACAGAATTGATAAAAAACATAGAGCGCCAAGATCATAAAATATGTAAGAACACTAAACAGAACTCAATGGGATAAACACATAGCTGAAATGGAGCATAATCTATACGGACGGCAAGTTAGAGTGTTTAAATTTATTCAGAACTTAAACTCCCAAGAGACGGACAGAGATAAGATAGAGGACAAGTTTTGAAAAATTATTACAATGCTTTATGACACGTTGATGAAAATGAAGGGAAACTAACATAAGATGAAGTAAAAAATACGACTTTAATAGATAAATTATAAATGGAAAACTCAATATTAAGCTTCAAGGGAAATAGAAACCGCAAATCTTTTGGAGTAGCCAACATAAATACAGAACTATTAAAATATGCTCCGAGAGAGCTCCATGAACAACTGCTACGATTACATATCATGTGTTGGGAACAAGGAAAAATTCCAGAAGAATGGAAAATAACAAAGGTGATATCCACTTTTAAGAAAGGGGACAGAGCCAATCCCGGAAATTACAGAGGGATCAGTTTGCTTTGTTTAGTATGTAAGATCTTTGTAAAAATAATAAGCAGGAGACCGAGTAACATAACAGAAGAACAATCAGGTTTTATGGAAGGATGAAGCTGCGTTGATAATAATTTCACTGTTGAGCAGATTATAGAGAAAGGGAGAGAACAAAATTTAGAGATGCGTCTACTATTCTTAGATTATTGCAAACACTTTTGAGAAAGTACCAAGGTTGATACTGTGGAGAGTTTTATAAAATAGTGGAATTCCATTACATCTAATAAAAGTGATCAAGAGAATGTATCTAGGGACCAGGACAAAATAAAGCAACGGAACCCACTCATAATAAATATATGCGTGAAACAAGGTTGCCCTTTATCAACCGCTCTTTTGAAGCTGTTTTTGGATGAAATTGTTAGGATTTGACTTAACAGTGTAAATGGAAGAATCAGAGTTACGGCAAAGGGCTTACGACTCTGATGTTTGCAGATGATCAGCTTTTACTGGCAACAAATGAAGATAACCTGCAAAGGATTATCCACTTCTTAAATAACATTGCGAAATAATTTGATACGAAAATATCTGGAAAAAATACAAAAAGTATGGCTTTTAAAGGAACGTGGTCAGTTAGATAGTAAAATTGTCTTGGATAGTAAAATTATAGAACAAGTCTAAGAATTTAACTATTTAAGCAGTAAGCT
The DNA here is from genome assembly GCA_034769895.1 of Magicicada septendecula. NCBI lineage: Eukaryota > Metazoa > Arthropoda > Insecta > Hemiptera > Cicadidae > Magicicada > Magicicada septendecula. The sequence continues at coordinate 340,134,666 of CM068371.1, read as the reverse complement.
CTAATATAAAAACGAAGAAGATATTCATGGGAAAATTATTAAATTTGACCAGATAACAGAAACTTTCCGACGTGCTTCAAAACACAAGTCAAGGAAAGAGTCCATAATAAAATTAAACAAATGCTTGGCAGTTTGTACCCTTACTTATTGGTCAGAAACGTGGAATATGTCTGCTAGACAAATATCAAGAATCCAGGCTACAGAAATGAAATTTTTGCGCTCCACAACTGGATAAACAAAATTAGATATGAAAAGAAACAATCATATAAGAGAGGAACTGAAAGTTGAAGACGTAAACGGAATCATCGATAAGTATAAAGAAAGCTGGTGAAATAACACATTAGTAGAATGGGGAGTGACTGATCAGTGCATAGCCTTACTGTATCACCCGAAAGGGAAGAGAAGCCTTGGAATACCGAAGAAAAGATGGTCCGACCAGTTTGGAGCCGGAACAGAGTAAGCCGTAAACAAGAAGAAGATGAAAACATATTCTTTTATAATTCAGTTTCTCTCCACAGCACCTTCAACTTCGTCCCTCTAACTTTTGAAAGAGCGAATACAAGAGGATTGGAGGCTTCCTATTTTTCACCTTTGAGCGATATCTACATAAAAATCCGCATCGGATATCTCGTGACGTTTATCTCTTGAATACGTTCTTGTCACGTAAAATTTTTTCCCTTTAAATTCGTTTCCTCTACTGCTTTTATGTTCACACCTTCTAACATAATTTCTTCTAACTCTTTAGAATCTGGAATCTCGAAACATTCCAAAAAATCTGATCAAATAATCTATGTCGGTCATCATAAGCTTATTTCGGTCTCTTTTTAATTATTTCCCGTGTTTCATTTTACAATATTGTTACGACATCACAAAACAATCTACGTGTTTGTCGAATGTGCCAGAAGAATCTCGATGTAACGCGTGTGGCGTACGTACTTGTCGACGCATTTTCGAGAGGTTTCTCGAAGGCGCCAGCCGCGCGGACTGTGTCAAGGCCGCAGTTAATTACGTAGTTCACACGACCGCTAAGACGCAATTAGGAACATTCTGGTCTGTGAGCGCAGGTATAAATACATGGCGGCAGCGGCCTTAAGTTTCAGTATTAGTGGGAATTATTGACCGTGCGGTTCGAGAGTTATAGTAGCGATATTACTGTGCGCTTTCAAGTGGTTATTAGTTAGTTAAGAGTGGTGTTTTATAATCGGACGGTATAACTATAATACAATTGTATTTAATTTTATTGGACATTTTATTGGGTGTGAACAATTTTTATTTGATTTGTTGTAAAAGACAGTGTTGTTAATTACGAACTGTTTAACTGTAAAAATTAAAGATGTAATTAGTGACTTAATTGGTGTCTTGTACTTGTTTTGTTTCCACTGTACCTACGACGATCGAGTAGACCGTCGTAACAATATGTTACTTTACTATTTTTAAAATCCTATTTATATAATCTTTGCATCACCACTTTTTAACGTCTTTATCCCATGCAATCAGAAGAATTTAATAATCGCTCTTTTTATTTTGACATTACTATCTATTTCGTTCTTTTTTCCATTCCTGTTTTTCTGTTTGTTATAGGTACTTCCTAAACGTTTACATGAAGTCATCCGTATTGATTGTCTATAATCCGTGATAAGATCTTCTTGTTGATCATTCCCAGCTATCCTGCATTCGGATTATTTTAGATTAAATGTAGTATGGTGTGTATTTTTTTTATAGTTACCTAACGTATCCCTAACGTGTTGCCTCATTACGTTAATTACGGTCTTCTTATATAATCAGCGTTTACTGTCACCAACGTATAGCCCGATTTCTCCACCTTTGTTATCTGTTGCCTTGAAACGTACCTATTATAACAAATGTGTTCTCGTTTTACAACATTTGGTCTAATTAAGAAAAATAAAGTAAAATTAAGTTTTCTTTATTGTAATGTACGTAAACATTATGGTGAATAATCTGACTAGATTAACCAGCGTGATACCATGCTCAACGAAGGCATTTACATGTCTTAAAATGCAAGCAGGTAGTTGGACAGAGTAGTCGACATCCCACATGCAGTGTATTCTCAATATTTTGTTGATATTTGATAATTCAGTTTTTTTTTTTTTGATAGGCAAGTTTTAATTATCGGTTTCTAACAATAACTATAATACTATGGAATGAAATTGAAAAACAATATAGAATTACAAGGTATATCAACGATTTTAACGAACCGACGCATATAACTATTATGGTACCCATCTGCTTCTCAGTCTACCCACAATCTCCATTGTTCTACATGTACATACTGAATACGTTACAAAACGTATAGTAATAATATAACATAATGTTCCGCACAAGGGACTGCATTCCTGTTTTACGAAATATAGACGCCTATTCATTAATTCAAGCTGTTCTTTCTATTTCTCCTGTGTTTCTTAATTCTAAATATCTTTAATCGATTTCTCATATCCGCGTTTATTTATCTGTAGTTATCTTTTACGTACGTGTCCGAGTAATATCATTTCTTGGTTATGTTATTCTAATATTTTCCAATTATCTTGTTATGATCTTCATCAACTACGTTACAAGTATTCCTTCCAACACGTTCTCTTACCTTATAAGGACCATTCAATAATCTGAAGAACTTAGCCGATGTGTTATCTTCAGAACGGTCCCCTCGATTTGCCTTCTGAAGGACCATTTCTCCTTCCTGAAAGTTCAAAGTCCTATGTGTATCATTGAACACCCGTGCCCGTTGATCACCCGTCTGCTCTATCCGGGTTTTGGCTATGTTTTGCTTTATGTTCATCTGTAGCGGTAGGCTCTGGGTCTCTAGTTTTTTATGTGCCTCTCCCAAAACCTGGTAGGTTGTTTACCTGAGTGCAGTTCTGTTGGTGTAAATTCCTTTGTAGTGTTATAATTCTCATTAAGCGACTGCTCAAAGAACCGTATGCAATCCGGCCACATGTTTTGTATGCCATGACAGTAGGTCCGAAACAGTCGTCCCAGCTCCTTATTTACCCTTTCGGCCAGGTTCCCCTGTGGTCGCCGAATAGACGTAAGGATCGGTTGGATACCAATATCTTTGTAACTAGCATACTCACACTCAACTACGTTATTACTATATTTAGCACTATGACTTATAGTGAAATTACTGTGTTCATTCAAATCTGTGTTTGTGCTATTGTGGTGTTTATGGATAAGTGCTTTTGGTTCAGTATCCACATCTTCTAATACTGTAGGTGAGTACGTATTATTATTTTCTATTGGTTCTAATTCCGTTTCTTGTTGGTTAAATAGCGGTGTATTATTTTGTGTGTGACCTTGACAGCTTGTAACGGTGTTCTGCTGCGCTGTATCCGGTACATCTGATGGCCCATGCGTGTCGTATATGTATTGAACTTTCGCTACGGGCGTTATCTCCTCCCATTGTTTTTTAGACAATTAATAAATTATTCTAGTGCCCTAGAATGCTTCCACTTCCACACACACACGCACACGCACACGCGCGCACACACACACACACACACACACACACACACACACACACACAAATAGAAACTGCTGAAATGACAAAAAGTGTACCTACTACGAGTCACTTCCTCACATGGGTAAGTAGTTTAGGTACACAAACATAGGCTTCAAGCGCGCGAGCTCGTGTGTGTGTGTGTGTGTGTGTGTGTGTGTGTGTGTGTGTGTGTGTGTGTGTGTGTGTGTGTGTGTGTGTGTGTGTGTGTGTGGAAGTGGAAGCATTCTAGGGCACTAGAAAAATACTGGAAACGTTGTACAAAAGAATTAAAGGATTCAGTGGACGCATGCATGTAGAATTCTAACCTTGATTATTCAAGCATGAAAACTCAAAAAGCAAACAAAAAAGAGCAAGCAGTTTTGTATGATTTTTTTATATACTAATCTTTTATGTGAAATGCCTTTTGATATTTTTGCTTTAGCATTGTCCACTATGCAGTCCTCTGCGATTTTTTTGCTGACGGTTTAGTGTAATACATATCGATGTACGCTTAATGTTTACAATCAGCGAATACAATGAATTTTACACTATATTTAATCGCATAATTACAAAACGGCTCTACAGTATTTGTTTTTAAAATTAGGCACATTACTTTTAACATCCTTTCTTATTGTGATTAGAGGTAATATGATTTGGGTTCACAAATTTCGTATGATTTGCCGCGTCCACATGGACTTAAAGTGACAATGTCATTTCACTGACGGGACAATCTGATTAGACCAGATAAATTATATTATTCTGTAAACGAAACAATACTCACAATCTAGAGATTTCAGTGTAATCTGTTTCCATTACTGTTGTCATTAAGCGACCTCACGTCACAAGTGAGAAAATTGAACAAATGGCAAACGGAAATACTCACGTGAATTAAACAGGTTTAATAATACGTAACAAGTTTTTCCAGACATAAATAATATGGAAGAAAAATACATTTTTATAAGCATGGAGTACTAAAATGTTGGTTTCCTATAAATGCATCATTACTTTTTAGAATTCGCTTTTAAGAATAAGAAAATATAAATATAAAACATGACGGTGTTTACAAATAATAAACAGAAACTTAAGTGTACTCGTAATTATAAGCGCTTGTTTACAATTTAGTAGGCCTACCATGTACTAATTCGAAGTTATTACATCTTTTGTGTAATTGCCATGTGTATACTATGTTACTAAAATTTACGTTTCATGTTGTTTTTGTTCTTCCCCTGTGACATCCCAGTCACATCCCGTTTACACACCTTATAATATCTACAAAATGTTTGTGTTATGAAAAACGTTATCTGTACTTAGTATTTATACGAGCGTGAGTACAATCGAGAAAAATTATTCATCTAAAGACCTAAATTATATTTTGATGGAAGATTTTAAGCAGTGTAATGTGTATTTTTCAACTTGACAACTGCGGAAAAAAGTGGCTGGTTAATTCCAGTAAAGACCAATTGAATGTCTTTCTTCAACTAACTGTTTGATGGCGAGCAGCACGAGACAACTCTGTACCGTTAACAAGTACATTTTACTTTTCAGCTACTTGAGTTTCATTGATAATAAATGAGAGGTTATTGATTCTAACGTTTATATAGAATAAATACAATCACTGGAAATTGAAAGTATAGACCGTATCCCTCCATGATGAAGAGAGTGGAGTTGTGTGTCCCCGTTGGCAGAGTGGTCTGTACCACTTAGCATTTCGATTATGGGCAACGTGACCTACATGCCTACATTTTCGACTGATAATGATATAGCAGTGAACTTGTCTCAGGAACTTTGGAATTGGGGCCTCCTTGGGCCATTTAAAATGAATATGATCATAACAGGCTTCTCATTTGTTTATTTATTGAAAATATTTATCAATTTATTACAAACAGTTTACTTAGATTAGAAGAAAAACTTAGATACATATGGGATTTGATTACCAACACTTTTCTCAGACGGAAATATTTCGTTATGTGTATTTATCATATTGCAATAGAAAAGGTATTGCAACTAAAAGTGATTTTGTGAGTATTCTCTATAAAAACGAATTTTTTCTCGTTTTCCTGATGTAGAAAATGCGAAAATCTTCAACGAATTTAAAGTGATAGGTACTGGGTTAACAAGCTCGAAGGGGTGTAAAATGTTAATATCACTAGTAAACCAATTTAAAAAAATAACCAGAGATTAAATATGTGAGAGAAAGAGAGGGAAAATAGAGAGGAGAAAGAGAGAGATAGAGAGATAGGGAAATTAATTCGAGCTGAACTTATGTGACGCATATTTAAAGTGTTGATATCCTAATGTTATATAAATTAACTAAATTTTATCACAGATAATAAGTATATGCGGCACTGGGGAATGCCTCTTTCATTGGCTTTTAAAAAAATCTAAAAGAACGAGTTCAAAACAATAGAAAAGTAGAATCGCTACATTGACAAAGTAAAAATGGCGAGACTTTCAAGTATTTGGGACGAAGCATTGAAATTAAATTTCCTCTAAAACCTTAGACTGACAGTGTTTATATTAAAAATTAATTTTTCGCGCTTTTCGCTCATTATTATTCAAATATTAAATTACAAAAAAGAAATAAAAAATTTAATAAGGAATATAAAAATTATTATTGCACTGATGTCGAGAACTGAAGAGCACATTGCGTGAATATGCATTTTTATTAATGAACAAATTAAACAGTGTTTGAAAAGTTTCGTTAGCGTTACTACAAGTACAATAGGGGATGAAACTAAAGTGACTTAACGTATTACACGGGCCGTTATTTGCAGACAAAAGGGATGTTATCATTTATCAATGTCTCACAGTGTGGAGGACTGTAAAGAACGCAGTATGATAAACACGCTTGTCCTCTTTGTCTGACAAAACCTGCATGAAATATTACTTTTATTATTTGCCCAACACAATACAACTCGGCGCAAACTTAGACGGCAACCTCGTCCTTCACTATCTATGTAGTAACATAAAAAATACCCCAACATATTAATATAGTTTCTAGACATTAATAGGTTTAAACATAAATAATTTAAACACATCAATTTATTATTAGCCAGACTTTATTGTTTTGTAAAACACGACGTTCCATTTTTCATTCCCTACTCATTTACACAATGAACACAGTGCTATTATAAATATTAATTAATACTTGAATCATACCCTTGCAAATTATTTGAACGTTCATTTATTTTGCAGTCCTAAAGTTTTAAAAGATTTTTTAATCCAAATTTTTCTCGTATTTAACAAATATTGCATTTATATTTTATTTCTCTGTTTTGCTTCTATTCATCTTTAATATTCTGTTATTTAAGTTAGTTCTTTTCAACTTATATACATCTTGGATTTCCCAGTGTTTCCTTGCAGTTATTCATGTCTTGTCGCCATTCTGATGTATTACCTATTTCATTCCAGCACACGGTGCCATTCGTCTTCTTTTCTGCTTGGATGGTCGCAATTTGAATGTTCATTTCCTCCCCACTGGCGTTCTGGTATCCAATAAATACGTCCATTATTTACAATGACTTTCTACATTCCGAGGCTTTACTAAAAAATTTTTTTCTCTATATGTAAAAAAAAATTATTATTTATTACAACTCTTTCATGAAGACATATGGAGAGTATGGAAATAAAACTTGTTCTTTATAAAGATGCTGTAGAACAGAATCCTGTCCATGTTCAACGCATGCCAGAATATAGACAGTCCAAGAGAGTATTACAACGGCAACCATCTGTGAATGTAAAGAGGTAAAGACCGGTGCTCGATTGAAAATCATACAAAGCATGAATAATGGCGAATAAACGGTTTCAAGCTGGCAACTGGGAAGATCAAAAAGTTGAAAACGGTTAACATTAAGGTATGGCCTACCTACAAGAAGAAGAAGAAGTAGTCGACGACAACGAAGATGACGGGAGCAGGAAGAAGAACAACGAGAATAAAGAGAATAAATCAAAATATATTTCACTGCTTCTTCAGAGGTGATGGGAAAATATAACACTATATTTACTGAAAATGAAGGAGCTATAGAAATCGATAATGGTTTATTAATAAATATTTTGGAAAGATAGGGATATTTTTTGTAATAATGCAGATAACGTGATAGTAAATTTTAATGTATATTATAATTTTAGCAGTTCCGTAAGATCAAATATGTCACAGTTGTTAATTTTACAAGAAGCCTAGCGTTTACAAGAAGTGTAGAACAAGTTAGAATATCATACTTAAGCCAATTTTTCAAAGTAAAAGAGCAATGTAACAGCAATGCACAACTTGCTGTTATATACGTCGTTCCATTCAATCGACATAATATGAGTTTAACGACACGGAATTTAAATGTAAATCTTGAATTTCAATCTATTTCTATGTTTGTTTACAAATCGCGCCCAACTATCCTAGCAATAGGTAGTTACGGTTTAAATTCTCATACCATTTCAAGTATTCCAGTCCTCATGATGATAAGCATAACGCGTGTAGACAGTCAGTGTAATCGTAAACAAATGTCTAACAATAAAAGCGTAATATTAAAATTATATTTCGTTTATAACGAATTTTATTCAATTTCTTATGAATCATCATCAGCAGCTAGCAAATGTGCCGGAACAATACATCGAAGGAGGTAACAGAAAAGTTACTCTTCGCACATTTTCGACGACCTAAAGTAGCACCAACAAAAAATAAAAAATGGAAATTATATCAAAATTGTTATGTTTACTTTTGCTGTTTTCAAAGGCTAAGTAAAACAAAATGTGATAATAAGATCTAACGCGTATGTGTTGATAAATAGTAAAAGTAATATTTCGTAGTTGCTAATATTTCGGCGTTCAAAAAATTGTTCGCTTTTAATTTCAGCGAAACGATTAGTGTTATTTAAATTATTTTAGTTGGTGTGCTTTATTAGCTTTATTAATAATAAAAATAGCGAGTTGTTGAAAACATAGGCGTTCATTTTCTGATAATAATATAAGCCTATATTCAATTTTTGTTTCTTTAAAAAATGTTTTTTTAACAGTTAAAAATTATTTCACAAGAATTTCAATTAAAATTAATAAAATGAATAGCTTTAAACGTTATAACAATTTTATGGCTGTATACGTTTTGTTTCTATTTCTTTAACTTTCGACTATCACCAGTTTAAAGCTCACTATTACAGAACTAAGTTGAGTACAGTTAATCACAAAATAAGGAACATTTCTAACGATATCATCAAAGGAAATATAGTATTGGTAGCACTAATGTCAAAAACCTGTCAAATGAACACATCATTAAAATTTTTAAAAAAAAAAGTTAAGTACAACATTTGGGTGCCGAGTGCCAAACTTAAATTATACCTTAAAACTCCCTAGCGTGAGTTTAAAATGAACTCGTTCTTCTTAGCAAGGATTGTGCACCCGACATTAGATTACAGGTTAACTACCGGACTAAATTAACAAATAATTCATTGTTTGCTATAATATAATTTAGTAATATAGTATTATACTCTAGTAATTTATTATAGTATAATACAGTAATATACTCCGGACCATTTGAATTCACCCATGGTCTAAAACAGGGTGATGGGCTGGCCGCCTCTCTCCTCTTTAACATGTGTTTAGAATATACTATAAGAAAAATGAGTGTAGATTGCTCAGGTGTACTTTATTATAGGTCAGTACAAATGGCAGCATATGCTGACGATATAGCCATCGTAACCCGATCAACTGCGGCTGCAAAGATAGGACTATCAGTAAATGTGGATAAAACTAAAATGGTAAGTCAAACAAGGTCCAGGCAACCCAGGACCCAGGCAACATTTGATTATAGAAGAAGACTGTATACTGGCAGTTAGAGTTTTCAAATACCTAAGAGCGACAATTTTTTAAGATGGAAATGAAGAGGCAGAGAGATAAGAAGAATGATAATTCTAGCCAACGAGGCCTACTTTGCGTTTATCACCACTTTAAAGTAAAAATTTATTCACAGGTACACAAAAATGCGCATATACAAAACTATCATACGACCCATCTTGTGCTATAGCAGTGAAACCTGGATATTAACACAAAGAGCCATTTAACGCCTGATGTTATTTGAAAGGAAACTCCTCAGGCGCATCCTGGGCCCCAAATATATAAATGGGGAGTGGAGGATACGTCATATTGGTGAGATACATTGTCACTTCAATGAACCAACGGTAGAAGTGTACGTAAAACTGAGAAGGCCGCGATGGGCTGGCCATGTCATAAGAAAAGACACCTAAGAATCATGACAAACGAACACATAAAAGAGTCTTTATGGGGAGTATGGAAAGGCCGTCCAAGGAAAAGATGGGAAGATGCCGTCGCTGTGGATGTAAGAGAGATGTTGGGAGTGCTAGGATGGAAGTCCTTTCCTACTGATAGAGAGAGGTGGAGGGTCAGGATAGAGGAGGACAAGGCTCGACTTCGGGCTGTAGGAGGAGGAGGAGGAGGAGGAGTATAATAATATATTATAGTAATATATTATTTCCTACTTAGCATTTAAACAGCTTACACTACTATGAAATCACTCTAATGATGTTTCCTAAAATGCAAAACATAGAATAATATTATTATTAAGGTTAAAGTAAACAGTGTAACAATGTTAACTGCCTGCAAACATTTACTGCAAGTTATTTTGAAACTTCCTGTAAGTTTAACCAGTAAAATAAAATTATGTACAATTATTTTAGAAAACTCATTGTGTTATTTTCATTCACTGTTCAACAAAAACGTTCCTATACTTTAAACACATCTATTCACACACATCCTTTCACTCTCTCTCTCTCTCTCTTTCTCTCTCCCCCTCCCCTTCCCTCGCCCCTCTCACTTTCATATAGGCCTATATGTAGACATCTAAAACGTAAAATCATTTCAAAAAACTGACAAAATGATTTATAAAGGAAAGTAAAATATTTTTCTAGTGCGTGCTCCGTTTTGTTGGTACTTTTAAATCCAGCCGTATGTAAAAATTCTGAATACGTCACAAAGAAGAATTAAAGCATTCGCTGGACGCAAGCTTATATACGATTCAGGCTTTGATTATTCAAGCGTATAAACTGAACAAACAAAAATAAAAAGCAAATACGTTTACACGATTCATATTTGGAAAGCCGTACGAAGGCTGCGAGTTTCATCTCCGCAGTGTTCTTATTTGCCTACCCTGGCTGGATCTGACGAGTTTTCAAACCGTGCTTAAATTAATATTTAGTACCGCTTTATTTTTGTACTATCAGTTAAACTTTTATCCGCTAATTCTTACCGTTTTTAACATAATGCTGCTATTGAATACCGATGAATGCTAATAAAGTAGTCCTAATTTGATTGCATTCGTGGATATTTTGCTCAATTTGAAAGTACGGATAGCTCACCTGCACACGTAATTTACGACTTACCGCTAACGTTTCTATACGTACTTCAGCTATCTACAAAACGTTAACACCTCCATAAACACCATTATGTACTTAAATCCACTTTATTGTCTGCCTAACTGCAATAGATTCGTTTTCATAGTTCTATGTCAGTTTTGTACTCAGGTTCAAATTTAAATTTAGTTGTTTTATTTGTACATTTTAAAAGCTTAGTATAACCTAAACGTTTCAAGCTAATATCAAAGGGTATTTTCCCAATACCGTATCTGAACTAATTTTTGATATTTGGATTACGTGATAGTTGGTATCATATGTTTTAAGTATGTTTAATATGTTTCATATGTTTAAAGCGTGTTAATTTATTGTTTTATGCTTTCAAATTGTTGTTTTCGATCGTAATCCCCTTTTCATAGTCGTTGTCGGTTTCATGCCATTTGTTTCTGACAACACTATATGTTAAATCAACGTTTGTAAGAACAAAACATCGTTTTGTTAAGTTAACACCCAAACTGGAAAAAAAATACACTTTAATAAGCCTATAGTAATAGTTTCATTGTGATGATCACAAAACAAAACCAACTTGAAGTAAGGTAAGGCGGGGTGGCCCTCGGGTTCAATTTTATACACGTCCGATTTTCTGTGACAGAATTCGCTTTTCCCTTTAAACGTTAACATCTACACATTTTTTTCTGTAGCCGATACTCATCCGTGGTATTTCACTTTTCATCTGTGCATTATGGCGCCCGTCTCATTCCCTCACACTTCGCGCTCCTAGGGCAGTAAAGTGATTCAACGCGTCACGAAATAGATGAAACGAAAAAGCAGTGTCGCCAGGTCAATCAAACCTCTTTTTCCCACATAGCTACCCAAAATTTCCCCACTGAAAAAATATGTGTGCTTTAAGCAAATACTTTAAACAATATGCCTATATGCTAAATTATAATAAATGCTAGTACTGTTATAATGAGAATATTTAAAATAAATTTATATTTGATTAATCTGTTTGATATTTGATCTCATGTGGGGATAAAATGTTTGACTTTTACTTCAGTTCCGCTACCAGATCTAAGCAATACAGCAATTTTTTTCATCATAGTGCATCATGTTACATTAGCGTTAACTTGAGGTCTGCGATCAGAGAGCACGACCAAATAAGATTTAGTGAATACACAGTCAACTAAATTACAACAAAATTTTTATTATTTTTTTGTAAAGAATTGTGTTATTATACTGCACATATCACATTCCACTTTTCATCTATACAATGCATAGATCACATTGTTACACTAAAAAACAATATTTGTTGCTTATTATTTCTATATGTATGTTTACTGAAAATAATACGAGGTGTGATATGATTCTATTTATGTTCATTGAAAATATCGATTGCTTATCATAAAATACATATAAAGCCTCGTCTCATTTATTTACTCGTCCACTATTACTTAAATCTTAATTCTGTATAGCAAAATTTCCATTATTTCATATACATAGAGTAACCTGTTATACATTGAATCAGTTCGCCTCTGAGTTCTCACTTATGATGTCTGTCCCACGACACGCCCATTTTTTCTAAAGGTATCACTGTATGTCTCCTGCTTTGACCGTGCACGATTACTTAAAAAAATACGTAACGTTTTCTACGGAAAGGTACGTTTGTTAGGATAGATTTAAATACATTTTTGTAGCCATAAAATAAAATCCACTGTGAACACCAATGTGTGATTCAGCAAAAAGAAAGGAAACCCTGTCACAGTCACTATATTTTCTTACTGAATGACATATTCTGCCAAACGCTGAGTTATGTTTTCTTTAAACATTGAACTAGAAAACCAAAACATTCTTACCTGTCCTCACGTTTTAAACATTACGTATTTTTGCATTATATTCAGCAATACAATCGGTACGTTAGGTTAGGTTATATAGGAATTACAATTGGTAGACTCACTTCTTCTTCTTCTTCTTCACTGTGTGACGTATCGATATTATCGCGTACTCATAACATCGAAAACGTAGTGCAAGTACAGTTACTAGGAAAGTACTATCAGAGATTATACTAAATTTTGTTTTGTCAGACTACTAACTATGAAAATCTACCGCTGCCCGGCAACAATGACATAAATCCACGTTGGAAAGCATTAAGTCGTGAAAACGTTAATAACATTTGTATGTTCTGCAGCTATGACGACAGACTTGTATAGTATCGCGACGTTCCAGGTCGCTTGGTTTTCATTATGAACCCGTTTAAACGTACAACGTCGTAGTAAGAAAGGGACAAATGAGGAAGTAAGTTTTATTTTAGAAGATGGAAAAATTTTAATATGTTTTAAAATTTAAAGAGAAAGTGTGCATTAGACGAGAAAGAAAACTATTGTCTACCCCTGAATTTAATTATTTTTATTGCGCACATATTTAAACACTATATTCATAGAAATATACGTTTACTTACTTGCGTGTTGTTTTTACACGCGCGCGCGCGCACACACACTCACAATTTATAATTTGAGCAGAAATCAAGTCTTCTCAAACATTTTTAGATGAAAATAATTATTTCTACGCTATAAATTAAGGTTTGCATATAATTCCTGCTCTATATCATTAGGTTTACATCTTTGAAATCATACTCTAAAATCATGCTTTTCGCCTATTGACATATATCCTAAGTCTATGTTTTAGAACCTAGTCTGAAAATCTAATCATAATTACTTTAAAACGTTTATGGCTTATATCAACAGCTAATTATAACTTCTGTATTTATTTAAATACGAATCAAGTAAGCGCTGTAACATAATTCTCGTAGTAGACATTTTATGAGAATCATTAATAGAAGGAGAAATTTCTGTGAGAAATGCCGTGTTCGGCAAGAGAATTTTGCAGTGGAGATGGAACACTTCATACACTAATGAAATCAAATTTAGTTTTCTTATGTAATCCGTATAAACATTTGAAGAATTTCTTCTGAAAGTTAAAATATATTGTAATTTCCCTGCGCAGTCACATATTTAGAATATTGTTATTACTTAAAGCAATCATTAAATTTTCTATAAAACTAAGGCATTTATTTATACTTATTTAAATACAAGATGTGTCTTCGATGTTACACTCGTACATTGTGGCACGGAAATTGTCATTGACACCTTCCCGACGTCGTTCGGGAAGGCGGATTCTGTACGAATATTGGTTTTGAATTCAGCAGTGGTGTGTGGGCGTATTTCATACACATTGTGTTTAAGGTATCTCCACAGAAATTAATCAAAAACTGATTCCTGGTTAAGATGCGGTTTCCGGAAATTCGATCCACGGCATTGGTATTGGGCCTATCGCACTGGAATTCAGTGCCGTCTTACTGAAAACAGAACGGCCCCATCTGAAGGGAAGCATGCAAGTAGAGGGTGCTATCTCACGATCGTATACGTAAGGGCCTGCCGTGGTTGCTTGCTCTTGTCATCATCGGATGACATTCGTCTACACATTATTCTTATTCAAGACACCGCGAAACACATTGTAACTTTGAATCTGGCCGTTAATGCAGTTGTCGCGATTTGTATTCTGACCAGAAACGACAGTTTACTTATCACAAAATCAATAACATAGAAAATTCATCTACAATAAACGTAAGACTCCTTCACTGTCTTTCATTATAGCGACAAGCGCATTTCGCCACAGAGATACTCACTGGCTGTTCGTGATAATTGTATTTATCTGCTACACAACCTGTACCTTCTTGAGTTGTAATTTGAAATCGTCCGTTAAGATTCTGTGCTCGATACTACTTGAAATCGCTACTGCTGAAGAATATGCCTCGCAGAAAGTTTTGGACTGTGCTACAACATTTTTGGACTCCTGTGTTTTAATATTGGAAATGTTTATAAGGACGTGTCCCACATTTGCGGCCGATCGCTGGTGCGTGATCGAAAATGGGAACCGGTGAGTTTCCATAGAAACTACTTCTTTGTTGTCAATAACGTAGTACACATATAAAACTTCGCTTGTGAATGCGACTACATTTAACTTATAATCTGTACATTGGTAAATGAAGAAAAAAAATAAATATTTTTTTAATTTATTGAAGCATTTTCAATGCCCTTCTCTGTGCAATGCCTGTAAATGTTTTTCTTAAGTTCGAATACTCCTAGACCTAGCTTTACAATTTTACTTCAGTCCACTTTCCTTAGTTTCCAAGTTTTTCATGATGATAGTGTCTGACAAGATTAAATAACAGCTATATTCTCGTCAAGCCACGACAGCACAGTCACTATATTTGTAAAATGCCATAGTAGCAACAGCTCGTTGAGGTCCACTCCTTTGATTCATTTCTCTTTAAATGGCGAGGCGCGGCGAAGAAATTATCAATCGACAAGTGTTACCAATCTTGCTAAGGAGAGTGCGCAAGAAATAAAAAAACATTCCTGGTTTTTATGAAAATCTGCACACTCTGCTTAGGTTCCGTTCATAAGATTATATAAAACCAATTATAAATATTCTGTTATTAGACAAAATAATACAGGAAATTTTCTACAGATTTCCTGAATGTATTCTGCCTATAATATATTACCATACTGTATAATGTATTGTACTGTGTTGTTTCTTCAGTTCTTGTAACTTTATACAACCATTGTGTGACGATTTCATTAATAAAAAATATGTTAATTATTTAAGTTGATAATATATAAGCGGAGAAATGTTAAATTCTTAATAAAATCTCACATTGTAAACTAAATCTTATGGCAATCATTTAATAATAATAATATTTAATATAAGTCTAATAATAAAATTAAAAGGGAATGGAATTGTACAGAAAGGGTAAAGCTCATTAATTTATCCTGCATAAACAGGCGCTGACCAGAATTAACTTGTTTTCTGACCCCTAAATAAACTAAGTAGTATTGTAAATTTGTTATTATTTAAATAATTAAATAAGACCATTGTTACGTACTTTGATAACTTCTGTAACTAAGAATATCTCTATTTAATTATTTAATCGAACCGTAGTCCTTTAATTAAAATTAGAAACACGGAACTACTTTTATGTTGCCTAGTAATTGTCTTGAGATTACTACTCTCCCCCTTAACTATTTCTGCCACTTGGAATGGAGCGCTCACGCCGTAAGCAGCGTAAAGCGTTGTTTCGCTACGTGTATATAAAAATGTGAAAATCTTGATTCAATGACTATTTAAATAAGTACATTTGTGTGGTGATGACATCTCTCTATATTATAAAATAACGGACTATGTAATTTATACAGTATTACAACCAAGAAGGTGATAGTCAACTAATCTATAATCCTGTGAAGTATATAACAGTGAAACAAACTTTCTATCTATGTATTCTAACTACAAGAATTACGAAGAATAACTACAGTCGCCTGAGATGAATGTACCACACCAGGAATGATTGGACATACTTCTAGAACTTCACCGTCACAGTATGATAAGGTAACGACTGAACTTCAAGAAACATCAGGAGGACCGAAGAACTAATTCTGCAGCAACTTCAGGAAACACACAGGTGACATGGAGGCTTGTCTTCCATGGTTAAGAGTTACAAAATTATAACCCCCAAAAGACAATTTAAATTATCATATTAAAGACTTTAAAACTTATGTTTTAAATGTAATAACATTAAAGACTTTAGTAAACTGACATTATAGGGAACATGTAGTCTAAAATCTAACAACACTAGTTATAGCAAAAAGGTAAAGTTTAAACTAAAAGTTTTGTTGTTTAGAAGATTAATAAAAAACCATTCTTCAAATGGTTAGAGTTTCAATATTGTACATGGCAAGGTGACCATTATTCATTTATTATATTTAATCCCGGATCCGTGGAATTAATTAAAAAGGACGTACATCATATTTTGAGGCCCCTTTGTAAAGTAGTAATTTATATATTTAATCATATAGTAAACTATATTGTTTGAGAACTTTCAATAGAGAACTTAATCACCAAATGTAATAAAGATATGTCATCTGAGTACCGAGTAAACTGAGTGCATAAATCAACAGTATCCCCTTCCTAATATCCTGCTATATAAATTGTTTTACTTGTTGTGATTATTTTCAGTGTTTCACAACGAAGGCAGCCTGTATAATTGGCACATCCAATTATTACTGGTTCCCTAAGTTATAACTCAAGAGAAGAGGTTATAAATTGCGCCACTCTGCTTAATTGCTGTTGTTTAATAATTAATTGTGTACAGAGTGTCACAAATAAATTGGGGCACTCTGATCTAATTTTGCTAATTTTGCGTAAGAGAAAAGAAAGAAGTAATTGTGTCCGATATCCCACGCACACAAGCTGTTGATCTATTCACTCATGTATTTAAATATGTGTCCGAATTTTAAATAAGATAAAAATAATAATTAATATTATAGTAATATAGTATAGGTAACTTTATTTGTAAATATAATATGTGTAAAGTAATATTAACATATAATCCAATGTAAACAAACCATGTAGGTACTTGTTAAAAGTCCCATTCATAAACGTGCCACATTCACGACAATCTCGGACATGTAAGTTTCCTGTTGCCGTTTGTTTAAAATTGTCATAGTTGGTCTCCCCCTTAGTTGAGTTAGACAATAAGTCACCCTCCTTGTGTGGTCTATTGTTATAAGAAGCGTGTATTTTCCTGTGTTGAGTAACCGAAGATTCCCCCTTTTGTCGTACGCATATTCATGCCTGTGTGAAATTTCTCTCTCTCGCTCTATGTAAAACGATAAAGGTTGTCATAACATTTTAAGTGTCTATTTAAAAAAAAAAAAAGAAAAAGGAGTAAGAATACGATTGATTTATATTTTTATATTTTTGTGTAAAAGAAAAAGGAAGCGTTGTATAGCATTTAATGCAAATAGTAGAATAATTAGTTATAGCCGCCCACGTTACGAAAATGGCTGAATTTAATCCTGATCTATTATTAAAAGATGAGCTATGCTACGAAGCACTTTTACGAGGTCTAAAACACGTGAATGTAACCGTGTCGGAATTACGAAAATCATTACGCCAAACCGGATCAGATACACCCTCGCAGTTAGATAGATTGCGTGAACTCGATTATGACGGCGAACGAGAAACTTGTTATGCGAAATATAGGGAACTGATAGTATTATCTCAGAACCTTGAGGACAAGAAATCACCTACGAAATTTTTGCGCGTTACGCAACGTATAGAACATTTAACCCGCCAGTTAATAATTTATTAAGCTGGCCCGATGTCACCGTAATCCCCGCCGATGTGCAGAAATTTGCGGATGAGGCATTAAGCCAATTACCCATAATTATCAACGACTTACGACGAAAATCAGACTCATCGAGAATGGAGGAAATTGAGCACTGCTTACAAAAATTATATATCTCCCCAGTTAAATCCCCTACTTTAGAACACCCTCTCTCCACCTCGAACCCCGAATCACCCACCGTATCGAAGATACAACAGACTCATGAACAATTACCTGGTAGAGAATTAAATACCCAAACTATGTTAGAACCCCCACCGCCAAATGTTCAGCATACTCGCACTAGTAAATATGCGATTACGAATCCTAATGCAAACACAAATCCTTCGAAAAGTATACCTAACGTATATTTTAATGTAGACCTCTACGGAAAGATTTCCCACCCAGTAGAGAAAATAATTAATGAAATTCCTTACACCGACGGCTTAAGTATCACAACTCTATTGACTTTTATCAGATATCTACTGCAAATAAAAGATCTACAACAATTGAGCGATTGGCAAATACAGCAGGTCATCTTACCCAAATGTAAACCACCTTTACGAGATCGTGTGCTAGAATCATTAAACTCGACTCTTCCGGTAGAAGAACTTCATACAAATATAATCAAATATTTTATCCCCACGGGAATATATGAGGAGATCAAAAGAAATACCGTACTTCGAGTACAAAGAGCCCAAGAAAGACTGGCCCACTATATCGCAGACATCAGAGAATCTTCACGTCTACTGCAAGTCGACTGGACTGAAAAACAATTGGTCGATACTATATTGGTAGGCTTATCTCCTGACGAACGCTCCCGTTTAGCACTAATAAGTAGACCCCTTACTTTCGCTGACCTTGAACAATGTAGTGTGCACTCTTCAAATGTGTGGTATGCAGATCAGCATCGACATGCACCGGTATCCACAACACCACATAGAAAGCAAACGAAAGCCCTATCCTCAGACACAAGAAGTCTACGAGAACGACGACCATTTCGGCGACCAACCTATGTTCATGGCCATGGTAAGTCCAAGGAGCCACCACCTCGACACGAAACCAGTGAGACCCCGCGTAAAGAATATACATGCTATAACTGCGGAAAACCTGGACACCTCAGTAGAAACTGTAAACGGAAACAGTACAATCAGAAAACTCATTATCCAAAAAAACATGTAAGGCAGGGAGATCCGAAACCCTGTGTCTTCCGCAGCATCGTGAAAACAGGTAAACCCCTGAGAGACCACAAATTAAAGCAAAATAATAATAATAATAATAACAAAAGAAAATTAGACCCCTATGTTAGGAAATTTATCGATAAATGTAACTCTATTAGTAAATGTGATTACAATAGGTGTGAATTACCGTATATACAAGTTGACATTGGTGTTACATCCACCCTCGGATTAATTGATTCCGGATTCACGCGAAGTTTAATTAGTCAAGAGCTAGCCAATCAATTATTTAAACACAATTTAGTTAAACGCAGTCAATCAGTAAATATTAGATGCGCTACAGCTAATAAGCAAAACTTAATGATAAAACTTATCATCACGTTTAAAGTAAAAATTAAAAATCTAACGTGGTATTTTCCAATGTTGGTATGCGACGAATTAGGACCCGAGTTAATATTGGGAGCTGATTTTATCAGTAAAACAGGAATAATTTTAGACATTCACGAGAAGATATTTTACTTTGGTTTCGATCGTTCACGGAAATATAACTTGCATGATAATGCAAATAACAGAGAAAGTACTAGCACCACTTCTACACATATAAAGCATCACGAATCTGAATTAAGTCATCTGGAAAGTAAAGATAGACGGAACATACAGACTTTAATAAAACAATTCTCCAACGTCCTCACCCCAAAGTTAGGACTGACGGATCTGATAGAGTACAAAATAAATTTGAGCGACAACAAAGTAATACGTTTAGCCCCATACAAATTATCACCACCAAAAATGGAAGTCACCACTAAATTGTTAGAACAAGGAGTCATTGAACCCTCTACGTCATCTTATTCATCACCCGCGTTTTTAGTACCCAAAAGTAACGACAAACATAGATTAGTTGTGGACTACAGACAACTAAATAAACGGATAGAATTTGAATCTATACCACTTCCCGACATCCACAGTGCATTTCATTATTTTACGAAAGCAAAAATCTTTACCATTATGGATTTAAATCAGGCATTTCATCAGATACCCCTTTCGGAAGAATCAAAACGTCTTACCGCATTTGCCGTCCCTTTCAACCTGTACCAATTTACAAGGGTACCTTTTGGTATATCCCAAGGTAGTTTTGTATGTAGCAGATTATTAGAAAAGTTATTTCATGACATAAAATTTAAATATGTGTATCACTACTTAGATGACATTGTTATCTACAGCGAGTCAATTGAGCAACATCTTAATCATCTACGTGAAGTACTAACCCGATTGGAGAAAGCTGGATTAACAGTAAATCCCAATAAAGTAAATTTTGCTGTGACACAATTCTCATTTTTAGGTCACATCGTAAAAGCCAACGGAAAGGTAAGCATAGACCCAGAGCGAACCCGTGCCATCAGAGAATTTTTACCGCCGCGGGATGCGAAAGGAATAGCCCGATTTTTAGGAATGATAAATTATTTCCATAAGTATATCCCACATCTAGCCGAAATTGCAGCACCTCTAAATACCTTAAGAAAGAAGGGAATTAAATTTGAATGGAATGAGCAACACCAAACCGCATTCGAGAAATTAAAAGAAAGCATAATATCACCCCCCGTACTACAATTAGCCGACTTTACAAAACCATTTGTAGTGCAGACAGACAGTTCTAGTGTCGCCCTAGGTGCAGTAATATATCAGGAAGTAGATAACTCAAGGTTACCTATTAGTTACGCTTCTCGCACCGTGACTGAGCAAGAAAAGAAATATTCCGCATACGAATTAGAATGTTTAGCTATAGTTTTCGCTTTTGAGAAGTTCAAACCATTTTTAGAACATAAGGAGTTTTTATTAGAAACAGATAATCAAGCGTTATCTTGGCTACTAAATCACCCAAAACAGTTAGGTCGTATCGGAAGATGGGTATTAAGATTAAATTGTTTTAAATTCAAAGTACAACATATTAGAGGCACCCAAAACGTAGTTGCCGATACACTGTCACGCATGTTCCAGCCTAGTAATAATACTTATGAAAACAAGAGTAGAGAAACGCCGATTATTAATACTTTAATTACCGAATTTCCTCTTGCATTTACGGATTTAGCCCAGTATCAACTACAAGACCCACGTTTGAGTCCAATTATTGAACAACTTGAAAAAGGAAATAAGTCAGAGAAATACATATTAAGTAGGAGAGTATTATGTTGTAGAATAGCGAACGGAAAATATCTACGAATAATCGCCCCTGATATTATTAAACCTATGCTGATGGAATATTATCACTCTTCCACCATTGGAGCACATATGGGAATAAATAAAACCATACACCGAATTCGTAAAGAATATCACTGGGAAAATATGAACAGTGAGATCGCCAATTTTGTGAAAAGGTGTAAGTTGTGTGCACTCAGCAAACCAGCGAGAAACAGCCAAATAAGTCAATTAATCTCAGAGATTCCTACTACCCCGTTCTCCAAAATTTATTTAGACTTTTCAGGACCCTACCCGCGTTCCAAATCAGGGAATACAATGTTACTAATTTGTGTAGACTTTTTTAGCAAATTCGTCTGGATGTACCCCATGCGGCGAGCCTTAGCTACAACCACAGCAAGTATTTTACAGCATAGATTATTTAAAGAATTCGGTATTCCTGTCCATCTAGTGTCGGATAACGGACCACAGTTTAAGTCCAAGGAATTCAGGAACATGTGTTTCAAACTAGGTATAGAACACATTACCACTACAGAGTATCGTCCGCAAGGTAATATAGCTGAGAGGTATTTGCGAAACCTAAAATCTGCTTTAATTGCCTACCATGCTAACGACCATACTTCTTGGGACCAGAACTTATCCTGGATACAGTTCGCCTTTAATTCTGCATATCACGAAGGACATAAGTCTACCCCATTCGAATTATTGTTCAAGTATAAACCTAACCACCCATTATCCACTAAGTGGAAAATACATGAATTGTTACCCCTTGAAATTAGGGATAAAAATATTAGGAAAATATTGAATGAAGCGCGCGCTAATTTACGAACAAACTTAGCGAAATCAAGGAAATATCACGTGCGAAATAATAATAATGAAGTAAAGTACCAAATCGGTAACTTAGTTATGTGTAAAACACATCCTACGAGTAGTGCAATCGATAAGACCACTTCCAAGCTATCATACCGATGGTGCGGTCCTTATCAAATTCACAAATATTTAACTCCAGTAACCGTAGCACTGTATGAACCCTCTACTCAAAAATATGTACGAAGGACACATATTTCTCAGATAAAACATTATCACGAAGAAGGAAATGGTAGAGTGCAAGTTAAATAAATGTAAAGAAAAAGAAAGGTATATGTTTTGTACTCAACTGCAAAGGAGTACTAGAGTAACGTTTAGCTAGCTAATGGTATAAATAGGTACGAGGCCTGATCAACCTTGAATCCTATTGTTCGAAAGTATAGCAAAGTAAGAAGTCAGCTGACAGCAAATATGAGGAATAATTAAGTAACAAATTACTTAATGAGTAATTCTATAACTAGAATAACTCCCAACTAAAGAAAAACCCGGTAGTAGTCATAAGTAGTAGTGTTAAGAAAATTTAGAATGTTAACAATATGTTTTTAAAATGTGTGAATTTTATGTAGTATTAGAATTAGTCTGTAAAGTATGATATGTAGATAGTAAGAATAAACAATTAGAGACTGACTTGTGTAACTCATAATTACATACAGAGAAAAACGGGTGAGAGAAATTACACAAGGAAATCCCTAAACATACTCCCGGTATATTCAAAAAAAAGAATAATAAACCGGAGTCTGTGGCTTAAGCGGCGGAGTATGTGACGATTTCATTAATAAAAAATATGTTAATTATTTAAGTTGATAATATATAAGCGGAGAAATGTTAAATTCTTAATAAAATCTCACATTGTAAACTAAATCTTATGGCAATCATTTAATAATAATAATATTTAATATAAGTCTAATAATAAAATTAAAAGGGAATGGAATTGTACAGAAAGGGTAAAGCTCATTAATTTATCCTGCATAAACAGGCGCTGACCAGAATTAACTTGTTTTCTGACCCCTAAATAAACTAAGTAGTATTGTAAATTTGTTATTATTTAAATAATTAAATAAGACCATTGTTACGTACTTTGATAACTTCTGTAACTAAGAATATCTCTATTTAATTATTTAATCGAACCGTAGTCCTTTAATTAAAATTAGAAACACGGAACTACTTTTATGTTGCCTAGTAATTGTCTTGAGATTACTACTCTCCCCCTTAACTATTTCTGCCACTTGGAATGGAGCGCTCACGCCGTAAGCTGCGTAAAGCGTTGTTTCGCTACGTGTATATAAAAATGTGAAAATCTTGATTCAATGACTATTTAAATAAGTACATTTGTGTGGTGATGACATCTCTCTATATTATAAAATAACGGACTATGTAATTTATACAGTATTACAACCAAGAAGGTGATAGTCAACTAATCTATATCCTGTGAAGTATATAACAGTGAAACAAACTTTCTATCTATGTATTCTAACTACAAGAATTACGAAGAATAACTACAGTCGCCTGAGATGAATGTACCACACCAGGAATGATTGGACATACTTCTAGAACTTCACCGTCACAGTATGATAAGGTAACGACTGAACTTCAAGAAACATCAGGAGGACCGAAGAACTAATTCTGCAGCAACTTCAGGAAACACACAGGTGACATGGAGGCTTGTCTTCCATGGTTAAGAGTTACAAAATTATAACCCCCAAAAGACAATTTAAATTATCATATTAAAGACTTTAAAACTTATGTTTTAAATGTAATAACATTAAAGACTTTAGTAAACTGACATTATAGGGAACATGTAGTCTAAAATCTAACAACACTAGTTATAGCAAAAAGGTAAAGTTTAAACTAAAAGTTTTGTTGTTTAGAAGATTAATAAAAAACCATTCTTCAAATGGTTAGAGTTTCAATATTGTACATGGCAAGGTGACCATTATTCATTTATTATATTTAATCCCGGATCCGTGGAATTAATTAAAAAGGACGTACATCATATTTTGAGGCCCCTTTGTAAAGTAGTAATTTATATATTTAATCATATAGTAAACTATATTGTTTGAGAACTTTCAATAGAGAACTTAATCACCAAATGTAATAAAGATATGTCATCTGAGTACCGAGTAAACTGAGTGCATAAATCAACAGTATCCCCTTCCTAATATCCTGCTATATAAATTGTTTTACTTGTTGTGATTATTTTCAGTGTTTCACAACGAAGGCAGCCTGTATAATTGGCACATCCAATTATTACTGGTTCCCTAAGTTATAACTCAAGAGAAGAGGTTATAATTGTTATGACAAGCTACATAACCGTTGTAAATCTTAAATTAAGGATTTTAGAAACTAATTTGACCACCGTTAAAAGAACTCCAGCCAAAATTGTAAAAGCTCTGATACAACGTGTCCTTAAATAAAACACTTTTTGTTTAAATGTTGTGTAATCAGTAAATTATTTACTTTGAAAACATCTTTATTTTTAAAAAATATTTACAATTCACTTTTACAATTATACACGATCTTCAGTGTTATGTACAACTTTACATTAAAAAAACAAACATCTTTTATGGACTAATCGTTGTTGTTCATTGTTATCACTAATTCAGAGCATTGAGCTAAAATAACAATATTTTTTTCATACATAATTTCCATATTTATTATGTAATATTTTATATTTTACTTAGCCACATCTAAAGTTACACGTTTTTGAAAAAAAAAAAAGTTTCCTTACGCGATACTCTTGTCAGTGGAAGACGTTTGTTTTAATAGCCTCTTACATTTTTACGAAAACTTAATTATATTACTGCGGTAGGTACAGCAGAGAATTTAATTTCTGAGAAAGCATCTGCATTAGTACAGTTTCCGCTCCAGAGTACAGCAACGAAACTCTTTGTGCCGTGTTCACGTCAGTGCCGTCAAGTGCAACGAATTATGAACTTTTTTTATATTTTTCATACATTGAATTTTGTATGTTATGTACACTTTGCCTCTTAATGTCTCCACTGCACCGCGTGCTCTCATTACGAGTTCACGCCTCCGTTAGTTAGCAGAGTACGAGTGGCGCAGGTAGATCACGCTATTTGACGTGCTTTTTGAAGCTGAACGTATATGAATACGTCAGAGAATATTTCAGTAACAGTACTTCATTATTTTTTAATCAAACCCTGATCTACGTTTAATCGACGTTACAAATATTTGTTTCGTTATTTCAAATTATGTTGGAATTAACTTAAAAATAATTTTGAGCAGTATAATTATAGTCAGCAGTGTAATTTTGGGCAGTTTAGTTAGCAGTATAATTTTTTGTACCTCTATGTACTGATAGATAAAATTTACTATTTTACATGAGTCGATGTATTATTCCCTACAGGGACACTAAAGCTAGGATTCTTTAGCTTCCATAGCGCGATCGACTGCTGAGCACGCGACAAGATGAACGTTAGTTTACTTCCAAAAATTATACAGGAGAAAGTATAGTAGGATATATGTAGCAAATACATTACCAATTACCAAAGTAATACATATTTTTTTCTTTTTTTTCAAATTGTTGGCCTACTCATACAAACCCAAAAATTACTAAAATAATATTTTTCATTTATCTACACGTTTATCGTTTATTATTCCAGATAAATATTAGTGTGTCTGTATTTAATTATTTTATTTTGAATAAAATAAAAGTGTATATTGATAAACCAGAACAATTTTATAAATTTAGTTAAATAGAAGATTGAGTTTTATCGTGGACATAGTGTATTTCCAAATGTAACTAATGAATAGCAGATTTTTAGCGTTACATGAGCTAATATGTTGTGATAACGAATTCTATCTCGGACGAAACCAACATTATTAAGAACATTAACTGCCAGACTGTTGGGCTGTGGTCGATTTCTGAGGGTTTTTTTTTCTTTAAACTTTTCTGTCACTCCCCCGTATACTACCTTTAGTAGAAAAACGTCAGAAAAACTACAAACTGAACGCACCTCACTGTTGAGGAGTAAACAATGACATAATCAATCGACCATAGCCCAACAGTCCGATAGTTAGTGATGAACTTGTTATAAACTTGCATTTACAGTTTACTTAATGAAACAACTAAATCTCTCTACACTCATGAGCGTGTTATTCAATTGTCACTTCTATTGTCAGCCAGCAGTGCAAAATACTGGCGAGATGTAACGGTGAAGTTATTATATTTCATTTTAAATGACATCAACAATTTCCAGAACGACTATTGCAGTAACAAACTTGTCAAAAATCGGCAAATTGTGCACATATTTTTGAAAAGAGATGTCATGCAGCTTTTCATAACCGTGTGACAACCAAATTTTCCTATTAGGCTTTGTATCATAAAGCCTAGTAAGTAATATATATTAAGCCGTTGTATTATATCTATAGTAAGTAATTCTGACGGTTGAAGATTAATTTTTAATACTCAATTTAATAATTAATTTGAGTTTAACTTTGTAATATACAGTACAATACGTCACCAGATCAAAATATAAAATATTGTACTAAATAAGATGGAGTTCAAAAGACCTACAACAGAATTTTAAGTGGCCGATATTATAAATTAAAAAATTGTTGACTCTTTGATAATATTCCTTTTCTTTTATTGTTTATTTCCTTTTCGTCCTCCTTCTTCTGCTCTTTACATACCAAAGATGCAGCCTCTTACAGAATGCATCTTCCAAGGATACTATTGCTTTGTTTATACTTTTGGTTTTATTCAGCAACCATGGTAATCTCTCTCAATTTCTTCTCAGCATGGTTCTGTTGACCGAGTTCGTTACAACTAAATATTTTCGTGTCTTCCTTATGGTTTCCGTTCCTTATTCTATTTCGACGACTACGCTCCTTACACTTCCTGGATGGTTAATTTCTTAAGCCTGTATTTTACTATTCATCTTCTTTGTTGTTTCCCAGAAGTGGTTAGCTTGCTAGCTTCATCGTCTCAAAGTTAGAACCTTATTATCTAAGACGCATAGTAATCTACGCATGATAGCTAACTGAAACTAATGTGCCCACACATGTGCTACGCTGAGTTCTATAGAACAGTCGCAATATCTTCACTTGTGTATGGAAAACCAATAAAATTAATTTAAATATGTATTTTTTATCAATGTATGCAAACATTGAGTGGCTCGGCAACTACACGTGCGGTCGGACCGGTCCAACGAAGCCGAAATTACATCGTGTTATGTGTGTGTCGTGATTGTAATTTAGTAAATATGTGCAAATGTGTTTTTATGTGTTTTATGTGAATTTTAACTTTTGACGAGAATTACTGAAGATGTGACACATGTCACGAAACGCGTCTATATAAAAAACGCTAGAACGAAGTCACTGACGGGTAAAAGGTAATTAAATTGAAAAATAAGAGCTTAATTTACTTAACATATAATGAGCCCGCAAGTCTTAATAACCAATAGTTCGTTTACATAGAACTACGCTGTTTAACAATGAACTGGGCCAAAGGTCTGCTCTTAACAAGAACATAACGTGCGATAAACAAAAAGTAAAATAGATTTAGTTTCTAATAAGAAAAACCGCAAAAGCGTAAGTATAAGATATAACACGGGTTAAACGCTCTATTAAAACTAACGACCGATACAGAATTACTGTAGCAAATGTAGAGTCGCCAAATAAATGGTTCCAGGTGGTTTGGTGTATGTGAATGCAGCCAGCAGAACGTGGGAAAGAGACAAACAAGAATTTACCATTTGGTTGCAAACGCTGGAGTCTCGTTTTGCTGGGACAGTCTAACTACAACGGAGACAATTCTTACGACTGTGGAATAAAACATTCGTTACATCTGCGATTCGTTGCGGGAGAGAATGGACTATTATTATTAAACAAGCAGGTACCGGTACCGTACCGATGAGTCGCTGCCGTTGACTTCCAGAGTTCACGAACTATGCCCAGTATAGGTAAATGATCTAGGAAATTTTAATGCGACAAATATTTTACGGAAACGGTTAATAATAACTCCATTGCTGTTTCCGCACAACACACTTGTAACTGTACATAGCACTGCTGGCAACGTGATTAATACACAAGTATTTAATGCTGTTATAGTACGTTTATGGCTAATGTTGCTACTGCTACAACGTCTACGTCCACTCCTGGAACAGATCGAGAGCCATGAAGAGTCCCTTCTCCGACTTGGGAAGGAGACACGCCCAGGATCACTGGAGCATGCGCTTCCTCCTTTGTCTACATAACAGACATTCAATTCTTCATAAGGAATTCTTCCAAAAATTATTTATCCACCGTCTCTTCCATTTTATTTTTAGTTGCATCACCGAATGGTGTTCCTTTACTTAATACATTTCAATAATTTTCTCTTTCCCCCTATTTTTCCTGTCGCTATCTACATATTTTTATTATTATAACTACTTCACGGGCTATCAGGCAGTGGCCTATCAGTACTGTGGTGTTACTGACGGACACCGTATCAGTAAAAATTAAGTTCCTCAGACACTGAAGATGGCGTCCAATGGCGAGGTAGAAACGCCTGCAGTAAACACCACAAGAACGCAGCCCGATAGGCTGGGAAGACGTTATAATAATTACGACGCCAACCGTGGAAGGATAAGAAATCAATTATATCTGTTCAACTCATAAGCTACACAATATACAGCTCCAGGAGAACATCGATAATCCGAAACAACAAAATTACTGCATATTATCGGTTTTTTATTTTAATACGTGTGATTTTGTATTATGTGTTGCAATTTAGTTTTGTTTCCAGACAGTATCAATTCGTATATACT
Source organism: Magicicada septendecula (assembly GCA_034769895.1). NCBI lineage: Eukaryota > Metazoa > Arthropoda > Insecta > Hemiptera > Cicadidae > Magicicada > Magicicada septendecula. The sequence continues at coordinate 340,105,594 of CM068371.1, read as the reverse complement.
TTGGTTTGTTATATTTAAAATCATAATAGCTTACTACCTAAACAATTATACTTCAGATATTAAATAATTTTTAAGTTAATTTATAAGTTGTAGTGCTCACGTTGATGTTGTTTTTAACCAACAACAGAAAATATAAAACTAAGACTCTTAAATTTATTGTTTTACTCCGCATGTTCATCTTTGTATACTTTTCTCCTATCACAGCTCTTAATGATCGACAAAACCTGCCCCCAATTAGGACTAGTACTACTACTACTACTACTACTACTACTACTACTACTACTACTACTACTACTACTGCTGGTGCTGCTGCTGCTGCTGCTACAACTACTACTACTACTGCTACTACTGCACTACTACTACTACTACTACTACTACTACTACTACTACTACTACTACTACTACATTTACCACCACCACTACTACTACTACTACTACTACTGCAATAATAACAATGATAAATATATTAACAAAAATTATAATAATAACAGACTTAAAAAGATAAGCTACTTGGGTTTTGTCTACAAAACAATTATTTATTAATTTTTATTTTCATTTTGCTTTTACTTATCAAAAAAGTGTACACCTATGAAAAGTAGGCCTAATGTTTTGATTTTTGTAATGTAAAACTGGTAATTTTATTATCACGACCTTCAAGGTTACAAAACAATTTTTTGCCATGATCATGATGATCGGGGACGTAAGTTATATAACATTTGCACATGCGGTCTACGCTATCAACAATCACGCTAACACGTCTTGCATAAGTAACCCGAAACTTCTAGCGTTATGAACCTGTCTGCATTTGATACCATAATTTACAAATAAGTTATTATTACTATATGTTCCGTAGAGTGCGTATTAAATATGTATGTTACATAAGACGATTAGCGTAACACGAATGTACGTAACTGTTTTCATTCGCGTATAACAAAATTTACTATCGATTACTCTGGCGTTTATTAGTTCACCAAAAATACTGTAAAGGTCACGATCTATGAACAATAATTACTGCACTTATATACGCTATTTAATTAACTGCCTTACTTCAGAATACGTACGTTAAGAATACATATCAATGAATTCGGAAACGTATTTAACTTTCAGAAAAAGCAGTTAACATAATATTCTAACTTGTAGAGGGCTCTTTCGAAGCTCCTCTGTTAATAATATTACAGCTAAGCTCTACAGCTTTTCTGGAAATTATCAGTTATATATTTTATTCATTCTGCAGCAAAATGTAAAATAACAATTTTGTAGTCAGCGCTGATAAAATTCAATTTTAACAATGCTGACTGAGCAATGTGGTTTGTAACACTAGAGGCTATTTTATCTATTTATAAAATTGTATAATTAGTTCTAATACAATTCTCATTAGTTAATTAATTTATCAAAGAGCAGGTCAGTAATCCTAACAGGACCTGTGTGCGATGCGCTGCGTCCTGACACGCTCTGCCACAGAGATTAACGGGAACTGCGTCACAGCTGTACACGTTTTCCTGGGATTCAAACAGCCCCTTCTGATTGGGATTCAAAGAATAACTCTTCTGACTACGCCAGTGACTTTAGTTACCTACTGGCGTGTCTGTGCACCTGTGGTAAAATACATTTTTACGTTTCCATTAATAAACAAAAAATAACGGAAACTTGTTAATTTTTAAACGTGTTAATGTACGTATCACATGAACGCTTCTTGTAACACAAGTGACGATATATTAAAACTTGGACAACATTTAAAGGAAAAAGAAATAAAGTTATGTCAGCGAATGTTTACAGGAGGAAAACGAGAGAGGAAGGCAAACGTCCAAACAAAATGTAATATTGTGATATCGCTGTCGGAACCAGCGTCCCTGGAGGGACAGTACCAATGTCGGTAATATCCAGTATAAATATTTGGAAAAAGGAAGATAGTTAAAGTGCTCATTCTACCTACCCTCCGGTGTATATTTCTGTGTGTATGCCCGCGCGCGTGTGTGCGTGTGTTCCAAAACGTAACATAGCTCTAAGCTACGGAATTTAAATAAACCGTGTATTTTTTTTTTTATTTGTATATGTTATACATAAGCTTGGTAGAGCGTACCACTACATCTCGCGAGGAAATTACAGAAATGAACAGTTGAAATAATGAGCGTTTGCCTGGCATTTATGGCGACGTTAAATGTTTTTAAGAGTCAACATTTAATAAATGATAATTGTTATGAATGATAATTGTTATGTTGCCACTAAAAGAGAAAGAACAAATGAAAATGGCTTTTAACGTAATTAAAAATTACGTCTCAGTGGAGCATATTATGTTTTGTGTGTGTGTGTGTGTGTGTGTGTGTGTGTGTGTGTGTGTGTGTGTGTGTGTGTGTGTGTGTGTGTGTGTGTGATTGAATTTTCATAAGCGAACAAAACAAGCAAAGATAGTTCGGTAATCTTAGGATACACAACACAATAAACACAGTAAATGCACACACACACACACACACACACACACACACACATTTTCCAAAAAGTACAAACGTAACACACAGAAAAGATAAATTCTGTTAAGGTTAATTAGCTAGAGTCTTATGTTTATGTGACAGACATCTAGTAAACATTGAAGACATTATTGATGATTACCGCACCAACCTGCTGCCGTCCTTACTTGTTCGTTAAGTCAGCAGCGCGTCCTGTAATTAATTATAGCAGTATGTATACGCGACTTGCCCAGCGTTAGGGTACGCATAGAGTGCAGGCAGGTTGTCATATTCCGATATCCGGCGCCGACAAGCGCAGGTCGGGTCGTATAGTGAAGACAGATTATAGGTGCCGAAACAGTACAGATTCAGACACAGTCATCGTGTTAAACAGATAAGAATCTATGTGATTACTCATTGCTTCAGAAGGCTTAGTTTAAAACTAGAACAAGAGAGAAGTGGTGTCCACAAAATTAATCTCTATCGGCTTTCCTTTTATATACAGTACCTAGCCAACAGACATCTACAATGACCCGGTTCAAATATTCCTTGAGTCTCTTGCCCCAGATTTCAGATTTCGTTAAATCTTTTCATATCAGTATTTCCGTATACATTAAAAAAATAAGGAACCGCAAATGAATAACGATGACACAAATTAATGCAGAAAGCTCCGACTCGGCGCTGGTTTCTGAAACCAGAATGAACATTTAACTCCGGTAAACTATCTGAGTCAGACTACCTGGTCGCGTGTACCGGTCCTTGCTGCCGCTATACGCGCTCCCGTCTAAACACAGGTGCCTCTGTCGTGCGACTCGCGGAGGTCGTCACCGGGTTTCGGAATCAGAAAACTTGCTTGCACTTTACGCGTACCCTTGGGTGCCGAGTAGAACACACCGCGCACAACGAACGTGCCACAACGCACCCACACCGCGTGGGACAATACGAGACTAATTGTAACTTCTTCTGCAAATATAAATTGCGAGTCAAAAATCTATAACAAAACCAAATTAGTCAAATATGGATTTATGTGTGCCACATAATATGTGAATATAGTACTATTCTAGGAGTACTTCACTGAGTGCTAATACACTTATTCATCACACGATATTCCATGAAATTCTCAAAATGAACTACATATTTTTATGTACATGATGACGGTATATCCCTATAACATCATTTTCAATCTAGACGAGTTTACATTCTGCTGCAATCTTCAATGCTTTTAACGAGTCGTCGTTAAATTGTTCTTAGTAGATCGTATTGCAGGACGACTTGCTTTTCCAACACGGAAGAACTATTCCATGTTGTAGGCAAATATGAGCAAAGGCATAATTCCATACCTGGGCTACAGTGTGTTTTATAATACAAGCAACGAAGTTGTGAATAAGTTGCATAAGTTCAACCTTATGTGCGGGACCTTATCGGCGAACTCTGAAGCCAACGAGTAAAGAAACACGCCTAAAAGTCTACAAGGTGATGGCCCTTTCCACAGTTTTTTATTGGTCTCAGAATTGGACTTTAACGAAAGGCCAGGCCAGTCGCACCCAAGCGACTGAAATGAGATTCCTCAGGCACGTGGCAGGGTATACTCTCCATGGTTATAGAAGAAACACAGATATATGGCAAGTACTGAATATTATGAGTATACTCGACAGGATTGCCCAGTATCAGCGAGAATTGGTGGGAACATCTTTGCCGAATGGATGACTGCCGCATTCACAAACAACTATGGAACTATAAGCCGAGGGGATGGGAAGGTGTGGGATGTCCGAGAAAGCGCTGGAGTGATTAGCTCTAATCTTTGCCTGTTTGAGACCGGAACAAACCATCTAATCTTTGCCTGTTTGAGACCGGAACAAACCATCTAATCTTTGTCTGTTTGAGACCGGAACAAACCACCTTCTTTTAATACTTGAAGAAGATGATGACGATGATGGGCAATGGCAAAAGCACATATAGGCCTAACACGCGACCAAGACATACAACATAGAAGTATATTACTACCGGTAACAATATACACTCTGCTTTGCATTAACATTTTTGCTGAATGTGAAGGCCTACTCATGTTTACGGTGAAATGGCTGACCAGTTACTTCTACGTCATTTAAACATTTTTTGTCACATCTGAAAATCAGGATTTATAATTTCACTATCAAAAATAACTAGCATAACGAAACAACAAATAAACGGACCAGTTAATGAACATTAGTTAAGAAAAATCTGTTCATTTCAACAATGCTGCCATGTAGATTATAGATAATTTTGAATATTAAGGCAGATGAAAATATGGATTTTGAACAGCTACTGAGCGGGTGCGTAGTCTCTGCGTCTGCTACACGTGTGTGTATGTGCACGCGCGCGCACGACGTGTGAGTTTACCTCAGCCGGAATTAAACACGTAGCCATTATAGAACGGCGAAAAAGTTTTACAATAACGTATTAATGAAAGCAGTTTGGATTTTCTCCAACTGCAGAAACCAGCTTTCATCGCAAAGGGACCGGCATAACAATCACCAGTATTCCGGGAAACATTGTACTCCCCCCCCCCGCGACTGACTGTACGTCGCCAAACGTTTGTACGGATATTATGCTAATTTTACGTCTTCTGTTAGCGTCTTACGACGTCGTGTCGTCTCTCTTAATTACAATCAGTCTCCGTATCACACACGGTTCATTCCGCCCCTTCGCTCCATTTCTCATTTAACTTTGCACCTCTTCGCACACGGACACGGTTTCTCTTTGTTTACCCGTCTCTCTCCTTCCAGTTTATCTGCCCAACTCTATTTCTCTCTCTTTCCATCTCACTCTTCCTCTATCTCGCTTCTCTCTCTCACGCACGCACGCACACGCACACACACACACACACACATTACTATTCGCCTATTTGAACCATCTCAGACAATTATGACATTTAAGTTCCTCTTTATTTACCTACCTACAATATCTTACTGCTCCAAGTATTCAGTTAACGATAACGTAATTTTATAAAAAATTGAAGTTAATGTAAAATTGTACTGTATATAAAATTTAATTTTAAAATATAGTCTTCAACGTTAACGCGTACTGTAAATCGTAATTAATACTACCACGTTGGCTCTTAAATGCCGACTGTTTTACTGTTATTCCTCCGTTCTATGGAGAAACGTTACAAGAACCTTTACTAAAACCTGTTTGCTTTAAAACAAATTAACATGTTTATTGGTTGTTTATAGTTCCACCTTGTAATAAATTTCAATTTTTAACTTTGTCGAGAAAAATAAAAATAAAATTTATTTATATAATTGAATTATATCTAAACCGGAAAATTACCAAGTACCAAATACTTATTGTTACCGAGTACGCTATAAATAAATTCCCGTTTTATTAAACAAATATATCAGAAACAAGGCTCGTATTATAGGCTATTGTACCTACAGACTTCAGGCACCGGTAGTATCTGTCCCCACTATGTAAAACTCTATTTAGAAGCTTCTTGTAGGAAACGACAAACTACGATCCATGAATTCTGATCAGATGTCAAGGGTTTCAAAGTTGTCATGTTTCAGAGCCGATTCGAAGTTGTTTCAGCTCTTAAACATTTAGTTGTATTAACTAAGCCCCCGCTTGTTGTACAACCATCGTTACATACAAACATGTACTAAAACTAATTATAACAGGGTTCTCCGGTTGTCTGATTGATTAAACGTACAGTACACACCAGCAAACGTACTTGTGTGTAAAAGTACTATCTCACAGGCTTTAAAGATCTGATACAGTAAAAATGAAACTTTTGCGACTTCCTAGTCGTTCACTGAAACACGATTAACTTCTTTATTTATATTTCAGTCAAAATATTGAAAACTATAAAAACTAAAATAAAAACTTTAATCATCATCATCATCACTCCAAGGATTAGTCCCTAGACCTGTTCCGAAACCCATCTCCTCCTTGGTCTACCGGCATCCCTCTTTCCAGTAAGATGATTATCCAAGACTACGATAGACGGATATTAGGCTCCGATTTCCAAGCTCGTATGAGTTCTGTAAGTACACATATTTTTTACTTAAGCAGGTTACTGGCCAGCTGTAAAACCCCCAACCTGCATGACCAGGAACTCTGATTTCGGGGTGCTCTTCCCCTAGAAAATTGCTTTCACTTCGGCTAACGAGCTCTCTCTGCCCGATCGCAATATGCTAACTAGCTCAGCTTTAGAGTTAAACTTTTATTCATATAAAAGTTATTAGGAAAAATAAATTCTATAATTACCAAAATTGTGCCTTTGTTATTTCCTAACATTGACAACATAGGAATAAAGACACATGTGATTAAAGACAAAGTAATAACTTAACAGGAAAATTGAATTGTAACTTAATAAATATATTGAGATATTTATAAACGTTAACGTTAAGACAAGGTTATAAAATGTTTTAATAATAAAAATTTGTTAATTTATAATTCAGAGTTAAACTTAGAATACTAAAAACGCGCTAGAAAAAGCAGTCCTGATGTTAAAATTTACAAAACTTAGAAACCGCTCTTAACGAAATATGTAACGTATTAATGATGATATGCATAATCGCGTAAACGGAACAACTCTGAACGTTTCAAGCGCTGACTCGAAGTTGGCCCGTTGTAAATGTGTTGTTGTATGGCGAGCATAAGTCATGTTAAGCGCTACCTATGGCAGCCAGACTAACTAAACACCATGAGTAAACACTGTTTTCGTACATCCCACACAAATTGTCATTGCAGCTATCTGTGGCTACTAACAAACACATTACACATTTTCACACACCCACACTTACCTACATGCAAACACGGAAATGTCAATTATTTTTGATAATACGTGTTAATTTATCTTCCCCTAACTGGTTCATATTTGCATTTTTACATGTTATATACTTACACTAAACAAATTAAAAATTTATAACATTATCTTTATTGTGTTCTGTAGACAAAGTTAAGACCGTGCTCTGTTTGGTCTCAGAGACGTCGTCCACACACTACGGGCCCCTTCAGGTTTCTCAGTCTTCACAAGTCACTGGTTATATTTATTATTTATTTATTATCAAAATACCCTTACACCATATTGGTGTCGGGTTACATCAATTTATGATAAGTACATCAACTACACTCTATATACAAATTTTTTCCATCTTACTCTATCCATTGACAATGTCTTCGCTTCCCTCCAGCCTAAGCCTCTTTCTTTCAAAATGCTTCCCATCATTCCATCCCAAGTCAGTCGCGGTCTTCCTTTCTTCTTTCTCCCCCCTGATTTTGCCTCCCAAACCTGTTTTACAATTCTATCACTATCTATTCTCTGCATGTGTCCCCACCAGCATAGTTGTTTCTGTTCAATAAAATCCAGAATCGATATCACTTCTAGATCCTCTCTTATTTGTGTATTCCTAACTCTATTCTTCCTTGTTACTCCTACTACTCTCCTAAGATATTTCATTTCTACCGCCTGGATTTTACTTTTTTGGCTTTTGGATAGCACCCACGTCTCACAGCCGTATGTTAAAAAACCGGTCTATATACTGTTTATACACACTCATTTTCGTTTTTCTTGATACCTCCTTCTTATTTATAAATCTATTGTTTAATGCATAGTATACTTTTATTGCCTTTTTAATTATTTCATTTAATGCGGCTTCTTGTTTCCCATTACTGTCTACTATAATCCCTAGATATCTGAATTGTTTGACTTGTTCTATCTTCACTCCTACAATTTCTATATTTATTATTTTATCCCCCATTACCATTACCTTTGTTATGGTCTTATTTATTTTCATCCCTTTTTCCTGGAGAACTTCATTCCATATATTCAAATTACCCTGTAACGCCCTTTCACTTGTAGCCATTAGCACTACATCATCCACAAAAGCCCCTTCTGCTACTTCTATACTTCGCAAGTTGCTGTATCCAACATGCATTTTCTTAACCTTCAGTGAACACTTCTTAATAATGTCGTCCATATACAAGTTGAATAATGTCGGACTCAGTCCACCTCCTTGTCTTAATCCATAGCTTGTTGTAAATCCTAACGACCTCATATTTTTACCAATTACATAATTTACATTATTTTTGTATAACCTCTGTACTACCTTAATTATTTTACTCCTTATTTCTCTATTTTTTAAACTTTCCCATATTTTTGCTCTAGGCACACTATCGAAAGCCTTCTCAAGATCAATAAAAGCCAAACATACCAATTTATCTTGTTGTATCGACTTCTCAGCTATCTGTTGCAGAGTAAAAATGTGATCCTGCACACTTCTCCCTGATCTAAAGCCACTCTGCTCGCTGGTTATACATGCATTCAATTTCAGATTTTCACTTACTGACTGCCGCCGTAATATTTATTTCAAGAGAATATTTCTTTTTTAGACTCTATAAAGATCAACAATTTTTATTGTCGACAAAATTTTATTCTAAGTAATTAGAAAATTTCAAGGGAGGCTGATTTTTTTTTTAGAAAATGTGTTACCCTGAGCCAGAGATCCCTGATCATACAGAGCGGTAAATTTTATTTGAAGTGTATCGCAGAAACTAAACAGATATTCTTGATTAGTTAAAAATAATCACTCAATGTTTTTTAAAAAGACGGCAATTATTACAGTTGTTTTCCTGAATGTTTTTCTTACAAAGCTATTGTCGTCAAGACTTTACCATACATTTTCGTGTTATACGTTCAACTGCTTTTGAAATTTGTAGCTTATGTGTAGGTAAATATGGCAAGACGAAGATCAGTAGACGAGAAATTACAAAGATGAAGTGAAGAGGTGTAATAATCAGATATCTGTAATAGAATGCAGTTGCAGTAACATTTTAATTATGAACTTAACATTTACATATGGCAAATTTCATATTGATAATATTAGTAATAGTTTAAAAGATATTCGAACTTGTAAGTAACTCAACCAACGCTTTATAAAAGATTAAAAAAATCGTGTAATACACCAGTATAGCAAACTTACAACGATCATTAACCCGTTTTCACTAATCAGGTAGTAACGGCCGAAGTCTAAGAAACGCATTTATATAGACGGTGCAACTCAGTTTTAAATCACGTTTTCTCAGTTCCAAACTCGAGATATGCGCAATATGGAGAAAAAACGCCACCGAATTATAGAGATTTTAAATGTACAATACTTTAACCATTATGTTTATTGATAACGATCAGAAAACAAACTTAGTTGTTGTTCATTATTTACAGTGCACAACAAACAGAAAAGAAGAAAAGAAACCTACTCCTTACAGTGCTCAAGCTAGCTTCTGGTACAGACAACGATTTGTAACAGAACTCTGGCAGAACAGTATAGTTCATACAATTTATGTGTATGTAAGAACATCAACCTTTATTTTATTCGTGTTATAGTCTTTTCCCGTTAGAATTGTAGTAATTGAAAATACAAGTGGAAACTTGTATGCTCGGAAATCTATAAAGAATAACTTTGGCTTCACTAATCTGCTCGTTTAATACCCGTTTAGCTCCTTTACGTTCTATAATAAAAAAAGTAATTTACACTTTTATTACTTACAATTTTATTATAGACTCTGGTAATCTGTTTCCACTCTTATGTAGTGAAACAACTCAAGTGAAACTGACAGCATTAAGTAACTAAACTAATCAATTAATGAAATTCTTCTAAAGACGAGAAGATAATTTAGACATTTTGTGCTTCTGTAATTATGTCAAATACCATTAAATTATATCAATTGTAGGCAGTAAATAAACATCTGGAACTTAAATTGTTTATTTCGTTTAATATGTATAACACCACCTTAAAGACTTGTGCTTTTACTTTTATTTACTAGAATATCGCCAATTCATTAACTAACGTAATTTTGTAAGTAGAATAATAGTAACGCTCAATCTTTTGACTTAAGAAAATTTACTAAAATTTTTATTGGTGAAGATCAGAAAAATCGTAACATAATCAAGTGGAAAGCATGATTGCCACTCGTGTCAATATCAAGAGTGTTTTTAGAATGTGTGTCAAGAATGTATCAAAAAGTGTAAGAACGTGTGTAAGAGCGTATCAAGAGTGTCAAGAACGTATATAAATATCAATATACATAGTTTTTAGATAAAATATATTCTAGAGTATTCATAAAATATATCCTAACCACCTAGGTACGTTGCTTTTTATTTCATTTACAATTTCGCGAGGATTCTCATTTAAAGATTCGAGTTATTTATTTTTTCTTGTTTTCCAGATTTCACTGTCTCCTACAGAAAAAATCTGGAGTTAATACTTTCGATTCCTTCTCTATACAAACTCCTCACATTGTCTGAACAAGACCTATGTTTCAAATCCTCATACAAAATGTATTCAAAAAATCGTTGGATATAACTTCAATGTTACATTCTTAGTCAAGCTTCTTGTTTTAAATACATATGTATATATTTATACATATACGTATATTGTAGCATCACAAAATGATACCAACAAATAAACCCAACTGAATTATGAAACTAGTTAGGAAATTTGATCAAATAAACAATTAATTAGGTAAAGGAAGAGTTATAGCAACTAATTCAATGAACAATGAATAAAGAATGAATAATTGTTATAGATACATGAATCGATTGAAAACCTAATTTTCCATGAAGCCTTGGAAGACAATATCATAAATAACTTGACAAACTGACATCTAAAAATGACTGGACTAGACAACATCTCTGACCTAATAAATTACCCAATAGATTAGGAAATCAGTGAAATATATCTTAATATAAATATTGAAAAAATTTAATGTTTAGCATATAAGAAAAAAGTTAATTAAGGTTAAGAAACTCAATTTTGTAACACGCTTAACAGTCCAGCTAGGCATCAGACCTAAGACTGCACTGGTAACAATTATAAGTATAAAGTTATATTAAAAAATAGATAATTTTGAACATAATTATATGTATTATATAGCACAAGAATGAGAAACAATGATAATGAAACTGTGAAATGACACAGTATAAACAATAAATAAAATGTAAAGTATTATTAACAATGTATAACCAGCAACTGGCAACATAACCTTAAGGAAATGTATGACAAATGCCTATAAACATATATTCTGTATCAAATATACTAATTGTAGAGATTCTATTATATCTGAGAGTAAATAATAGACACTTATACAAATTAAATAGATATCATTAGATTATAAAAACATTGTAAAAGTTTTAATTTTGAATAATAATGTTATAGTGTATGATGTGAAGGAAGCCTATTTTTGTGTATTATAGAATGATAAAGTTGTAAAGGAGAATGTAATTTACTAAACTAGTAATATAAAAAGTGCCAAATAAATGACTACTAACCACTAATGTTATAGAAACCAATATTATTGTTTAGGAACAAATAATAACATAGTTAGTAAGAATTTAATGTAAACCAAGAAACCCTGCATATTCTGTAGAAGATAGATAGGGACATTATCAGATAAAAGGCACGTTTTAAATAACAATATGTATAATGAAAGATCATACAATATATTAGAATTATAAACCAATTGTTACATGTTATAAGAATTAAGCCATTTTATAGTAAGAAGGAAAAAATAATCACAGATACCCAAACCATTGTTAGCCCTATTATATCAATTAAGAGTTTTATAGGAAAGTAAGGTTTGTAATTATGATTGATATTATTAAAACATTTAGTAATAGCATAAACACATATTTACGAAGGAGAAAACAAAAGATTGTAATAAAAATATAACTTGTAAAAATAATGTATTAGCCTAGGCCAACCGTTAAAATTGTTCATTTTATTATTAATGTATGGAAATATATCATGTGAGGTCTTGAAATGATCCGAATAAAACAAGCAATGCAATGCTAATAATATAATAACAATTGTAATTATCATAAGAAACTTATGTTAGTTTTAAGAATTTTGTGAATTATAGTATAGAAACAACATAATCTCAACACCAAAAACAGACGCCGTTGTTGATAATGACGTAATGACGTAATTGTCGTTGACCATGACGTAATTATCAACCAATGGGAATTTTATGTTTGGAGTGTGTGGACCCCGAAGGAATGGTTCTCGACACTAAAAACAGACGCCGACAATCAAATAATTCAGAGCATCGCTCGCATTCTTGTATCGTCATCCAGAGTATTAACAACAGCTCTCGGCGTCACTTTTAACCTCAAACTAATAGTACGAATCAACTTCAGGAAGGTTAGGTGCCCCGTGTAAACAAGAACATAACCCAGAAAAAATATAAAGTGTTGTGAGTTAGTGGTGACATAATAAGAGCAATAAAGTGAATTATTAAATGAATGTGAATAAGAACCAGTGAATAACAAAAGGGAAGAATAGTGTATATACTTCGAAAATATTTAACCAAACTATAAATCATAATATTGATATAACCCCACTACTTTATATACACTTATGTACGATATATCAGTACACAACAACACTAATACATTAGTAATTTTTAACCATTTTAATTATTAATCCGTCGAGTTTCGTGTTGGAAACTGTTTAATGCATTCACATGAGAGTAACCTCAATTTGGTCACTGTTCGGCCTATACGACGTTTTTATTATTGTTAGATGTAAGGTATTATTTGTGTTTACCATAATCAAATCATTATTGTAAAGCTTAGTAATTCGTGACAGTTAATTTCGTTAAATATTATTGTAGATCAAAATAATTCACGCCTGAGAGTAATATAAAATAATTTTTAGTAAGTTTGATTGAAGCAGAGTTGCCAATCGCTGAGCAAAAATTATAGTAAGCCAGGTCAATGTATTATCGAATCAAATGTTATTTAATTGAAGTTAGAAGCGATAAAACACAGTCGAAGGAAGAATAAATGAATTATAAATCAGATTAATTTAGTACGACTTATTATTTTTATAATTGATACTTTTTTTATTTACGTGGAATTTTCAATCCACCTTAATGATTACGTTGGCAGTACCGAATCTTGAGGCGCCACGTATAATTTAAATTCTTAAACACAATAAATGAATTAACATAAAGGTGAACCAGAATAATAATATTCAAATCAAAAATTCCAAGTAACTAATTAAGTTATTGATTTCAATAACAACAATAACTTTATGGAATGTTAATTTAAAGATCCACATGGCGCCCAATTTAATACAAATTCACCAATAAAGAAATTTTGGTAGTGGTAAGAAACCTAAATCCAATTTAACTAATTGAATGGACCAAATAGGGTAGAACTTTTACTGACATAACAACACCGACGTGAGACGTTCTACCAGAATATATCGACCCAGATATTATTTATAATATTATATAATTAAACAACAAAACATCAGTGTAAACGACAAGGTACGTAAACGACAAGGTACGTAAAAACTCAAGTATTACAGATTGGCGCAAACAACGTGAGGCCTTTATAGAACAATTTAAGGAGAAAACATAACAACATCTATTACTTTTAGGATAGGGTTGTAAAACTGGTAGGTTATAATATTGTAACGTAAAAATTATAGGTATGTTAAGCCCCACTGTTGGACTAGCCAATTTGTAACGTAAAAATTAATGTGATATGTGATTAGCGTTGATCAATAAAATGTATTGTAGGTTTCGTGGTTTGACTAAGCTCCACGTTGTATTCGTCAATTTGTAACCACTTTATTCGTTACGTAAATGTTACGTTATGTGCACTTATTTTACATACACCGCCCGTTGGAAGTGTCAATTTGTAACAAATAAGTAATGTAGCGACTAACTCGCACTGGAGTCGTCAATTTGTAATTATTAATATGTTATGTTGAACGGCGAATGGTTTTGTAATCTGCCGGTCGCTCCCACTATGCCGCTCGTTTCCGTGACGTCACTCAACGTTGCCAACTGTCGTGGTGTCCGCTGTAATCTGTGAATTTATTTCCTAAATGGAACAGCAATAATAACGACGCAAATATAACATCAAACATATATCCATATAGAAATCCTTTATTCAGAAAAACACTGGTTAATTGTTTCTTAAATTTGATTATGATAATCACAATTGTGGCGCAAATTATACGTCTTCTTTTTACCAGTTGGTACAGTAGTATGAAATATTCAGTATTTTGTCAGACCAAAAGAATGCTTTCGTTAATGTTTCTATTAAAAATAAAGTATCTCAGGGCGTATATGGTTCGGGGATTACATTTAAACAAAATATTATTCTATAAATCAAAATACAAGTTTTACAATTAAAGGATATTACAAGGTTAGAGTGTAATGTGCACACAGGCAGTCGTATAGTGATTACTAGTTATGAAAGGTTATGTCTAGTTTAGGTGTTTAATAATTATTATGCAAATCAAAGGTTCTTGTGGTGTTTGAAAAGGTGTCAATCTCAAATCGTGTTATTAGTGAGTGTTCTTAGTGTTGGTGTGATATGGTGTCTGTAGTTTTAGTTGATTAGTACTTAAAAGTCGTGTATACAATAGTGGGTGTTGATACACAATATAATAAGATGTCAAAATCACCAAATCCTCTTCTTTGTATGGTTCGTGGTCGAAGATAGGGCCCACGTCCGCTTCAGTCCTTCTCCCTGGTTCTTGGGTCTTCTATTTCGTATAATGGGTGTTCTTCACTTGGTGTAAAAAGTTCGTGTTATGTATTTCTATCTGAATCAACATATCTGTATCGTGTTTTCACTGTTTATTCTTAATTATGTAGGACGTTTTACAAACGCGTCTATCCGCTAAGATCGTTGTCAAAGAAGTCTCATTTTATTTATCCGAAATTTCTGGTTGCTAAGGGTAAACTTGGAATCTGGTTGGTTGATTCGGATATACATTGTCATATACTTTCATTATTTCAAAATCTAAATTTGTTCAAAACCCTTTAAATTAACATAACTTTTCTGTACTGGTTGGGAATTTAAAACCATTATCAGCATTATTTTGATCTTTACATTTGTGACACATAGACACTAAACATGTCTACTTTTACTTAAGAACTACAGATGTTACAATTTTATTATTTGAAATTTTCTTAAATAACTTGAGATGTATTATTTTGTTTCTATATTCGTTGTGTACACTATTAACTATAAATATCTTTATCCTTCCACATTTGTTTTACAAAATCCCTAACATTATTACCTAAAATTTACAAAAGTTGGTTTCACCTGGCCTATGTACTGGTGTTATTTTCATCACCATGTTTAAAACCTTTAACAGTTAAATTAACTTTTAACAATCATGAAAACTGTTTAACATACAACATTATTTTAACAAAACAAAAGATATACTATTCTATTAGTTTCAATTCATGCCCACATGGCTATGATTCTATTGAACATTTGAACAAATAAACTATTTTTTTACTCAAACTGTACAATTGTTTGACACTTAGCAATAACATTTTTCTATAGTCTATTTTGCTTTGTCAATCAATTTATCACTGTTTAACACCAGTTCTATGGTTATATTTGTTAACATAAAATGAAATTAATATCAGTTAATTGATATTCTTTTAAAACAACTGCTTCACCTGTTACACACAAAAAACAACACAACTACCATGATAATAACACAACGTGCTAAAACATAATAACATGCACATTTTTATAAAATAAATTATGCATTAATTAATTAGTCTCCTCTCAGTTAAATCATTAGTTACTCTAAAACTGTCTAAGTTATGTTTCACATTACTTGTCACTATGTTTATCGTTTACCCTTCTCACTGAACACTTAATAGTTTGTATTCGTAAACATACTTATTTGTTTTTATAGGGTTTTACATTTTATTGTCATTAAAAGAACTCTACTCTTGTTATAAAAATGTTATTGTGAACAAGTTATTATTTGTTGTTTTCTGGACAATCTTATGAACACTATTTGTTACAATTAGTTGTATGGTTCATGTATCCATTATAAGGTGTGTTATATTTTCATTACATCAATTAAATTAATCATTTACTAATATTTCTTTTACATAGTATTACATGTTTGGGCCTATTATCCCTCAATTTGTATTTTGGTTATCTTGATATTATGATACTTTGAATGAAACCATTTGTTTCTTTACAGTACTGGTTCATAAGCCGTCTGTCTTTATAATTATTTCTTTTGTCGTTATTGAAAGTTCATGTCATAATTGGGGTTGAATGTATTTTGCATCACTTTGCCTAAATCATTAATTTGGGTACGGTCAGTTGTATTACTAGTCAGTCTAAAATGGTTAGTCGTTCCTCTTCACTATCATCTTGGAAGATATTGTTCTTCTTGTTTAGCTTCTTATCCAAAGTCTTCATTAAATCAAGTACGATATTAAGTTGTTCCAAATGTAATGTTACATACTACCCTGCCACCAAATTTGATCATTTTAATAAAATATTGTTTTTGTTGAAATTATCAATTATCTTATCTTTCACATTATCATTTGTTATTCTTATTATGATCTGGTATACTTGTCTTTAATTATAAGCGTTCTATCCCTGGAACATGTTACTTCCCTAACAAATTAATCACCATATATTCTGGAATCAGTCGGGGGGCTCTCTTGACCTAATACCCCGCTGTCCTTACAATACATAATACATAAATAATATCGATTGCTGGAGCTATCTCGTCAGTCAATCACATTTAATAATCACTAGTCTATTCACGACTAAATAAAATAAAATAATATAATAATATATTCTTGGGATGGTTCACTCAGCTTAACTTCTCAGATCTAAATATTTCTTTCCATTGATTCTTTCAGATGTTTATTTTTCTTGTGGCGATATTAATAACATTTTTTATTTTCAATTGGTACTATCTTCTTTCCTTCTTTATCAGTACTCCTTAATCTTCATTTTTCATTCACTATTTTCATTCAATTAAAACATAACAAGTATCTGTATCTATAGTTGTTGTTGATTCTCTCACAATCATGATAGGTTATTTGTAGTAAATTCGTTTCTAGTCTCGTCTTATTTTCATCGTCAATTGTCTACATTTGTCCTTTCTTATTCGTTTTACAGCATTATGGTTTCTTCTGATTTATGGATGTTGCATCTTTCTTTTATATTCCAATAATAAGTTCATAATTATATTTAATAATAGGTGCTTATTTTGTTTAGAATTTGGAAATTTATTCCCAGTTGTTTACCTGCTTGATTCATAATAACATTATCAAACTGTACTGTAAGTTGTCCTTACTATTTATTTGAATTCTGAGATATTCAAATTTGTTTATTTGGCTTCATTTAAAATTATATTCTGGATTATCAAAGTTGGTAAGATGAGCTTACTATATTCTTTGAATTTTGAGGTATTATAATAATAAATTCTTCAGTTCCATATTAATTCTCATAAATAATTAGTTGTAAGTTGATCTTACTATTTCTTTAGAATTTTGTGGTATTGTAATAATTAATTCTTCAATTCCAAATTAATTCTCATAAATAATTAGTTGTAAGTTGATCTTACTATTTCTTTGGAATTTTGTGGTATTATAATAATAAATTCTTCAATTCCAAATTAATTCTCATAAATAATTAGTTGTAAGTTGATCTTACTATTCCTTTAGAATTTTGTGGTATATTCAACTTTGTTTATTAGGTTCATAATACATTTTTAAGGAAACTTGGTTGTATGTCCCCTTAATCTTTTTTGTTTCCACATCACTAATGACATAAGTATTATTGTTATTGTTTTTTATAACAACATATGGTCCATTATACAGTAATAATAGCTTTTTTGCTATTCCTTCCTTAGAACTTGGCAATTCGCGGTTTTTTAACAATACTTTGTCTCCAATCTTGTACTGGATCATTTTCTGCTGAATTATTTTGTATTTTTTCCTTCTTTTCTCCACTTGTTCATTCAGTTTGCTGTGGAATCTCACGTTGTCGAACTGGTAAGCTGGGTTGTTTGGGAAGTTGATTATTTCACTAATTTCTCGGGGTGGTAGTCTTTCATGCATTATAGTATATGGAGTATCTTGTATTGCTTCATGGTAAGCTAAGTTGATAAAGCTTTCTGTTTGTGTAATGTAGTCACTCCACGTCTGGTGTTTATCAAAACAATATGTCCTGAGTATACGGCCGACCTCCCTCAGTACTCTTTCCGCCGGGTTGCTATTTGGGTGATAGACAGATGTTTTATATGTCTTGACACCTAGACCTAACAAAGTCTCCTTCCAAACCCTTCCTCGAAACTGAGTTCCGTGATCGGTAATAATTGATCTTGGAGCTCCTAACTCTGGTATGTATTGTTGGATCACTATTTGCAAAATCTTTTTTGTAGTTGCCCGATTAATGGGGTATAGTTTTGTAAATTTGGAGTAATGGTCGAACATGATTATAATAAATTTATACTGTTTTCTCCCTCCACTACGAGGTAACGGTCCACACACATCTAAAAATACTCTCTCTAATTTACCAGTTGATGTAATAGGTTGCATATTCCTTCTGTTTTTTCGTTATTGCATTTTGCCAATTGACAGATGTGACACTGCCGAATACATTCTCTAACTCTTCTGTTGATATTCTTAATGTAAGTGTGTTCCTCAAGTGCCTTCATTACTTTTAATGCACCCATATGCCCATATCGACTGTGGTAGTCCAGTATTAATTCTGTTTCTAAAGCTTTAGGTATCACCACCTTCCATGATCCTTGGTTATTATTTGGTTAGTAAAATAATATGTCTTCATGTAGACATTAATATGCAGTGATTTTTTCATCCTGTTGGATCAGTCTTTGTCTAAAATTGTTGATTTTTGTATCCTCTGTTTGTTGTTGTGCAATTGATTTCATGATGTTTTCCAAATCTGATTTGTTTTTTATTATAGTATATACCTTGATGATTGTTTCTTTTTCCCCTTCAAAAGTTTGTTGTTCTATGTTAATCCGGGACAATATATCTGCAGAAATATTCTGTTTTCCTGGAACATACTCCCAATTTATATGGTACTCCTGTAGTGCGAGTATCCACCTTGTCAATCTCCCATGGTTAATCTTGCAATTTTTTAGGAAAGATATTGACTTATGATCGCTCCTCACAGTTATCGGGTATCCAAGAATGTAGGTTCTGAATTTCCCACAAGCGAATACAACGCTTAATAACTCCTTTTCCGTTACACTATAATTGCGTTCACATCCATTAAGTATTCTGCTTGCAAAATTCACCACCTGATGTTCTCCCTCACTATCTTCTTGATATAATACAGATCCTAAACTTATATCACTGGCATCACAGTTCATAAAGAAAGGTTGGTTCAAATTAGGATGTTTTAATACAACTGAACTTAGGAAATTATGCTTGATCATTTGGAGTAAAATGTCTTGTTCCTGTCCCCAGGACCATTTGTTCTTAGAGGATAATTGTGGAGAAAACTTTGCTGTCATTTCAGAATAATTTCTCTGAAACTTCCTATAATAATTGCAAAGTCCCAGAAATGATTGAAGTTGCTTTTTATTTTTAGGACTTGGGAACTTCTGGATTGCTTCAATCTTTTCATTGGATGGTGTTATTCCTTGTCTTGTTAAGTTAAAACCCAGGAATTGGACTTCACTGGCGATAAGCTTGGATTTTTGAAGTTTTAGGGTAACGTTATTGTCTGATAGTTTTTGTAATACTTGTCCTACTCTGTCACAATGGTCTTCCCAATTCACTGACGTAATCAACAAGTCATCAACATATACTGTGGTATATGGAATAGTATCTGGACCCAACACCTGGTCCATACATCTTACGAATACAGCTACTGAGTTTACCAGTCCAAACGGTAGTCTCTTGAACTGGTAGTTCCTCCCTTCGAAAATAAAGGCGACGTACTTTCGACTATCTGGGTGTAACTCCACCTGCCAATACCCACAAACCGTATCCCAGGTGCTGATAAATTGTATGCCATTGAATTTTTTCAATATCTCCTCAATCTCTCCGGGAGATGTTCTGTCATTAACTATGATCTTATTAATCTCTCTAGCATCCAAACAGAGTCGTACTTTGCCATCTTTCTTGGGAACGGCTATTAACGGACTGGTATATGGGGAACAGCTATACTCAATAATATCTTCTGCTATCATTTTGTCTAGTTCAGTCCTCACTGCTTCTTTTAATGCATAAGCAACGGGATATGATTTTTTATTAAAATTTACAGGCTCCTTGAATTGTAGTGTAAATTGATAATCTTTTACTTTGCCAGGTATATCAGAGAAAATATAGCGGTATTTATTATATATTGATATTAACTTTTCTATTTGTTGTGTAGTTAAATTACATTCATTTTGTTCTGACCGAAATTGTCGGATCTCTTCTAATTTTTCCAAACATAAACTGTCTTCACTCCCAAAGTATTCCCTTCTTACATTCCATGACTCATCTTGATTATTATTGAATTTTCTTATACTATTGCATGAAGGTACATTTTTATTTTCTACTAATTTTGCTGTCCATTCTATATTATCCACTTTTAATGACACTATGGCTTGTCTCATGTCAATTATTGCTGAGTATTTTCTCAAAATATCACAGCCTATTAGTAGATTAAATGGTAGTTTACTACCTATTAGAAAAATCATAGGTATTGCTACATTTCTGCTGGTCACTGTTAATGATACCTGTTTTCTTATTGACTTGTTTTGCCTTCCGGTGGCTCCGATTAAAATTATATTTTGAATTGGTAAAGTTGGCAAGATGGCTTTACTATATTTTTGAATTTTGATGTATTCATTGTTGTCGATTAACGACACGTTTGCGCCCGTATCTATCATGCATCTTGTCTCTAGTCCATTCACTTGGGCGATGATATAAACGATCTCATTATTCGAACTATTGTGCGTTATCGTGTCTTCGTTCAGTAGTTCTTCTCTCACATTTTTTAAGAAGTGATTGTGCATTATCGTCATTGTATCGTCAGTCATTTTGTCTCGTCCTAGTAAGTACCCAAATTGCCGGTTCAGTGATGGGACCTGATAGATTTTCACTGCCGCGGTCCGTTTAAATCAGGGCTGATCTCCTCAGTCCTGTTTTCTGATTGATTGGGTCTGTCTCTACTCTGTGACTCTTGTACCTCAATGGCGTTATTATCGAACGTCACTGAGTTTCGGTTATTCCTGTTGTCGTCGCAGCTCCTACTTCGCCGATGTTCATCGTGGTAGTGCTGGTTACTCTCCTCCTGAAAACTTCTTCCACGGTTCCCATTATAATTTGCTCGTCCCTGGTACCAACGTCTTCCCACATCTCTATCGTCAATGCTTACATAATTCACTTGTCTTCGATATGTTTGATTTTGATTGTTATTATTGCCGTTATTATTATGCTTGTATCGGTTATCGTAGTTGTTGTTATAACCTCGGTTGTTCTGGTACTGGTGGTCTCTGTCATTGGCACGCTGGTATCCATTATTGTTATTATTTGTAGGAGGGCTACGGTAATAGTGGTTGTTGTTATTGTTGTTATTATTTGCCGCATTATTTCGTGGATAGTTGTTAGTGTTATTGTGGTTTTGGTAACCGCGTTGATAGTGGTTACCGTTGTTGTTGTAACTATTGTCCGGGCTTTGACCGTTGTTTTCATATTGGGCGTCGCGGCGACCATTATTTCTATTTATTTCATCGTTCCTTCGTCTGTACTGGAGGAAGTTCTTCTCTTGTTCCATCTCCGCTAATAATGTTGACATCTCCTCGATGGTTTGTATGCGTCCGTTTATTCGGCCTCTTGTAATTTCTCCACCATAGTGGTAAGCTAATAGCCGCACTAAACATTCTGTAGGAATTTCAGGCTCTAAATGTTTATTTTGCCAAGAAAATATGCGGTTGGAGTTTGCTTGCCGTGCAGGTCATATCGGCCCAATCCTATGTCACTTCTTATCATGTGTTGCGTGGCATCAGACCAATATTTAGATTTGAATTGTTTTTTAAATTCTTGGAAGTTTTGTATACTCGGCCGCATCGCCGTCCACCAATTGTCATAGACCTTTCGGAACATTTCGTCCAGCATGCTCCTGATCACAAACCATCTGTCTTCTACGGTTTTGGCTATCTTCTCTTCTACCCGTTCTAAAAATAGCATGGGGTTTCTTCTGTAGTTTTGGAAATCGATCACTTCTCGATTTTCCTCGCATGTTGTATGGGCACCGGTACATTGTCTGTTTTTTAGGGAATTAATTTCATCTCTATGGGCAGTTGTTTGGTCTTGTACTCGATTGAGACTAGTACTCATACCTTCTAATCTTTCTCCCATCACTGCTTGGTTGGTTCTTATATTTTCAACTCGTCCATTCGTTTCTTCCCGGACGCTCAGTATCTCTTGGTTCATCCGCTCACACTTTTCCTTGGTCTCGGATTCTACCCTTTTAATTTCAGTCACCGGTTCTTCCAGCTTCTTGTCCCATTCTTCCTGCAATTGCCGGTTATTAATTTCCATCTTGTTATTCCAGTCCTCTTTTAATGACTCTTTGTGTTCATCCAATTTTTTCATGGTCTCTTGGTAATTTCCCTTCAATTCTTCCCTCAATGCTTTATTATTTGCGTCTATTTTCTCCTCCATTTTCTTGCTATTCTCTTTCAATTCTCGGCTCAATTCCTCCTTCGTCTGTTTATTATCTTCCTTCAATTTTTCTAAGTTCTTATTACTGTTCTCATTTAATTCTTCCTTCAATTTTTCTAAGTTCTTATTACTGTTCTCGCTTAATTCTTCCATTTTCTTGCTGAAGTCTTCCTTCATTTCGTCCTTTAGTTTCTTATTACTCTCCTCCGTTTTCTTACTAGTTTCATGCATTAATTCCATCATACATTTGAACATTTCTTGCGTCTTCTCGCCTTCCGTTTGTGTGGTTTCTTCTGGTTGTTTCTCCGGATCCTTCCTTGTTATAATTTCTATTTCCTCAACCGGTGTCGCTTCTTTGTCTTCCATGTTTAACTCGTCTACCTTCTCGGTTTCGGCCGCTCTTTTGCGTAATATTCTCGCTTCCTCATTTTGTTTATTTTTGTTTGTTTGTCTATAAATTATAATTTAATTTATATTAAATTAAACGCCTCACACGTTGGTTCGCCAATTTGTAACGTAAAAATTATAGGTATGTTAAGCCCCACTGTTGGACTAGCCAATTTGTAACGTAAAAATTAATGTGATATGTGATTAGCGTTGATCAATAAAATGTATTGTAGGTTTCATGGTTTGACTAAGCTCCACGTTGTATTCATCAATTTGTAACCACTTTATTCGTTACGTAAATGTTACGTTATGTGCACTTATTTTACATACACCGCCCGTTGGAAGTGTCAATTTGTAACAAATAAGTAATGTAGCGACTAACTCGCACTGGAGTCGTCAATTTGTAATTATTAATATGTTATGTTGAACGGCGAATGGTTTTGTAATCTGCCGCTCGCTCCCACTATGCCGCTCGTTTCCGTGACGTCACTCAACGTTGCCAACTGTCGTGGTGTCCGCTGTAATCTGTGAATTTATTTCCTAAATGGAACAGCAATAATAACGACGCAAATATAACATCAAACATATATCCATATAGAAATCCTTTATTCAGGAAAACACTGGTTAATTGTTTCTTAAATTTGATTATGATAATCACAATTGTGGCGCAAATTATACGTCTTCTTTTTACCAGTTGGTACAGTAGTATGAAATATTCAGTATTTTGTCAGACCAAAAGAATGCTTTCGTTAATGTTTCTATTAAAAATAAAGTATCTCAGGGCGTATATGGTTCGGGGATTACATTTAAACAAAATATTATTCTATAAATCAAAATACAAGTTTTACAATTAAAGGATATTACAAGGTTAGAGTGTAATGTGCACACAGGCAGTCGTATAGTGATTACTAGTTATGAAAGGTTATGTCCAGTTTAGGTGTTTAATAATTATTATGCAAATCAAAGGTTCTTGTGGTGTTTGAAAAGGTGTCAATCTCAAATCGTGTTATTAGTGAGTGTTCTTAGTGTTGGTGTGATATGGTGTCTGTAGTTTTAGTTGATTAGTACTTAAAAGTCGTGTATACAATAGTGGGTGTTGATACACAATATAATAAGATGTCAAAATCACCAAATCCTCTTCTTTGTATGGTTCGTGGTCGAAGATAGGGCCCACGTCCGCTTCAGTCCTTCTCCCTGGTTCTTGGGTCTTCTATTTCGTATAATGGGTGTTCTTCACTTGGTGTAAAAAGTTCGTGTTATGTATTTCTATCTGAATCAACATATCTGTATCGTGTTTTCACTGTTTATTCTTAATTATGTAGGACGTTTTACAAACGCGTCTATCCGCTAAGATCGTTGTCAAAGAAGTCTCATTTTATTTATCCGAAATTTCTGGTTGCTAAGGGTAAACTTGGAATCTGGTTGGTTGATTCGGATATACATTGTCATATACTTTCATTATTTCAAAATCCAAATTTGTTCAAAACCCTTTAAATTAACATAACTTTTCTGTACTGGTTGGGAATTTAAAACCATTATCAGCATT
The DNA here is from genome assembly GCA_034769895.1 of Magicicada septendecula. Taxonomy (NCBI): domain Eukaryota; kingdom Metazoa; phylum Arthropoda; class Insecta; order Hemiptera; family Cicadidae; genus Magicicada; species Magicicada septendecula. The sequence goes on along the minus strand of CM068371.1, from coordinate 340,080,751 downwards.
ATTTTGATCTTTACATTTGTGACACATAGACACTAAACATGTCTACTTTTACTTAAGAACTACAGATGTTACAATTTTATTATTTGAAATTTTCTTAAATAACTTGAGATGTATTATTTTGTTTCTATATTCGTTGTATACACTATTAACTATAAATATCTTTATCCTTCCACATTTGTTTTACAAAATCCCTAACATTATTACCTAAAATTTACAAAAGTTGGTTTCACCTGGCCTATGTACTGGTGTTATTTTCATCACCATGTTTAAAACCTTTAACAGTTAAATTAACTTTTAACAATCATGAAAACTGTTTAACATACAACATTATTTTAACAAAACAAAAGATATACTATTCTATTAGTTTCAATTCATGCCCACATGGCTATGATTCTATTGAACATTTGAACAAATAAACTATTTTTTTACTCAAACTGTACAATTGTTTGACACTTAGCAATAACATCTTTTTATAGTCTATTTTGCTTTGTCAATCAATTTATCACTGTTTAACACCAGTTCTATGGTTATATTTGTTAACATAAAATGAAATTAATATCAGTTAATTGATATTCTTTTAAAACAACTGCTTCACCTGTTACACACAAAAAACAACACAACTACCATGATAATAACACAACGTGCTAAAACATAATAACATGCACATTTTTATAAAATAAATTATGCATTAATTAATTAGTCTCCTCTCAGTTAAATCATTAGTTACTCTAAAACTGTCTAAGTTATGTTTCACATTACTTGTCACTATGTTTATCGTTTACCCTTCTCACTGAACACTTAATAGTTTGTATTCGTAAACATACTTATTTGTTTTTATAGGGTTTTACATTTTATTGTCATTAAAAGAACTCTACTCTTGTTATAAAAATGTTATTGTGAACAAGTTATTATTTGTTGTTTTCTGGACAATCTTATGAACACTATTTGTTACAATTAGTTGTATGGTTCATGTATCCATTATAAGGTGTGTTATATTTTCATTACATCAATTAAATTAATCATTTACTAATATTTCTTTTACATAGTATTACATGTTTGGGCCTATTATCCCTCAATTTGTATTTTGGTTATCTTGATATTATGATACTTTGAATGAAACCATTTGTTTCTTTACAGTACTTGTTCATAAGCCGTCTGTCTTTATAATTATTTCTTTTGTCGTTATTGAAAGTTCATGTCATAATTGGGGTTGAATGTATTTTGCATCACTTTGCCTAAATCATTAATTTGGGTACGGTCAGTTGTATTACTAGTCAGTCTAAAATGGTTAGTCGTTCCTCTTCACTATCATCTTGGAAGATATTGTTCTTCTTGTTTAGCTTCTTATCCAAAGTCTTCATTAAATCAAGTACGATATTAAGTTGTTCCAAATGTAATGTTACAAAATATATATATATATATATATATATATATATATATATATATATATATATGTTATATATAAAAAGAATATACGAATTATACTACTTCCAGAAGAAAGAAATTGAATAACATCAAAAATACGATATATATATATTGCAACAGATAAAACTTTATTATTCTAATAAGGATATTGTGAGTGTTTAAAAATTGATACAAGTCTATTATGGAGGAGATGAAAGATTATTTATTATATACAAATATTGTTTATAAAGATGTATAATGTATTTTAAATTGTCATGTATTGATAGTATATTAAATTGTTTGTATTGTTCGATTAATATAAATCGATTTTTCTTGTTTGCTGCAACGTCCTCCTCTCGTCTCGTCGGTCCCGTCTCGTCGTCCTCTTCTACAGCTTCACTCCTTCCTGGTGTCCTCTTCGTCTCGTTAACTTGTACAGCAAGCGGCTCCAGCGGCGATATTTCACAGAGTCTCGTAGTTATGTTTGACTGCTTCCACGATATCTTGTAGTGTCTTTAAGTTCCCTAAGCGGATATCTTAACTTACACGAAACAGCACTGTAATATATTTTAAATTTTATCTAATTATTTACCCTCTCGGTTCTTATCGCAAAACTTCGTTAAGAATTTCAAGGTTTATAGTTTATTTTATATAAGATATTCGTCTATTCCTTATTGGTTCTTACCGCAAAACTTCGTTAAGAATTTTAAGTTTTATGGTTTATTTTATATAAGATACTTCTACGTTTGTAAGAGAACAACTCTCTTACCCGGGCACAACTTCCCCTAGCAACGTCGACAGACAGACTGTGTCGATCCTAGCTCTGCAACGTATGAATCTCACTGAATTTGGTGTAATTTGATAGGTCAAGCCCAAGTCACATGATTGATGGAACGACCAGATACACAAATTTCATGAAAAACTTTGTATAATTTTGCATAGTCCTGCATGGAAATTATCTACAATTTTTATTACCCTATCATTGATAAGAGTTACACTTGAGTTTTGCTTTACTTAAAAAACCATATTTCTAAAATAGTTACATACCTCAGAGTATACACAAATCGAAGCTATTTACTTAAATAATTCCTTGTCAAATTTTCATGTAAATCGGTTAACTACCACTGCCGCTATAGCGATCGCAGATTATCACACCCGCACACGCGCACCAATTCATACAAAAAATATGACAATATAGTACATCTTTTTATGAAGAGTTTGGTGTAACCTATATGCTTATCAATTTTTAAATACAAAACTTATGACTAAAAGACAAAATATTACACAAAACAAAATTTAAAAAGAAAATGCTCGTCATTCATGTACTCTGATATAAACTGCATATCTTATCATCCTGTGTTCTGTTGCAATATATATATATATATATATATATATATATATATAATCTTGTGTATATTTATATCACACATTACCTGCAACTATTCTTGCTCTTGTGTCTTCTTAGACACTATTGATAAGATTGTATGTCAGTGTACGCAGGTATTTGTAGCGTAAGGTTTTTCTATAGATAGCACCATCAGTAAATTATACTTATAACAATTACGAACATGAAATGGTATTTGCTATTTAATATGTACTTATTGTAACGTCATAATTTGGCAATTTCTGTGCAATTAAAAATACATACCCGATCAGTTTGGTACTACAAAGCAATCAGTTACAAACAGCAAAGAACAAAATGCAAATAACTTCGCCGAAATTGTTGAAATGAGCGTGTGCGTGCGCGCGCGTGCGCGTGGTAATATTCAAAAGGGTATATTAAACTGCTGAAGCAAGCTTGGACCTATATGAGTATATCTCGTTAACATGTTAATTCCTTGTGTTAGAAACATGTCAACCCAAAATTATTAAACTTTGTGAATTCTCATACCACACTCAATCTCCGAGAAAATTATTTAGGCCTACATGCTTGCCACTATACTGCGAGTTTCACTTCACTTTGATTATCAAACAAGTTTCACTTCATTCTATAGTAAATACAGATTTGATTAATTTAGTAGTTTACTGACAACGTTAATCTTTTTACGACGATCTATCAAAACTACGTTTTGGTCGTAAAAGTAACAAAACTTTTCTTAGAAGTTTACTTATACAGAGATCAGAATATTATAAATTTAAACGGTTACAATCCAAACTGTAATTTAGCTTAATTTCTATTAGAAACAATACTGTATCTGTATTTTACATATTGTTTTCAAATATTTTATTTTCTCTACGTTGTTTTCTACGTTAGAGAAAAAGAAAATCTATCTAAAGTATTGTAAACAGCGCATATGCGTCAATAGTTGTAAGCAAAACATTAGTACTTGTACTTTTGCAAGTTTCATAAATCTATATAAGGAGGAAATGTTAAAGAAAGAATTTGAATTATGTCCATGTAGAACTGAAAATATTGAAAATGTGGTAGCTTGTAATTTCATAATAGATGACTCGGCTTTCTGTCTTTTTTGATTATATTAGGTAGAGGTTTAACAGAGGGAAACCTTACAGATAGTAGGTAATTGCTATTTGTTGGTCTACAATAAAACGAGTTGAAAAAAAGTTTCACACCCTCAACTGCAAAGGAAAGAATAAGTCGGTTTAAATATTTAGTAATGAGAGAACTATGTTATAATTTTGAACTGGGGTATAATCTTAAACTTTTAGATACGTTAATTATACAAATTAAATTGTAGTGACAGAGGAAAAGAGAGAAAAGTAAGGGAGATGGACAGAAATAGTGAGAGAGGGGGAGGGAGAGAGTGAGAGAACAAAAATGAATCAAAATATGTGGCTGTACATGACACAAAGTTGTAGCTAGCAAATGCTTTACTACGTCGCAATATTTCTGTTAGAGATAAACCACTGCTTAGCCCAGCGTTCTACTCATTTTCCGTTCACTTCGCAGTTTTCGCTCTCTCGTCCTGACGTATGTAACTAATAGTTCCTATTCCTCATCCCGTGCACTTGCCTCTGAGAGAAACAAAGCAGTTTGAATGTTACAAACAACACATATTGCCTCACAGGTACACAACACATATTTTTTGTAAACACGGCAATGCTTTATTACTGAGAGATGAATGTTTCTACAACCAAAACGATATGAAAAGGAAACAACAAAAGTTCACGTACAAAGTTCCTACACAGTAACAACATTTTTGTATTATTTTTAACGTTCATTTGTTATTTCAAACACAAAACTACACATACACACACACACACACACACACACACAAGTATTATTCAGCATACTCACCTATAATACACGTTTTAAAATGTACTACTTAACACCACATAGGCCAATGTAATGTTAGCAAAAAATAATCTTGTTAGTTGTTCATTTATGTTTGATCGTTCTCTTGTCTTCTCCACATTATTCCGTAAATCTTTCCTGATCCGACTAGGCTGTATGCAAGATGAGCGGCTTGTATTACTCATTGTGATGCGGTGATGTACAGTCTTTCCATACATAGTTTATTCCTGATACAAACAATGACATCACATTGTTGGTTCGAGGCAGTTACATAGTTCATACTGTACTGTGTTGTGTATAGTCCGTATCAGAATAACTGTTCTGAGACTATAGACGAGAGCACATGTGATGGCAAAAAGTGAAAGCACATTGCGCAGAGGGTGATGCGACTGGACGCTGGAGTTGGTTCCTGAGTTCGCACCGTGCATAGTCAGAAAAATAGTTGGCTGACATAAAATAATGTGATACTTTCTGCGCGGCTGAGTCGGTAGCGTGCTCAGAGCGCCCGTGCTCTGAGCGCCAACGCTGAAATCGTGCTCTCAGCGCCGATACTGATAAACCCGTGTTCCGTGCGCCGACCTTATCTATGTATCATTAGACACCTGGCTGCATACCTGTACATCCACTGTTCGCCAACTTCGTAGCCAACACTAGTGGCCCAATGAAAATTTGTACAAGTCATTACTAAAACCATTATCACAGGACTAGTACGCCTAAGGTCCCTGAACAAAATACATTTGTGATTATGTTAGTTAAATTCCAATAGTGGACAATATTTCATATTATCAGAAAAATTACGAAAACTCATCTACTCTACCATTTTATTAGAAACATAACTGTAGGGTAGACAATCATAAATAAATACTAAAAGTTTTGGACTACTGCGTTTGTTTTTTAGTTAAATTTCTAACTATAACACTTAAATAACAAATAATTTAGTCACAGATTTTCAGTGTGTGTGTGTTTCCATAGATATCTATACGTCTATATCTAACGTCATTCACAAATACACATAACTGATAACAAAATACACCGGTAAAGTTTTTTTTATGACACAGTTCACAAACTTTTTGAAAGCGATCCAAAATGAGTGTTGAGACATACTAATTCTGTCAAATTACTACACATCCAAAATACAGAGACTTCAGATACAGATTTTCTACTTTCACTAATGTTCCTCATAATTTCACCTCCAAATAAACTATAACAATTTTATAAAAATTTTTAGTTTCGTTTTAGGCATTTGGTGCTTCCAGATTTAGCTCTTTGTTTTAATGTACCTTTGACTGATGTTTATCCTTCGTATACACCAAGAACGTAATACATTCATTTTAACGTTTCATCCTGTACTGATATCACCCGTGAAGAAATAGAGGATCATTCTTACTTACTTTCTTGGAAGTAATGACTCCTTTAAATAAAATTTACGACTTTAATACTACTGTGACACAACGATTGTCAAACCACAACTAAGGAAAGTTGCGAGTAACAAGCTCATTTACGAATCATATGGTCAGCAAATTTAAGTTATGCTTCCATCTAGTATAGACAACCATAATGTTATAGCAAGTTTTGCCTTCTTATCAACCCGCTTACATTGTACATCTCGTGTTTACGCATGTAGCCTATACAGCTTAGGTCTCCGTCTCATAATCGTATTCTCCTTTATTACAGTTGTATTTAAACAAATTCTTTTATTTCTTCTCAAATGTGTTCGTCCCAACCAGATGAGAAATTCTGAGATAATAGAGAGGGTTATTCGCTAAAGATGCATGTGCAAAGGCATTGTTACAGGCATAATAAAAAAATTCAAACTGAAATTTTCAGACTTCTGAAAAAGGTAAAGGAATAAGATAATATTCATCCGTTCCCTTTAAACAGCAGCAGACCTGAAGTATTCAACTACTTTTAAGACTTAAACGAAAATAAGTTATTTTATTTCTCTTTGGCTGGCACACACTCGCGCGCGCGCGCCAGTGTATGCACGTGTATATAGAGTTGGTTCTAGTATGCGTAGATGCGTGAAGCAGAAGTATAGGACTGCCTGACTGCTACTGCTAAAACGTAAAGAACCCTACATGAATATTATGTGTATCTACGATATGTGGAATATGCGTAATTGTGATTTGAGTGTGTTGGAGGGGGGAATCTTTATGTGATTTTGATAGGGAGAGAGAGAGAGCGAGAGAGAGAGAGAGAGATGTGAAGATTAGAAAATTTTGTACGTTTGGGTGTGTATATGTGTGTGCACTATACAAAAATCGTCTTCCAGTACCGGACAGTTACTACCTTAAGAACGTCTATTGTTAGAACTATTACAACTTACTAATAATTAGTCTAATTACCACTATTACTTCTGTTTCAGAGTATCTGCATAGTTTCGTCACTCTGTCGGTGGGTGTGTGTGTGTGTGTGTGTGTGTGTGTGTGTGTGTGTGTGTGTGTGTGTGTGTGTGTGTGTGTGTGTGTGTGTGTGTGTGTGTTATAGTAGCAATGGAGTAAAATGTCACTATCCTAAACTTTTGTATTGCTCTTGCAGTGTTCACATATGAAGTACAAGATGCTCTCTTCATCTGCACATCTGACATGTGCCCAACCTTTATGACTTATCCATAATTTGTCTGGACAGGAATGATTCCAGTCAGATTATGCACTCAGTTTCTTCTTAATTACCTCTATCAAAGTCCAGTATTCTTCTTGTTCTACACTTACTTGTTGGCTCCCAATCTTCATTCTGCTTCATTTCTTTTCTTTTAGTATTGTTTTACATTCTTCCTAGTTTTACTTCCCACCGTTCTGCACCTCACATTCCCTTGGTTTTGTTTTCCTCTCTGTAGTCCGTTTCTTCTTTTCCTCTAGTTACTCTTTGTAAGGCGTTGATGTGAAGACTTCACTTTTCTGTTTTCTTCGCTTTCTTTTTAGCACTTTGTCTTCTGAATGCGTCTTAGTTTCAGGAGAAATAGTATGAATAATTACCATAAGATCAGAGTATGTTGAAGTAGACTGCTTAGCTGACATGTTCAATAATACGTGATGTAAATTACATGAAGTAATACTGCACAGAACAGATAACTTTTTCACTTCTCACGCCTTACACATTTTCTTACAAAGCAAGAAGCTTCTACAATTTACAATAGACTTCACTTTACTATTCAAATTGTAAGCGCCGCACTTGAATATTGTAAACCGAACAAGTCATACACACTGACAGCATTCAAAAGAGTGTGATAACAGATAAGGGCGAAGAGCTAAGGTTACGAGCGTTTCAGTGTCTCAATCGCTACTCGGTTGTCAGAGCATTTTGACCACTGGTAATATTTAGTGTTTCAAAAATTCACAGTATAATTTAGTTTACTTTTTTATAGCATAGATAGAACAAGTTCAACGGGAAGTAAGATTGGACAGCCAACAGTGAATACATGTAAAGGCACCGCAATTTTTATTGCCATACCCCAAAAGCAATCAAGTGATTTATACGGTCTATGCTGTAGGTAAAGAAAACATTTGGAAATTAAACATTTGTAACTAAAACCACAGTGTACCTCACAAGTTAAGATAAATTGGTAGAATTAGCATATTACGTAATAAAAAATAAGATATCTCAAGACACATTACATAATTAGGTAGTAAGTAGTTTAAAAAGTTAAACGAGTTCAAGGATGGTAAGATTTGTGGATAATCTATGCTGCTTAGCATAAATAATAATACATATTTTGAAAAGATAAGTCTTCTAATAGCTTTTTACACGTAACAAGTACATAATTTTTAGTGAATTAAATAAATAATATCTGAATAATTTAGTTGTATATTTTGTAATAAATATTTTAATAATTTGTTTAGATCTATAAATTAATGAAATATTAATCTATTTAATACTATAATATACATTTTGATATAATTTATTTAGTTTAATTTTGTATTTTAAAATTAAATCCAAATTTAATGAAATTATGATTTAAAAACAAAATGGAGAAATAATGGAGTAATTTACAAATTTTAAATGTAAATGTAAATCTCTTTATATCTCATGTTCCTTAAAATTACTTTGATTTAGCATTAATTGCATTAACTGCATGTTTCCTTTCCTTAGGTATTCGAATACTATGAAAGCTGTTTTAAGAAAGTGAATTGTTTAAAATGTCGCTTTGTGTCTAATCTTTACACGTTTTGTAAAAATATAAAAGAAACTAATATTAAGGGTTATTACTGTACACTAATTAAACAGATTTCTGATTTACTTGTTTAATTTGATCATGTTTGAATGAGAACGTAAATGTTCAGCAATCCAATATGTAGGCTACTGTGCATTGAATCGAGCGCGAGCATAGCCCTCTAAACAGCACAGCTACGTGCAAACTAATTACTCGTGTTGTTGATTAAAATTTTAATAATTAATTTATATAACAATCGGTATATCGAATGAAATGAAATCTGAGTAGACTGCCTATACATACATTAGCCTATATGTTTCACACTGTGCCTCATTATAACTTATTTTTTCACTACATCTAGTATAATAGCTCAGATATTTTACTAAACTCCAAGACTGATACAGCAGTACTGTGTATTTCCTTACATGCTTATTGATCTAATTTATTAGGAATTTTTATAACTCACAGAAAGAAAACTCTTTCTACTATAGCTATATAAATTTGCAGAGAAATATTATATATTTAAGTGACTTTAACAACACGTACGTTCGCTTTAATTTTGTATTCTTCCCACACTTTACGTAGTAACAACCCTTGCGTATTTACTTTACCTCTGTTTAGTTTAATAAGAGAAAAATTCTTTTTCCACTCAGTTCCTTCAAATGCTGCCTAATTTTAAGCCAAAAGACCGTAGTTTTGTCAGTGACCTTTGCTTTTCCGATTAGCAAATAGGAGTCTACAAGAAAATTTAAACTTGAAAACTCTTTTCATAAACTTTCAATATTTGTAGGCGGCCTAATTTTTTTTAATAAACAGTATACGATCTAAGAATAGCATTCAAATTAAACATCAAGAACATATATTTTTGTGCACTAAAAGAGTGGATATGCTACTTTTCATCAGTTCCTTCTACCTTTCAAAGATACAATTTTCTGAAATAACATTTTTACAAACTGCCTCAGTCCATATATTGAGTGTCAGTTCCAAGTGACTGTTATTATTGGAATTACGAGTAAATGAATGTGTGTGGGTCACCGTAAAAGAAAGTGGAAAAAGCACCTTCTAATAAATGGAAAGAAAAATAGTATCTTATTTCAGACGCCGGAGAATGATGAAAACAACAAATAGGGTAAACAGAAAGAGAAAGAAGCGTAGGAAACGAGGTGGCTGAAGAGAAATATGATGAAAAGAATATAAAGAAGACGATTATGAATATAAATAAAACTTATAAGAACGACAATAGCTTATTGGATACCAGGAATACCGTACGTAACTTCCGTCGCTGATACATTTTCAGTATAAAATATTTTTCCTTATTTTTTATTATTACAACGTGGCTAAGCCCACTTATCAGAATAGCTTTCACACATAATTTTTTAGAGACGATGAGAGTCTAATGCGCGTTCCAATAAAACGTGACGTTTTTGTTCTTGTGTTAACCGACACTTGACACATTACATCTTAAACTACACCAAACGGCTTCACTTGAATTTAGTAGGTACCGTAATGTGCAAAGTACACTTCATCTCATATCTTCATGTAGATAACAGATACAACATTATAGAAAATAAATATAATTTAATAATGTTTGTAAATATTTACATTTTTATATTCGAATTGGTATAGAATTTGGATTGGTCGAATTAAATTGGTTATTAATTTTGCGTTAGTGAATAAGTTGACTAAACATTCAGCAGATATAAAACCCACAGGTTTATATATTGGCGTATTGCTCAATTTTAAAATACAATGGAAAACAAGCACCATATAATATTATGTATGGCTTATGTTGTAAACATAAAACAAAAGCCAAAATCTATTATGGAAATTAAACTGAATCTATAGAAACAACAGTTAGTCCTGAAGTGGCGTCACCGGTTATCTGAGTTTGGTATTCACCAGTATATAATATTAAATTCGTATATAATACAATATACAATTGTTATAGGATTAAAAATTATAATTTCTTTTCATTTAAAGATTAATGTGTTCATTAATTGATTAAAAAATTAAGGTTCCGAGAAGCCTAAACAGATGTTTCAGAATTTGTCTACACAATTTTTAATTTGTTAACTTCATTGACTGGATAAATTAAATTAATTTTTCGTAGAACTAAATTTCACGTTAATTTCACGATGATGAAGTCAACCAACTATGCACATTGGTAATACTGTTTTTAATTAATTGTATTGGGAAAATGTAGATTATAAATACAGGCGTGGTCGTTATTATCCGTGGTGTCATTGTTGCACGAAATGATAAGTTAAACGTTAGAAATTCCTATGGTACATATAATACGAATTCAGTTAAAAAAATATGGAGAGGTATTGCTCAGACTGTTGCACACATCTTAATACATTGACAGCCACTCTACCATGGAAGCTCTTTCAGCGGATGTTTTCCGTGTTTTTGTGGATACCATACGTCACATATACGGTACAAATATAGGCCTACATCAATACACAGGCAAGGCTATATACTAGTAACAAAGCTCAGTAATGTCAAATTAAAAACTATCAGTTACGTGTACGTCTTATTATTAGATACAACAAATCTAAAACTGAATACCGAAATTCAAAACTTTTCGTATAAATGAATTTTTTATGTTATTACACAACTCTATAAAACTCTGATTCACTTACCTTCACTATAATGCATCGTATGGAAATAATATTTGTAAAAAATTCTCTAGTATGTAAATATGTGTAAAAATGTCACAATTTATGAGACTAATATAGAACGATATAAATAAAAGAGTAAAACTAAAAATAAAACATAATAACCTAATTAATGAAACAAATTTGCTTTTAAGTTTCGTTTTTTAACAATTAAATACACGTAGCAATGCTTAATGTCCTTTCAGTAAACGTCTAGCACTTACTAACGCTTGCGCATCGTAAAAATTGTTTCCTAATATACATACTTCTTCTGCAGATTTATAGCTTTTACTTAGAATGCCATCCGTTACTCTAAAAGATTTATGTTTTTCCCCTTCTATGATCTGCTTAAGTCAATAAAGAATATAAGAAATTGAATTTTATTGCCAGAAATTTCTGTAGCGAAGAAGGAGTATAACAATAAAAGCTAACATCAACAGAACTCTTAGTAACACTTGAGTACTTTGAACATAATAAAAACTTCAAAATAAAATTTTACGCTCTACTTGTGATCAACGAATGCAGATGAAAACAAATAAACTTTAATATACGTGTAGAGTAAAGTAATTGTCCCGTCCTTGTCGTCCGGTTCGTGTTGACAAACAGCCGCGTCCACCTATGTGTTCTTGCTGGAATTAAACACGTAGGCCTAGCAATTAACAAAACCTATAGAGACGTTTACAATAAGGTATTAATGAAAACGGATTTGGATTTTTTCTAACTAACGAGATTGGTTTTTATCGTGAGACTATAACAATCACAAACTCTCTTATAAACAGATTGGTTTTTACCGTGAGACTATAACAATCACCTACGCTCTAATAAACATTGTGCCGTTCTTCATTATTATTATTACTATTATTATTAGCACTTCGCCTAACGTTTCTGCGGATATTATGCTAATTTTACGTCTTCAGTTTGCGTCTACATTATTGTTTTGTCTCTCTCAATTACAGTCAGGGTCACGCGTGATCACACGGTCCTCTACTTCGTTTTCCTTTCAAGTGTCCAAATCTTGGCCCACATATTAAGCCGAGGCACATGGTTGTTTGCAAGCATGGCAAGGTCGCGTTATTCCAAAAAATACAATACGCCGTTGCTGTCACAGGATACATTTCCAAGCGTCTGTTACCAAAATTCATCGTTCAAGGGTATTAGGTTACCATGTAAGATTGTATATTGCAAGGTAACAGGTTTGAAGCTGACTGCACTTGCAGAAATAAATTTTGATTTGGTGAATTAATACATTGGTTGGTTATTCCTTTCTTTTTATAAAAAACATTACAGTTATATCTGAGTTTGAAAATATATAAATTCAAACACTTTCTGCTACAGTCTGTTTCTTGATGTATATAATATATATTTTATAATGATTTTATCTCAAGATGTTTTCTTCCTATTTGGAACATGTTTCGGGAAGCCTTGTGTTCCCATCTTCAGCCTTCCTGTTTTTGAGCCTTGTGAGGTATTTTTGTGTTGGCTGGTTGTTGCTTTGGTTTTCTAGTTGTCTTGATTATTCATCTCTTCTTTCACAGCAGAGTCTGTTACCAAAGCTGAAGAAGGCGGATACTAAGCCGAAACGCGTACAATAAAATAGTAAGTTTTTCAAATGAAAAAAGTTCATTTTTAGTTAAGGGATTTGGTTTTCTGTTGGTCTGGTGATTTAAATTGGTATTATTGTGTGTGATTGTGGTGTATATTTTAGTATTATGTGTATTTTCTATGTTGAGTGCTTTGAAAATTGTGTCATGTTTTGTGTTTTATGTATGTATATTTGTAAATTTTCCCAGATGTTCATTATGGTCCCTTTGTGTGGTATATGTTTTATAGTGTCATATTGGTTATTTCTGGGAATTCATGTCCATTGTTTATTGCATGCGTGGTCAAATTAGATTTATATATTTCTGTTCTTTGTATGCATTTAGGTGTTCAAAATAACGTTTTTTCAGCTGTTTTTTGTTTGTCCTATGTAACATTTATTGCAATATGGCATTCAATTTTGTATATACCATTGGTTGTTGTATTATCTTTGTTGTGTGGGTTATTTAGTTTTTGTAAATTATTTTTATTAGTTTTATATGCTATTTTGATATCTGTGTTTTTAAATAGTTTTGTTAGCTTTGTCATTTTATTATTTACGTATGTGGATGTGGCCCATTTTTTATTGTTGTTATTATTTATGTGTTCTTCATTTACATTTGATTTTATTTTCTATTTTGTTTACAGTATTTTTATTGTATCTGTTTTCATAAGCAACTTGGTATATTATATTTCTTTCTTTGTCTGTTTCTTGTTTGTTTAGGTGAATTTTGTATATTCTGTTAAATAGTGAATAGAATGCTACCATTTTATTCCACGACAACATAAAATGTTTTCCCATTTGTTCAAAAATCTGAAGTATTTCTAAAAATCATGATGCGAATTAATAAATTTTACGACGTTAGCTTTATCTTTTACGTGAATATTCGGAATGGTTACACGTTTGGCTGAGTAAGAGTTCAGATTCTGTCCGTAAGTGATTCGATTATGACAAACAAATCCAACTAAGTAAGATTTAACACAACGTAACTTCAATGTGTAAAAATGTTAAAAATTTCTGAAGTGAAATTCTCAAATGAATTTAATTAAGCGTTCGTCTGTAATGTTACATTTTCTGTTGTAAGGACTACTGGCTTAAGAGACAAAAGAGCCAGATAGCTGTTTCGCGACTGATTTAAGCGCGACAGCGAATCTTAAATCACATTGTAAAGTGTTGCAGTGAGGCCGTGAGCTACAACAATATCAAGCAAGGTTAATCGTAATGAATTCAGACACTCCCTCTGCTCCGGATAACAGCGAGACGCTACGATTTTACAAAAATAAACGCAATTATCCAAACGTTGATTTCAAGCATTTATTATTCAGTGAAGCGATGACGTCATTTAACAAATAAGAATAAAAGTAACGGTCTATTTACTACTTATAATTTTTCTTTACGATCGTTAAAAACAGTGTTTTAATTAAAATCTACAAAATTCTATTACGTGAGTACAGTTACGTAATAATAATGGAACAATTCTTATTACAAAAAACTAAATAATAAAACTTCACTAAACCAAAAAGAGGTAACAACTAGAATATAAAATAACAAGTGTAACATGGAGACCCTGTAAACGCTTACGTAGTCATGTGACTACAATACGGAAGAAATAAAAATGTGAATACAAAATAAAATAAAAGTGGAATCAGTTAATAAAAATGTTATAAATTTGCCCCAATTTGAATGCGCATTTAATTTTTCTTTCAATTTCTCAGCTTCTAATCAAGAAATACGTAGACTATACATTTTATTTCAGCAAAATAAATAAGTGTTTATTACTGATGCAGATTAAATATTTAAAATTAATTATTTCAGGATGGATTCGGCAATTTCTTCTTAACGTTGCTTGCTTCCATCAATTGCTGCGGAATTACTGCGAAAGTGACGTTCCAGTGAAAATGTTATATAGGCCTACATCACTCAAAATTTGTCTGATGATAGTAAGTGAGAAGATAGATTGTTTTTACTAACAATGCGTTTTATACTAATTCATGAACTAGTTTAATGTAATTCAAGTTCTCGCGGCACACTTTCAGTTTGGGTTCTGTTATAACAATACGAAAAATTCTGCTTTAGAATAAAATAAATTTTACATATAAGTTAAAACTAATACGCAACAATACTTTTAAATATTGGATTGGTATTGAATTGCGAATATTTGTATGTCGGTATCTATAACATATAAAGCCCCAGAGGTCACTGACTGACTGACTGACATAAATTCTAACCCATAAGGAAGCCTCAGAGCGAAAAAACACAAGAGACCTTTTTTATTCCCCGTCCGAAGTAACTTGGGGAAAAATTATAAAACCAAAGCTTTGTGCAACCGGAAGCCCGAAAAATCGAATTACGTCTGACCGATTTTCATACCGGATATCTCGGAGCCTATCTCGAGAACGGTTAGCGCTATCGATCTGGGAGTAATTTTAATCCAGTCGGCTCGCCTGACTAAATGTAAACCGATTATCGGTTGTTTGAAATTTACGAATAACTTTATTGTTTCTTGTTTGTTTTATGGCCAAGTGGAGGACTGGTATTAGTTTCTTATTTTGAGCAGTTGTTTTCTGCAATAAACGTACCATTTACCATGTATTTAAATGTAGAAATACAAAATGAAAGGTATTGCGCAATATTGCGCAATCGATGAGTCATCCTGTTACGTCAGAATGTTACTCAGTGTGAGATCAGGAGCCGAAGAGTAAACAAGTAAAAAAGGGGAACTCGTGCTACTTTGTTACTCAATTATCTGAAATCACACTTTTCACTTCACTTCAACTATACGACTACAGCGAGGATCATCACGCAGGACATCTGAAAAACATTTTGCAGAGGAAAATTAGCAGCTGACAACTCAGAAGCCATCAGTTCCTGATTTCAAGACATCACAGTTTGCAGTTCATCTTTATTTCTGCGGTCTGGATCATCATTGAAGACATCTGATAACCTGACGAGGATTAGCAGCTGTAGAGAATCATACGTCATCAGTTCCAGATTATCGTTAGGAACAGGATTAACGCAGACTGGCGTCGTTTTATGTGATTTAAAAAAATTTAATACTTTATTATTTTCGTTTTTATTGCATGATAATTTTGTATTTTTATTATTAGTATAATATTTATTGTTTATTTATATTTTTCCTTTACATTGTAAGCAATTATTATTTTTTTGTGTTTATTTCTAAGATTTTTTTGAAATTATTTTTAAAGATGTCGCGTTTCGAATGCGTAGCCTCCGGTACCATATCCCAGGCCAATCCGCGATTTAGTGAAACTCGTAACGTTCAATGTGTTTACATTTCAGTCGCAACCTCTTGCTTAATCGAAAATGTGCGTAGAGATTATCTCACAACACAAGATATTGACCGCTTGATAGTTCAGGGCGATTGTTATTAACAAACAAATAATACGCGAAATCCAACAATTTCTTGGATCGTGAAACCCATACGTTTCCCTTTACAAGAAGTTACATGAGGAACCTTCAGAAAATGCCCGCCTTGAATTCGAAACCACCTGGCGACGAACACATGGACCGGTTTTAGGTGACAGACTGTTTCCACTGAAGTCTCGGCAGTCCTCAGTTGCGACGAATCAGAACCACCGCAGGGAAAATTCTGCTTTTGGAAAAAAGGGATCAACAGAGCCGAGAATTATACACGCCAACAAGTTTTTGGTCGAACCTTTCCAATACCCTCTTCTGTATCCCGAAGGCCAACCGGGTTGGCACTTGGGTAGATAACAAGGGACAAAAATTGTCCCTCTTGAAGTATACTCGGTGTTTACTTCTTTCGGAAGATAGGTTTTCAAGGTTCGGCCCTCTTTCGGAAACTTGGCTGATCGAAATGTATGCGCGGATCGAAGGACAGCGATTGTTCTTTTTTCAGAACGAGCAGAAGAAAGCACAAAAACCAGGAGGACTTCGAACTGGCCCAATGGATGAGGTGGAAGCGGCGGTTGAGAAAGAGATATTACGTGACGAAACGGTGCAAGGAGAAGGAAAAATAGTCGCTGGAAGAATATATCTTCCTCACACGTTTACCGGTGGCCCGAGATATATGAAAAGTTGTTACATGGACGCGATGGCCCTCGTATCCCGATTATTGGGCCTCACGTATTTCCTAACTTTTACAGCTTGCGGAGGCTGGGAAGAAATTAAAAAATCCAAACGCTCCGGCAGTAGACATAAGCCCCACTTATGTAACCGGGTTTTCGAACTTAAAAGGCGAGAATTAATGCGCGATATTCAAAGTGGTAGATTATTCGGGGAAATCGCGTATATAGTATGAGTAATAGAATTTCAAATGCGCGGTTTACCTAACGCGCATATTTGTTTTAGGGTTAAAGATGGTGGCCCAAAACAGAACACGGAAATAGACAGGATAATTAGGGCAGATATTCCGGGCGAAGAAGAGGCTGGCGGCAGACTAAGAAGTCTTGTCTTGCGGCACATGAAGCACGGACCTTGCGGGCCCTCATACAGAACAGATTTGCCGTGCTGGGATCGAGAGTTCTCGATTGCAAAAATGAAATAAATTTTATCCAAAACCCCATACGGACACCACGTACACAGACGAAAAAGGATTCGTATACTACTGTACAAGCGGAACAGCGAAAACAAAACGACCGTACAATTTAAACATCAAATGATAGAGGTCGATGATAGGTGGATAGTGCCATACAATGCGGCGTTACTGCTGAAGTATGAATGCCACGCTAACCTGGAAATTGCGTCGGCCCGCAGAGTAGTAAAGTATCTTTTCAAATACATTTCGAAGGGTTCTCCGCTTCGGCGCATGACAGTAGTTCGGGAAAATGAAGAAGTCGACGAAGTTGAAGAATACGTAACAAAACGGTACATAGGAGCTTCAGATGCTGCTTGGAGGCTTCTGGAATTCGATCTAACAGGCCGCAAACCAACAGTTATAAATTTGCCGGTTCACCTGAAAGGAAAGCACAACGTCGTTTTTCGTCTCAGTAACGAACAGGAAGCGTGTGAAAAATCAACGTCCCTTTTAATTTTATACATCGGTCGCCCTGATACTCCGGAAATGAATGACCTCACTTATTTAGATTTTTACGAGCAGTTCAGAATCCACCCGAGCAGTCCAAAATCCTCCCTTAATGCGGTTCGGCATTCGGACGAGAAACACTTCATAACGCGAAAACAGAGGGGTGATTGTGTCGCGAGACTCTTTTGGGTCGCTCCCACCAGAGGTGAGCAGTATTATCTGAGAATGCTGGTATGCAGGTATCCATGCCGTGGGTATGAGGACTTGTACGCTCTCGGAGGCCCTGATTGCAAAACGTTCCAGCAGGCGGCTAGGGAAATGGGACTCGCGGATGATAAAAAAGAATACTTTGACGCTCTTGAAGAGGCTGCACGCTTCATGAAAGCCGACAGATTGAGGCAATTTTTTGTTATGCTCTCGGCGATAGGATCTCCGGTGTCGGAAATGTGGGAGAAATATAAAGCTAATTTATGCGAGGATTTTTTGGAACATTTTCACGAAGATGAGGAAAGAGCGTATAAGTTAGGTCTTATTCACATAGATAGGTGTCTGCGCCGACATAGATCTTCGCTTCTAGTGGCCGGTCTTCCCGTAGTTGAAGATGATTCCACGGAATTAGGTCGCGAAAAGCTTCAATACAGCGTCTCAGTTCAGAATGCTTTTGTCGAGGAATGGGAATCGCGGCTTCCTTCTGATCAATCTAGGGTTTTTGATTACTTTAAGTTGCTCATGCGCGGCGAACAAAATGAAAAAGTTCTCTTCTTGGACGATCCTGGCGGTTCGGGAAAAACGCTCCTTCTTAAAATTATTTCAGCTTTCGCGCGGGCTCAAGATAAAGTCGTCTTATGCGTAGCCAGTTCCGGCATCGCCGCTCAAAATCTCACCGGAGGTACGACTGCACATAGCCTTTTCAGATTACCCCTAGATATACGCGATGACGGTTTCTGGTCGATAACGAATGGGACACTGAATGGACCGGTCTCTCAGAGACCTGATGCAAAAGGATGAGTTGTTTGGCGGTAAAATAATAATTTTCTCAGGAGATTTCAGGCAAATTCCTCCGGTAATAGAAAACGCTAAGACAAATGCCGGTATCGTTCGTGCGTCATTTCGCGGATCTTATATCTGGAAAAAAGTTAAGTCGTTCACGCTTACAACGGCCCATATGTTAACCGGCGAAGGATATTATGAAGAATTTTTAATGAAGATAGGTTCCGACTCCACCGAAAAACGCGAGCTCGGCGAAGGCCGTAATTTGGAAAAACTCGTGGCACTACCACAGCTACCTATCCTACGTGACTAAGCTTCGCGAATTGATCGACTTTGTTTTCACCAAAGAAATTTTACAGAAGCCTGATGAATGTGCAAAAAGGGTTGTAATATGAGTAGTATAGGTATGTATGTGCTGGGACAAGGTCAATGACCCCGGAAGTAAACAAAGATGACCTTGACCCCGGAAGTAAAAAAATGACCTTGACCTAGAGCAAGGTCAAGTTCACGGCCAAGGTCAAGGTCAATGTCAAGGTCGCGACTAAGGTCAAGGTCACGGCCAAGGTCAAGGCTGGTTATAACGTAAGCAACATGATCTCCAAAGACTTGTTCAAGGAAATTACGCAATAACATGTGAACGCGTGCGGTTGAACTTTCGATTAAACCACACCCAAGAAAATTGTGTAATAACACGCGTTTTCATCATGATAGAAAAGTTGACGTATGCGTGTTTCGGGTTCGCGTGTTTACATGTAATCGTTTCTAGATAGCGTTTAAAATACGCGTTTTTAATATATTACTTTTTTATATGTGACGATTGTCATTCTGTAGTAAAACGCGACGCGGAAAGTTGGGTTTATTGTATAATGGAGGAAGAGAAGGGGTCAACAGGTGATAATAAGGAGAACGGTCTATTTAAAGAGCACAGTATGGCCGATTCTACGTCTACCCGCCAAAGAGTGAAATTTGACATTGCAGATTGTGTATCCGCTCCTGATAAATCACATACGGAGTTATATGAGAGGAGGTTATCATTTAGGAATTGGCCTCTATCGTATATTTCTCCAACAGCTTTAGCAGCTGCGGGGTTTTATTATTATCCACAAGTTTCTTACGACTGTTGTGATTGCGGTAATAGCAGACCGGACGATAGAGTACGCTGTTATTCCTGCGGGCTCGAATTAGGTCTTTGGAAGGTTGGTGATGATCCGTTCCATGAACATGAGAAGTGGTCGCCGAAATGTGAAGAAGTAAAGAAAAGGAGTGACACATTAAAAAATTAGTTATGTCTGGAAAAATTGTATATTATTTAGATGGGACAGCAGCATGTTTCAAATCAAGCATATTGACAAATCTTTATCAAAATAACGTTTGTTTTACATCCTCATCCGATTTGACTCTGTTGCGAAACGAATTTCCAGAGTTGTATACCCGCACCGATGGAATACAATTTAATACGATTAGTTGGTACTCTATGTATCAGACACAACTATTTTTAAATGGTGAAATTGGAAAAAATTATAAAATAATGTGTTGTGACAGATCGCCCGTAGCACCGTTTGTGTATGGTATAGTTAATAAAAAAGGCGAAAAATTAAGTGTTCCAGAGTTACAGGAAATTATACCTTCGTGGATGTTAGATTATTTTAAATCGTCTAATGTGTTGATTTTAATAGATTCAGATATTAAAAGTGTTAAGGAACGATTATTAAAAAGAAACGGTTTTGACACTAATTTAGCAACAGATGAATATTTTTTGTTACAAAATTATTATTTTAAATCTATTGCCGAAATTTGTAATATTATGTGTTTAGATATAAGCGGTAAAACGTTTTCAGATGTTTATACATATATTGAAAACTGGATACTGTATAAATAAAAAATTGATTATAAAGTTTTTATTTTTTGTTTTTCCTAGATGGCGCCCCCGTTTTCCAATATTACTATTTTTCAGCAGTGATTAACCATCAGTTGATTGTGTTGTGTGAACATGAAAATTATTATAATTTTAGTATTTATTTTACCGGTCTGTTTAACGGATAACGCAACGTTGGAACAAGTAAAATCATATTTATATAAATATGGTTATCTTCAAGTGAAAGATAATACTTCTTTAGAATTATTAAACGAAACGGACATTTTCAACGCGTTACTTATTTTTCAAGAATATTACAAGTTACCTGCGGATGGAAAATTAAATAATGAAACTCAAGTTTTAATGCTAAAACCCAGATGCGGTAATGAAGATAATATATCCGATTTTCGTTTAACAGCTTTTAAATGGAATAAACCACTGGTTACATGGCATTATTATTTAGCTAATCAGGAGGTTTTAGAATTAACAAGTAAAGCTTTTGCTGTGTGGGAACAAAAATCTGGTATACGTTTTAAACATGACAGAACAAATACTGACATTTTAATTTCTAATAAACGTCTAAAACATATGATGCAAACACAATTAACACAGTGTACGAGAGAGTTTGATGGTAAATCAGGCTCGCTAGCACACGCATTTTATCCGGATTATGCAAATTCAAGACGGGAAATTCATGTAGACGAGGATGAGATATGGTCATATTCTAGCGACAAAATTCAGTCTCCTGGTTATACAAATCTGTTTTCAACCTTAATTCACGAAATCGGACACACGATAGGGTTATCACACTCCGATGTGCCGGATTCTGTTATGTTTGCATATTATAATGGCGAAATTGAATTAAGCGATGATGATGTTTTGGCTATTCAAAATTTGTATGGTAAACCACAACAAAATATGGTACCAGTTTCTACAACGCCTAGATCACCAGTTGAAGAAGAAGATAATTATTCTGTTGTTGATAGTAAAATCGATCTTTGTCGTCTTAAAAACCTTAACACGTTTCTAATAGCAGACAAACGATTATATATATTATACGAGAAATGGTTATGGATAGTAAACACCGATGATATGATATATTCTAAACCGATTATTATAACGGATTGGTTAACATTTTTACCAAAAAACTTTTCAAGAGTTTTAGCCGTCTATCAACGTCCGTCTGGTGAGATAGTGATGTTCGTTGATTCGCTTATTTATATGTTCAACTTAGTAAGTCTTCAATTAATTCATGGTTACCCAAAATATCTTTCATCCGTGTTTAATATTCAGCCAAGTAAATTGCATACTGTATTCAATAGTTATACAGGTAAAACTTTTATATTTCATAATGATAATTATTTTAGAGAGGTTGATGAGTGTTCGTTTACAATTAGATCGTGGGGATATATATCTCAACGTTTTCCAGGGATACCTCCTAATATCGACTCGTCATTTAGGTTCATAGATGGTAATATATATTTTTTTAAGAATAATACGATTTTCGCGTTTAACGAATTTACTGGCAAGCTATCAAAAACGGAAAGAAATAATCTTTCAGTGTTTGGATTGGAATGTGTAAATGATGACGTATTATATCAATTAAAAGATTTGATACAGAAGTTAATAATACAAAGGAAAAATTAAAAAAATATTTATACCGCGCTAAGCGGTTAGTTGACCTCGATATTGTGTAATAACCAGAAAGTGAATGTGTGTTGCGTAAGTCGGTTAACTACATCCTGCTTGCATTACAAAAAAACAGCACGTGTTCCACTTGCTATATAAACTGTATTTAATTTTACACAAAGCGCGCCGAGGTGTTAACGCTTGCTGGATCAAGAGAACGTAAAACGAAAGCCCACCTCAATGGATCATGAGAACGTAAAACGGAAGGAGGAGGAGCGTCTCCTACATAAATGGTTTTTTTCTCCAAAACGTCTGACGCCTGGGGAAATCACTAAACTAAAATCTATAGCTAACAGACCAGACTCAACTATAAGACCGTTTATGAAAGAATTAATAAAAGATTTATAGTTTAAAAATTTTTGTTAAATATTTATTTTTAATCTCCTATTTATATATTTTCATCATATGCTTTCTGTCGGGGTATATATATATATCCTCTTTTTATAAGTCACATTCAGTATGGCTTTGCAGAGTGATACGGAAAACGTGCACGCTTTGAATTGGCGCGTTTATTTTGTAGATCACTTAGGTTTAGGAGAGTATTCTTTTAACGATGTGTGTTATCTAATAATTAACGAATTTTCTGAAGCGGATGTTATCAAATTTGAAAGGAAAGAGTGTATAATTAAGATTCATTTTCCAGTATCTTATTCATATACGGATGTGTTGAAAAAATTAGAAAGATGTCGTTACCAAATACTAATAGACATAGACTGTGAAGAAGAAACAAAAGATATAATCGGTTCAAGATGGTGACAATATGCGAAAAGTTTTTATTAGATTTTTTTGAAAATGAGGGTTTTATTCATACACCAGGTTCAAGAATTATTGTTTGTAGCGAGTGCGGATTTAAAACAAAAATTATTTTACTATCACACATATTCAATTTATACATAAACTTTCACATCCGAAATGTAAAAGAGTTCGTTATTTGCCTTACAAATATGAAAACTATGCAAAATCTAAAAAGTGTATTGCGGATTATTCAGATGCAAAGATGTGTGTTAGTGCAACTGAGGAAATGATGGAAGCTACATTCTGTGCTTGGCCAAAACGTTTACCAGCAGCCGATAAGCTTTTATTAGCGGGATTTTTTTTATACAGGAAACAGCGATGAAGCAATGTGTGTAGAATGTAAAGTTGTTCTTGACGAATGGGAAGCGACCGATGATCCTTGGACTGAACATCAAAAAGCATCACCAGATTGTTTACTAGTAAAATTACATAAATCGCAATTGTAAAATAAAATATGCAACTGTGCAATTGTAAATAAAAAATGTGATAACAGAAATAGTATGCGTTTATTAACTGATTTTTCAACCTATTTAATCACTTTGTTACTGTATTTAGAATAATAATGAGTGTTAGACAGATTATCAGCAATGAACTACACAAACAAGCCAGACGGAATTTTCCAACACGTAATGTAGAGTTGAAAGGCGTTCACGATTTGTACCAAGCCGACCTCGTAGACATGATATCGTTTTCAAAGTTAAATAAAGGTTATAAGTATATATTAACAATAATAAACTGTTTTAGTAAATATGCGTTCGCCATTCCTTTAAAAACAAAATCTTCAAACGATATTGTGGAAGCTCTTTCACCTATCTTACGAGCGAACAAAATGAAACATTTACAAACCGACCACGGAAAAGAGTTCTATAATTTACACGTTCAACGATTGCTTGGTTATTATAATATAAACCATTATTCTACTTATTCTGATAAAAAAGCGTCCATAATCGAACGTTTTAATCGCACATTAAAAAACTATATGTGGAAGTGGTTTACTTCTAGCGGGGAATATACATGGATTGAAATTCTTCCCAACTTATTACATAAATATAATAATAGCGTACACAGAACTATTAAGATGAAACCAATAGATGTAGGCTTACATAATGAAGAGTTAGTCCTATCACAAATAAATAAAAAACGATTACTACTTAATAAGAAACCGCCAAAATTTAAAGTTGGTGATAGAGTAAGAATTAGTAAATATAAGAAAGTATTTACAAAGGGTTATTTACCAAATTGGACAAACGAAATATTTACAGTTGATAGTATTAAACCAACAGCACCCAGGACTTATATTTTAAGAGATGATAAAGGAATCGTATTAGATGGGGGGTTTTACGAACAAGAAATTAGTAAAACAAAATTTGGAGATATATTTTTAATCGAAAAAATATTAAAGCGTAGAGGTAATAAATTATTTGTTAAGTGGTTGGGATATGATAAATCTAGCAATAGCTGGATTGATAAAAATCGTGTTATTTAATCTGTATTAGTTATTATCAAAATGAAGTTTGTACAACAAACAAAGAGACTGCGTATCCGCAACTTTGGTAAATCGATAGAAAAAGAGAACAAAGTTCATAGCGATTTATTACCAAATAATGTCAGATGTCTTATCATAGGCCCCAGCGACACAGGGAAGACAAATTTAATGTTAAATCTGCTGTTTGATCCTAACGGGTTATATTTTGAAAATGTATATATTTTTTCAAAATCGCTCTATCAAACAAAATATAAATTTTTAGATATGGTTTTATCCGATATGTCGGAAATAGATTATTATAAATTTTCTGAAAAAGATCAAGTGATTCATCCTGACGATGCTAAATCAAATTCGGTTATTATATTTGACGATGTAGCGTGCGAGCAACAGGACAACATTAGAAACCATTTTACAATGTGTAGACATAAAAAAAACAATGTTATATATATATATGTCAAACTTATGTTCGAATACCAAAACATTTGATACGCGATAATGCAAATTTAATAATTATTTTTAAACAGGACGATTTAAATTTAAAACATATATATAGTGATCACGTAAATACAGACATGACGTTTGAAGTGTTTAAAGATATTTGTACAAAAGCGTGGACACGACGGAAAAAGGGTTTCCTTGTAATAGATAAAGAAAGCAATATGAACTGTGGAGGGCGTTACCGTTTTGATTTTGATATCTATATTAACGACTTGTAATTGTTCGTTCAATTATTTTTCATCATGGCACCGAGAAAGTCACGTTCTCTAGATGAGTGTGAGAAGCTTGCTAAAGAGATTGGGAAGATAAGAAAGAATATTCGAAAGAAACATCAGACTTTAACACAAAACATTATTGATGAAGAAGAACTTGCAGAAAAATCGTTAAGGCCCGTTGTCGCTCCATTACAAAAGTTAGTACAAGAAAAGAACACTGTTACACCGCCAAGTAAGGAGAAAGAACGAGATGCGGATGTTGAAATGGACGATATTCAGGAGCGATTAAAAAACAAAAGGTTTTCAGATGAATCTGAAAACAATACATTATCGAATAAACGCCCAGCACCACCAAATACACCGCTTCCGTTACCGCGCGAAGAAGAAAAAACGTATGAAACGCTACCTACAGCAGAAGAATTGATATCAACACCAGAAGGACGAAAATCGATTGATCATTATATTGATATATGGTTTAAACGACTGCTAGCGAGACAATATATGCGTAAATTTTTTGATGATGATAATCACGATATCGATCACGTTTTTGGTCCGTATTTTACGAATGGTACTACTTTAATGTTGGGTAAATACCCTATGAAAATTGAAGAAAATGATGATATTATAATCAACGGTTTTACATATAAAGGTACGCCTGGTTTGTACGATCTTATTTTCAAAAAACACCCGGACGCATATTTATATTCGGAAGAAGACTTAAACGCATATTCACATATGATAAGTAAAACAGGTGCATATTTAAATTTAACGACAAATAGAGTAAAAAGCAGCGCTAGTTACAAATATAAAAATATAATTAAACCGATGATTTCAACATCTAAACCGGAAAATCGTGGTTGAGGTTTATTAAAATTAAATAACAACAAGCCTAATTATGTCTATTGGGATGATATAAACGAATTATGTAAACGGCTACAATTGTTAATCGCTTCTCAAAGTGCTGGTCATTCAGGTCATAGCAATGAGATATTATCAATTATAGAAGAATTGCATGAGGCGGGGATAATAAAAGAAGACGGTGCATCGTTTGAGGCCATATTTTCAAAATGAGCGTTGACAAATTCGGACACTATAGTGGAGAACTGGTGACAGGATCAAAAATTCAACGCGGTCCACCGGGTGAGGGGTTTAATTTAACAAAGGATGGAAATTTTAATATAAATAACAAAAGGCTGTGCAATGTTGGAGACCCGAAAACGGATAATGAAGCTGTGAACGTTAAATATGTGAAACAAAACTCGATTACTTTATCAAATATTGGTAATCATTTCGATGTTAAAATGAAAAAAATTACTAATTTAGCCGATCCGCAAGAACCTTTTGATGCTACGAATAAAATATATTGTGAAAATACGATGAAAACTTCTTTAGTTAATAGAATTCCGGTTAAGGTGAAAGATGGTTCTGTTTATTCGTTTAAAAATAATCGTGTTACAAATGTTGCTTCACCCATATCTAAACTCGATGTTGTAAATGTGGAATATTTAAGAAACAATACTATTATATTTAATAAAAAAAGAAACTCTTTTGATGCTGAGAATCACGTTATCGAACGACTACAAAATCCTAAAGAACAAGAAGACGCCGCAAATAAATTTTATGTGGATAATAAATTACCCAATTCGCTTGTACAACCTGGGTGTTGCGACTTTAAGAATAATAGATTAATTAATGTGGCTGAACCTGTTGATTTAACTGATGGTATAAATAAACAAACTTTAGACAATACTTTGAACACTTTGAAACACGAGGTTGAAGAATACATAGACAAAAGAGTAGATTTTAATAGTGATGGTGAGCTGGATTTTAAAAAAGCTAAACTTGTTAATGTTAGCGAGCCTGAAAGCGATTATGGTGTTGTAAATAAAAAATACGTATATGATCAGTTTCTCGAATATGATAAAAAATTGCTAAATATATTGTACAAATTATATAAAGAACTTACAACAGACAAACCTATTAAAAGTAGACACGAATTTTATATTATATATATGGTACAGAGTTTGTATGAAGAATCATAAATGCGCGTGTATCGGAACGATAAAGAGGGGAGCGGGCTAGTGGGCGACATTCTTGGTACTGTTATTAACAAATCAATCGACTTATTACCAGTTGAACTTCATATACCCGGTTATCAATATTGTGGACCAGGTACGAAGTTGGCTAAACGCTTGCAACGAGGAGACCCTGGAATTAATAAGCTTGACGCGGCGTGTAAACAACACGATATCGCCTATTCTAAATATTCAGATTCTACAAACCGTGCTAGAGCGGATAAAGACTTAGCTGAAAGAGCTTGGGAACGTGTTAAATCAGAAGACGCTTCGCTCGCGGAGAAAGCCGCTGCGTGGGCTGTAACTAATATTATGAAGGCGAAAAGCAAATTTGGTGGGGGTGTAAAGAAGAAGAAGAAGGTTTCAAAAAAGAAATGTTTGAAAGGTAAAGGATTATACTTACGACCGTATAAAAAAACGGGTGGAGGCGTTAAAAAAAAAAAATCAAATCGGCGGCGGCGGAAATAATTAAACATATCCCAATTCGCCCGCTTTCAACGAGCGAGTTATTGTTATATATTAATCGATTAAAAATTCCAAATTTTAGAGGTGTGTTTATGCGTGATACGTTACCTTTAAACAGTGCTATATGGAAAAATGAGGCTGGTATTGTTAATTTAGACAGTATTTACGGTCAAGGCACGCATTGGGTGTGTTACGTAAAACATGAGAATAAAATTAATTATTTTGATAGCTTTGGTAATTTAAAACCGCCTACTGAGCTGATTAACTATTTTTCTTCATCCATAGAACATCCTATCGAAATTAGTTATAATTATACACGAAAGCAAAAATTGGGTTCAGTTAATTGTGGACACTTATGTCTTCAATTTCTTGCGAACAATGTTTTCTTTAAGCGGCAAAGGACCTGAATTGGAGTGTGACATTTTTCCACCAATTGAATTAAATAATAACGAAAAATGGGAACTTGGATTAATCGATTTCATGACATACAATTCAATACCAAACGTGGAAGAAGGTGTAAATAATATACTATATTTTGATGGCGATAAGAAAATTGAATTACCTACAGGTTCTTACGAAATATCAGACATTGCAACATATATTAATGATTACTTAATTAAAAATTATGAACACGTTCGGGTGGTGATAAAGGCGAATAACAATACGCTGAAAAGCGAAATTTTGTCTAATGTATTAATCGATTTTAAAAAGCCTAATTCTCTTGCCTCCATATTCGGTTTTGAAGAATGTGTGCTTGAGCCTAATAAATGGTACAGCTCAACCTTACCAATAAGTATTGTTCGAGTAGAGGCCGTTCGATTAGTTTGCAATCTTGTTAGTTATTCATTTAATAACGGTATTGAAGGTCATATAATACACGAGTTTTATCCTACGGTTCCACCAGGATTTAAAATAGTTGAAATACCAACAAATGTAATTTATTTACCAGTAAACACATCGAGAATACATCGTATTACAGTAAGATTAGAAGATCAACAAGGAAGACCGATTAATTTTAGAGACGAGATAATAACGTTACGTCTACACCTGAGAAAAAAATGAGGCTTATTTTTTGCTATGGTAACACCGATAAAACGGTTGTTAACGATCTGAATAAGATCAGTAGAGATAAAAATATTAAACGATTAACACCTCAAAATAAGAAATTTTTACAATTATTGGGGTTAACAGTAATAAGTGAATATTCGAAAAAATGAGTAGTAGTATTTTAAATATATTAAACAATCCCGTATATGAAGATGATGCGATAGTAAGATTAAAATATCAGACCCATCATCCGTATACTTCAAGCACGTATAATAATAATGATGAAATTAGAATACCAATCAATCAACAAGATGTTTTTACGTTTCCACATGATAGTTATCTCTATATACTATTAGAATACACAAATAATTTAGGTGTATTTGATCAAACGTATAAATTAGTTTCAAACGCTGTGGCATTTTTATTTGATGAAATTAGATATGAAACATGTGGGTCAGAAATTGATCGAATTAAAAATGTTGGAATAACGACAACGATGAAGAATCTATTAACAATTAAACCTTATGAAGTTAATACTTTAGAAAATGCTGCTTGGAATGAAAATTTATATGGGGCTCTATCGCCATCTGAAAAAGATCTCCTATTCTGTATTCCATTAAAAATGTTGTTTGGATTCGTTGAGGATTATAAACGTATTCTGCTAAATATAAAGCAAGAACTAGTTTTAATAAGAGCATCGACCGATAGTAACGCTGTTGTTTTACCAGAATCGGTGACTGGATGTAAATTTACAATAAAACAGATATCATGGATAATGCCATATGTGTATGTAAATGATGAAAAAAAATATGATTTTTTTAAAATAATAGAGCGTGATGAACCTATATTGATCCCCTTTAGGAAATGGGAGCTTTATGAATATCCGTCTACACCACAAGCGAAGCAGCACACTTGGACTGTCAAAACGTCATCACAAGCAGAAAAACCTCGTTACGTTATTGTTGGCTTTCAGTCTGATAGGAAAAATAATATACACAAGAATTCGGCAAATTTTGATTCCGTATCACTACGTAATATTAAATTATATTTGAATTCAGAATACTATCCATACGACAATCTGAATGGTCAATTGTTACTTTTACACGAATTTTACAGACGATTTCAATCTTCATATTACTATGGTAGTAAGGACGCGCCAATGATGAATCGTGAAAATTTTATAACTCATACGCCTCTGTTTGTTATCGATTGTTCTAAGCAAAATGAATCATTAAAAACGGGTTCAATAGATGTTCGTCTTGAAATAGAAACATCTCAAAATATACCCGAAAAAACTGCAATCTACTGTCTTATTATCTATGATACAATTATACAATACACACCGTTATCTGGTTCCGTAAGAAAATCGCTTATCTAATCGTTTTATAATGAAGCATGAAGAATATTTTTACAGTATTCACGCTTTTGCATTCAATAAGAATGGTTGAATACGTTGTCGATTTTCAAGGTTTCCGAGATGACGGAAAAAACTTTATTATTAAAGAGTTGTGTATGCAAAAAATAGAAAACGCCAAGCTTGTTGGCGTTAGAGAACATCATTTATTTTTACCACCATTCGATTATAAACATTTATCAAATAAAAAGAAAAAACATACAAACTGGCTTAAAGAGAGATTACACGGATTTAGTTGGAACTGCGGGCTTCAAGACTACTCTGAACTACAAACGATTTTCGATAAATTATCCAAAATTAAACGTATCTACGTGAAAGGATCGGAAAAGAAGCTGTTGTTGGAAACACAACTAAATTCGTATGCTGGAATTATCGATATCGAAACTTTAGGATGTCCATCTTTAAATATTTTGAAACGGCAGAATGTGTATAGTGTTAACTGTCCTTATAAACATAATGTAAATAAATGTGCTTTAAATAATGTTTGTTATATAAGCGATTGGTTGATGTATTATTGGAATAGTGAATGTGATAAACACCAAAAAGTTAAAAGACTTAGATGTTGGGACTGTGTAGCACAAATAAATAAATATGTATAAACTTTATGTGAAATAATAAAAAATTTTTATTATGTTATAAATAGTTTATTATTATAACATCATCATCATCATCATCATCAATAATTTGTATTGTTTCTTCATCTGGTGGTGGTGGTGACGGTCCCCTTCGTGGTCGTACATTTCGTACTGGTGGTGGTGATGGTAACCGCCGACGCATCGGTCTTACGACGGCTACAGGTCTTTGGATCCTCGACTGAGACGTATGTATCGTCACCATCAACAAGATGAAGAAATTGATAAAAACCTCAGTCGGTTCCATATCTGTAATTATATATAGGTTTCATGTTTGGGGATTGTGTTTTTAAAACTAGAGATAAAAATTGTGTTAAATTTTTTTATTACATAAATGTTTTACAATATACACTCAATTTTTAAATAAAAAAATACAAGATTCGAGTAAACAAGGAAAACATTAAAAATTTTTAAATTTTGTTTTTTTAACATTTTTAATATTTGCCAAATTCTTCGCAACATTTAAAATCATTTTATATAATTGATCGTATTTCAAGTCTTTAGAAGAATCTACTAAAAATGTGGCCCTGTAGGCGGCCTTAGTCCATCTATCGTTTTTAGCAACGTTTACCAAATTTTTTGTGTCAATTATTTCAATTTTGATTAAATACCCCCCTTTTTCACCAGGTGTGGTCAATGTTTTCCTTGTTCCCCCAGCTTGAAACATTACAGTTTGTTCAAAACGGAGATTGTTTTTATCATTTTCGTTAGTTTTTACGGATGTAAAAACTTTATCAAATTCGTCCTCATCCTCCTCTTCATTATCTATATCTATTGTAAACTTTTCGCTATCGTTATCACACATCATATTATTTTTTATTAAAGAATTAATAATTATAAATGTCGATTTTAATATATTTTTTTCTTTAAAATTTACAATTGTTGTATTTAAATATTCGTATACTTCATCAATATCAAACAAATAATTATTTAGTAGTGATAAATCCTTTTGCGAGCGAACTAGTTTTAATTCTAAAGCGATTCTAATATTTTTTGTTATTTCTATTAGTCTACTATATAAATTAAAAACATCTACATCATCTGAATTGACAATATCAGTTTTAATTTTCTTTAGCACATCTTCCCATAAACATAAAGACGAAAGTCCATAAAAATATAATAGCTTAAGGATGTCTTCTAATGAAACATATTCCTCGATGTGGTGAGATGGTCCAGCGATGTCCATTACTAGAAAAACAAAAAATTTATTAGCCTTCCGCTAAAAATTTATCGATTTCTAGCAATAATTCTTTATTTTCATCATTATCATTTAATCCGCTTATCCCACCCGTAGAACCAAAACCGTTATCACCTCTCTCAGTACTATCTAAAGTTGATGCCTCTCTCAGTTCCGGTTCTTCAATCTTTTCACAAATCAGTTGCGCGATTCGATCACCTTTATTTATTTTAAAATACGCCGACGAATGGTTAAAAATAACCACACCTACGTTCCCTCTATAATCTCTATCTACCACACCAGCTCCAACGTTGATGTGATATTTAAGAGCCAATCCTGAACGTGGTGCAATTCTCCCGTAACAACCGTCAGGTATTTTAACAGCTAAATCGGTTTTTACTAATTCTTTTCCGTTAGCATTAATTTTATAATTATACGCACTACGGAGATCA
The DNA here is from genome assembly GCA_034769895.1 of Magicicada septendecula. Classification (NCBI taxonomy): domain Eukaryota; kingdom Metazoa; phylum Arthropoda; class Insecta; order Hemiptera; family Cicadidae; genus Magicicada; species Magicicada septendecula. The sequence goes on along the minus strand of CM068371.1, from coordinate 340,047,913 downwards.
AAACCCGCAGACTGATTAGTTAACTTTTCAGGTGGATAAGCGTTTTTAGATAATTTTTTAAAATAAAGAATTGATGCGGCCATTATTGATTCTATAACATACAAATAATCGTTTTTTGTTACATAACTAATTTGTAAATAAAGTTTTAAAGTATACAAAAAAATAATAATTACCTGATAGAGTTTGCTGTATAAAAAGCGATGCAGAAACAACTTGCTGATTCTTCTTATTGAAGCAGTTTGAGCGTGTACAATACAATTCTAAGGCGCTTTATATATACTGTTTCTCACTATAGGAAAAGCTGGTTGACCTTTCGATTAAACCGCGCTCGAGAAAGATTATCTTGCATTGCAAAAACGGTGGGCGTGTTACACAACAATAGTTCAAAGTATAAAGATTAGATCACTCTGCTGTTCTACTTTTTACGCGACTATATAAAGATAGATAATACAACCACACACATAAGGAGCCAACAATACAGTTTACTTTACACAAGAAGAACAAGTAACTGACGTAAGTATAAAAATTATACAAGGATAATAAATTTTTATAATTATAGAACCGATATGAATATCGTTTGTTTAAATATATTTTTATAGATTGCAATGGACAAAAATCTGCCATTTAAAAAAAGACAATTTGCCAGAAATACTGTTGAGGAAGAACATGCTTCATCTCGTGAAACAACACCTTCGCCACAACCTGGACCGTCACGTGTACAAGATTTGGAGTCAACAACAACATGGTCAACACCACCATCATCTCCAGCATCATCATTATCATCATCATCATCATCAATAAATTTAAAATTAAAAACGGCGAGATTACAACAAATTGTTGAATCAAATAGTTTCATAGAAATAGAGAATGCATTTAAAGGAAATTTAAAAACATATTTTTATAAAAACACTAATAATAATTATAAGGACATTTGTTTGTTATTAGATTACATTAAATTAAATATAGTTACAATTTTAAGTAACATAATTTCAATGTTTGGTCCAATAAAATTCAACATAGTTGTCGAATGTACATACATAAAACCTGTCATAAATGAAACACAGGACAGATCATTTAAAACAAAAAACATCCCAGTTTTAGAAAACGCTAATTTAAATATGATATTAAATAATTCGATTAGAGAGATTTGTCACGATGAAAACGTATATATGGGGAAAGGTTCCGGATGGAGTCTTCACTGTATAGACGGAATTTTACTAAGAATAAATCGATTTAAACCATTAAGAGGTGCTTCATATATTCCACTTCCAAAATCCTTACAAAATAAAAAATGTATAATAAATCCAAAAAATAATGATATTTTTTGTTTTAAATGGTCAATCTTATGTCGTTATGTTACTGGACCTCACATTGAACGGGTTAATTTTCGTTATTTTAATTTAGAAAATAAATTTGATTTTAAACATATAGACTTTCCTACACCTTTAAACCAAATTTCTCGTTTTGAAAAAAATAATAATGTGTCAATAAACATTTATTCTATCGATGAAAAAAAATCAATTTTTCCTCTTAAAGTGTGTAGGGAAGAAAAAAATAATCATTTTGACCTTCTAGTATTAAATAAATTGAATAATGCTAATTACCATTATTGTTATATAAAGGATTTTTCCAAGTTAATAAGACCACAGTTAACAAAACATACAGAAGTAATTGAAATATGTAAACGTTGTTTTTCGTTTTTTACTAAAAAGTCAAAAAAATTAAAAATTCATAGTAGATATTGCGGAAAGTATTCGCCCGTAAAAATAGCATTACCAACTACTGACAACAACATATTAGAATTTAAAAATTTTCATTATCAATATAGGGTTCCTATTGTGGTATATGCAGATTTCGAATGTATTTTGAAACCTGTTAGTACTTGTTTGCCCAACCCCGAAAACAAATTTACTACAGTTAACGAATTTCATATTCCGATGAGTTTTTGCGTATATTTTGTTATAGATAGCAATATCTCTGAAAGTATTAGAAACCGATTACCTTCAGAACCTTACTTATATCGTGGTAAAAATGCTGCGGAAAATTTTATGACATATTTAGTTGAAAAAATTAATTTAATCGGTTTACTTATTAAAAAAAATATACCTTTACATATGAATCGAGATGATAAAATAAAATTTAAATTGGCTACACATTGCGAAATGTGTAATAAGGAATTTACGTTATTATATCCCAAAGTTCGCGATCATTGTCATTTAACCGGTCGATTTCGTGCGGTATTATGTAATACGTGTAACCTGAAACGAGAACAACAGAAATTTGTACCAGTTTTCATACATGGTAGTTCTAATTATGATTCGCATTTTATAGTGCGACAATTGGGCTATGATGTAAAAAATATTCATGTAATTCCTAATACAAGAGAAAAATATATTTCTTTTGCAAAGAAAACACATTCGGGTTTAAATATTAGATTTATTGATACTTATCGGTTTATGAATTGTTCGTTAGCTGAGCTCAGTAATAATCTACCTAAGGATAAGTTTTTTTATACTGGAAAATTTTTTTCTGTAGACAGTATGCCGCTAGTTACCAGGAAAGGTGTGTATCCTTACGAATATACGAATTCCTGGAAAAAGTTGGAAGAATGTAGATTACCTCCAAAAGATTGTTTTTATAGTTCACTAAATGATTCGGAAATTGGAAATGATGATTATGAACACGCGTGTAAAGTTTGGAATCATTTTAATATACAAACTCTTGGGGAGTATAGCGATCTTTATTTAAAAATTGATGTTTTATTATTGTGTGATATTTTTGAAAATTTTAGATCTCTTTGTATGCAACCTTATAAACTAGACTGCGCACACTACTTTACAGTACCAGGTTTTGCATTTGATGCAATGTTAAGTTATACAAAAATTAAACTGGAATTATTAACCGATTATGAAATGTACTTACTTTTTGAAAATGGGGTGAGGGGGGGAATAAGTGTTTGCATAAAAAAAGAATCTGTTGCTAACAATAAATATATTCCAGAAACATTTGATGTAACTAACCCGATTAAATTTTTAACTTATTTAGACGCGAATAATCTGTACGGTTGGGCAATGAGTAAATGTATGCCGTATGCTGGTTTTACTTGGAAAGATCCTAACGATAATTTAAATATACTAGATATTGCAGACGATTCTCCCGTCGGTTATATTTTAGAAGTAGACGTTGAGTATCCTCATCACTTACATGATCATCATAGCGATTTACCGTTTCTACCAGTTAATCAATGCGTTAAAGGAACAAAACAACAAAAATTGTTAACAACATTAGAAAATAAAGAAAAATATGTATGTCATTACATTCATTTAAAACAAGCTGTTAAACACGGTTTAAAAGTTATAAAAATTCATCGTATTATAGAATTTTTGCAGGGTCCTTGGTTAAAAACGTACATTGACTTAAATACAGAAAAACGAAAACAAGCTAAAAATGATTTTGAAAAAGACTTTTTTAAATTATTAAACAACTCGGTGTTCGGTAAATGTATGGAGAACGTGAGAAAAAGAATTGACCTTAAACTTGTAAGTGATGAGAAAAAATTATTAAATTTAATTACACAACCGGTATTTAAAGACAGAATAATTTATAATAAATCGTTATGTGCGGTATTATCGGATAAAAAACGTTTATTTTTAGATAAACCAATATACATCGGATTTAGCGTATTAGAAATAAGTAAAACGTTAATGTATGATTTTCATTACGATATAATGAAGAAAAAATATGGTGAAAAGCTTTTGCTCTTATATACAGATACAGATAGCTTTTTTTACGAAATTCGTACAGAAGATTTTTATAAAGACATATTAGATTCACATTTATTTACACACTTTGATACATCAGATTATTCGCCCAATCATCCGTGCTATTCGGATGAAAATAAAAAAGTTATTGGTAAATTTAAAGATGAATGTGTGGGTGTACCGATTAAAGAATTTATCGGTTTACGCTCTAAATTATATACATTTAAAACTGCGGATAACAAAATTAAAAAAAGAGCAAAAGGAATTAAAAAAAATGTTATTAGCAAACATATAAGCTTTGAAGATTTTAAAGAGTGCGTCTATTCTAAAACCGTTTTTAAAAATAATAAACCCGTAACTATAAATAAGGATAATAATAAAATTAATAGCTATAGAATGATGAAATTATTCCGATCGAAAAAACATCTAGTTGAAACGATTACGTGCAACAAATTGGCGTTAAGTAATTTAGACAATAAAAGAATCCTTTGCGATAATAAAATAGATACACTACCCTACGGTCATTATTCGTTGGTGAATGATGGAACAAGTTTTTAACACGCGAAACAAATATAATCGGCGGAAGAATGTAGTTTATAACATTTATGATACTAAAAATATTGGGCTTAAAAATTTTAATATGTGTAATTGTAAAATATTTAAATTTGTACCTGAAAAGGTGAATGAGTACAAAGTAATGTTAAACATACAACATAATCAATTTAAGCTAGTTGATAGTATAAATGATGTTACTAATGGTCTTTATAACCAGCAGAAAGTTAATAAATGTAGTTATCAACATTATGTAAAAACATTATAACAATTGTATGTTTATGTTGGAAAAAATAAAGAAAAAAAATATGTACATTTCTAAAGAATTTTCTCTTTTCCTCACATGATTTAGTAAGATATTCAAAATACGAATTAGCCGTGTAGATTAAATCGTTGTTTCTTAATTCGATGTATAGTTTCATAGGTTCGATCCTGATTAATTCGTATTTTTATTTTTCAAAATATGGACGTCAACTTTTCTATCATGATGAAAACGTGTTATTACACAATTTTCTTGGATGTGGTTTAATCGACCACATACGTTCACGTGTTATTGCGCAATTTTCTTGGGCGCGGTTTAATCGAAAGGTCAACCGCATGTGTTCACATGTTATTACGTAATTCCCTTGAACACGTCATTGGAAATCATATTGCTTACGTCATAACCAGCCTTGACCTTGACCGAGACCTTGACCTTGACATCAACCGTGACCTTGACCTTCACATCAACCTTGACCTTGCTCTAGGTCAAGGTCATCTTTGTTTACTTCCGGGGGCGGTCAAGGTCTCGGTCAAGGTCATCTTTGTTTACTTCCGGGGTCATTGACCTTGTCCCAGCACATACATACCTATACTACTAATATGCACTCTGAATAATAATGTCAAAGAAATTAACGGTATAGTATTACAGGCCTTGACGGAGATATTCAAAATTTATATAGTTTCGACAGTGTAGCCGAGGAGGACGGAGCGGGAATAGATGTTGATGAGTCCCTATTACATCGGGCTCAAGGGAAAGGAATTCCAGAACACGTTCTCAGGCTTAAGGTAGGATCGGTTTGCATGGTGACGCGAAATTTAAATTTTGATCTCGGCTTAGTCAACGGCACAAAAGTAATTATCGTCGCAATTACTCGTCGACTTATCACATGCCGAAGAACAGGCTCTGACGAGCTTTTTGGCATCCCAAGAATAACTTTTAAATTTCCGATCTTCCCAAATAGTCCCATCGAAATGTACAGGCGGCAGTTTCCCCTCCAACTTTGTTACGCGATAACGATCCACAAAAGTCAAGGGCAAACCTTAGATTTCGTGGGATTAGATTTACGGTCCGACCCTTTTACCCTTGGGCAACTTTACGTCGCGCTTAGCCGGGTAAGATCTCCGAAAAATATTCACTTACATGTTCCTCCCGACCGGGTTATAGATGGCGTTCCTCACACAAGAAACATAGTGTACAAAGAACTATTATAAATAATGTATTCCCGGTAATAAGCTTTCCACCCTGTAAATATGTAATATAATAATGTTTAAGTTGTGTAATATTGAAGTTTGCATGTTAAAATAAGTGATTGTAAATATTCAGATATTGTAAATAAATAAAAGGCATTACCGAGAATACATTGTCTCCTAGGATAGGTTCGTTCGGAGGCCGTTGTAAATATGTACATAGCTCCGTCTGACCCCCCAGTCAGCGGCGAAGCCGCGAGTTTGTAGAATAACTCCGTTAAGAAATATTTGTAATGTAATTTAGTGAAATATATATATTTGTATATTTGGAATTTAGTGATGTATACTTATTATGCCTAGTTAAAATGAAACAAAATATGTTTTCACACGTCGTTTGAAAACGGAAACGTAGTTCGTTTGATCATTTTCACGTTCATGAAATTTATACGTAGCTAATTTGGTAATGAATAGCGGACTCGGGGGGCTACTCTGACGATGGTGTTACCTAATAGGGATTAGGCAGGCACATGTTTTGACACGTTCGGCACAAATTATCAAGTATACCGTGGCTATTTGACCCCCAGTACAAAGCTATTGATTCATACGTGAGTGCACGCCACACATGTGACCAACTGCAAACCAAGTTTCGCTCGTGTAATAAGGAAGGAACAGCGATTACTAAACAACCAGGGTTAACGACTACTACGTGTTTATTACTCATCAAGTAGATTTCGTTACTTTACCTTTCATTACTTAAATTATTGTGTAGACAATTTTCCCAGCGGAACGCCGTGATTCTTTGTCCGATCACCTCTCAGCCACACAGTTTTCACAGCTGCGGTAACTCTCTTCAGTGGCTCTACACATGTCAACTAGTACAATGACAGTAATAAACTAAAATTGTAAACAAAGCGACCACGATCTGGTAAATTTGGTAAAGAACGTTTTAAAATCTGATAAATAAAAACGGATTTCTATGAGTAGAATTTTACAAATTCAAAAGTAAATTCACGTTTGTTAATTTGTGTGGTGCGTACAAGGTTGTATGAGAACTGAAAAACTAATTTGATACATTTAAATATTGAAAATATAAATTCTTTTATATAAGGTATGTAACATATTTGAGTCCTGATGTAGAATAAATAGTTTATTCCAATCATCTCCTGCCCAAGAATAAGTTGGGAATTATTAAGTCTATAAACATAAGTTTACACTACAAGAGATCATAGGAAATGATTTGACACACTAATAGACCCACACCGTAGTAAATAGGAGCTGCTTCATAAGAATTTCGATTCACCATTTTTCGTTCGACGTCGTGATCCTCTACTTCTTCGTTTTTTTTACTAATTTTTCCTTCTTCTATTTTTCTACAAATCAAGAGTAGGGGCGTTGCCTGTTCTGGTATACAAAATTTCTAGCAGCAGAAAACTAAGCCTTCCTTCATCAGCCAGAAGAAGAGGGGCTTTATTTATAATTCATTAGATAGCCGGGCTGGCCAGGTTTTGCGAATAACGTCATCTTTAGATTAAACGGCGAGACGGATAAGACTATAGGATTTATCTTCCGTCCTATGTTAGCAAAAATTACTTTTCACCTAAACTACGTATCTGCTACAGATGTCTAACAAACTATTACGAAGTTTAATACTGTCGCGTCTTGTAAGCGAAGAAACGTATATATATAAAATGTTGTTGAGGAATGAGTATGTTTGTGTACATGTATACGTTCGGGAGACATGATATTACTGAAATTGATTTTATCAGCGCGATATTTCTATTAGATATAAACCACTGCTTACCGCAGCATTCTCCTGCTCACTCCACTATTCGTTTCCCCGTTTTCTCTTTCTTTCTAACCTCCTATCTAACAGTTGCCGTTTCCTACCCACAGCGAACCTACTTAATGTTACATAGTACACACATTATCACGCGCGCATATAAAACCTATTTTTCAGAAACACAGGTGTCAGTATTATTGTACGAGGCGATTAATGTTTCTACAACGAAAATGCTGTGGAAAAAGTGTAAAGTATAGTTCAGTCTTCAGCCTACCATATAAAATGTAGTCATCAGCCTATGAAAAAAACATATCACGTTTCCATTATACTGTTTATGCAGTCCCGGAACATGTTCATGCTATCTAGTAAAAAAGAGGCAAACACCACTCTCAATAACGTGTTTGGAAATATGTTCAAGGAAGTAGTTTTCTGTATCCGTGGGCAAGAAACCTCGAGACACCAACACGAAAACGTCGCATCACAACAAATGTAACATTAATTAACGATTTAATATTAATAACTCGCTTTTGCACCATTAGAAGTGGGTTAGGAGAGGTAGGATAGAATGTCCATGTAAGCCGGCTGCATACGCGGAAGGTGGTGTAGCAAGGACGTAGCTTCATCTACCAACGTGCAAATTCGTGTTCAACTACTTCAACCCCTCTCGCATCCTGTACTGGCAGAGGCTACTGTTGTTCCAGCCACCTCGTTGCAAGCCTCGATTTTACATTTTGTCATACATGTCCTCCTACCATATATGTCATCTTACCCGTTTCCGTCGTTAGTTATAACTAGGGCCCGGATTTTTATTTATTTAAAAATGGCAAATATTTAAATATAATATTTAACAAAAAAGATGGAATATTTAATAAAAACACTATATTTACTAAAGTTTTTTAATTTACAAAACTTTGTTGACACCGCATATAAAGGTTTTTTTTAAATGATCAAAAGTAAAACTTTGTCGATTTTCTCTAAACAAAGCTTTATATTGCGAGAAGCTTCTTTCCACATCACATGAAGTTATAGGAGCATACTTAAACTTAGATATGTCTGAAGGGCTTAAAGCGTTTAATATTTCGCCATCTTCATTTTCTTCTTCCTTTTCTTCAATCCCAAGAAGCTTGTTTTTGATTCGTTGTAAAATTGAATAGCCTGGGTTTTTTTTAACACTGCTTCAAATTTTCGGTTTATTTCTTCTCCTACTTTACCTGGACATGATTTAAGCTCCAAGCGGAATGATAATATTAGCTCCAAATTACTTGTGAGAGCAAAATTCTTTTTTTCCAAATTTTCAATTGTCGTTGCAATCTTTTTAAAATTAGAACTTATATAGACGAGGTCATTTTTTATTGTTTTTAATTTCAACAGTTGTTTAGCTTCACCGATGGCCACGCTTTCATCTTCATCAAAACAATTAATAGTTTGTTCAGTAGATTGAAGATTTTCAGCGTAATAAAATGCAGCCGACAACCATGTCCCCCACCTGGTCACGATTGGTTGAGGAGGTAGTGGCAGCCCTGGATTAATTTCTTTGAACAATTGAACTCTCCTTGGCACTTTAAAAAAAATCCTTTTCACACTTGAAATTAAATTATTAATTTCTTTGAACTCTGTCCTCACAGTTTCAGCCAATCATGCAAGTAAGATGAATCATCTTCGGGTAAAATATTTGAATTGCCTTACCTGCTTTCAACATGTAAGGTGCTGCGTCACACACAAATAAGAGTACATTATCGTATTTTATTCCACTCGGCCAAATAAGATTAATCGAATCAGTAAAACATTTAGCAATTGTTTGATGGTTGGTTTTCGGAAGTTCTTCCATTGTCAGGACGAACTATTTTGCAGACTCTTCTTTGTCTTCAGATAAAACGCCGACAATCACACTGGCTATATAGCGACCCTCTGTGTCGGTTGTTTCATCTATAGAAACCCAAATTTTTTTTCATGAAGGAAACTCCTCATTTGAGACAAAAAGTCGTCATAAATATTGCTCAAATAGTTTTTGCGCAATGTAGATTCATCGGGAATTTTATGGTTAGTATATTTTTCGAGAAATATACGAAAATTGTCATTCTGAAGTTTCCAGAAAGGGATGTCAGCACTTAGTAAAGCTTTTGCTAAATCAAAATTACATTCCGACTTACGTGAAGTACTTGCCAGTTGCGTTGTCAACAGGCTTTGTTGAGTGGAATTTGTTTTTGCTGAATTCTCCTTACGTTTATTTGTGTTTAAGTGCTGTAAAACTGTCCCTCTTTGGTCGTGATTTACGCGAATGTTGCAACATTTGCAAAACAAAATATCACTATCACTTTTGAAAATTTCCGGAAACTCCGCAACGAATGCTCTTATCTTAGAACTTGAATTACTTTTAACTTTCGGCATTTTTAGCTTACCACGGTCCGGGTCTAAACACGTACTGGCACTGAGACTATGACTGGGGGAATGGGAGGAAGAATTTCTAGAAAAAAACTGAAGCGCCTCTTTATATTTGTTCGTAAAGGAGTTGCGTTCAAAGGGTATCGGTGGCCGAGGTGTTAGCGTTATGGCCTTGTCGCCCCGTGGTATCGAGTTCGATCCCGAGCGCTTCACTTTTTTTTCATTTTATTTTTATTGAATTATTAAAATTAAATTGAATTATTAAAATTCAACTTGAAATTCATTTTTTTAGTCTACGAATATTTATACAAAAAAGACCACTTTTTCCAAATAAAACTCTTTGGTCAGGTATAGAATGAGGGATTAGAAAGGATTAGAAGAGATTAGAAAAAATTATATCGTCAACAAAAGCTGGCCCAACTCGGAACTTTTCGCTTTCGTAATCCCGGCTCAACTCGACCATTTCCAGGTATAGCTGGCTCAATTCGTCTTCCCCCCAACTGGAAGGCGGCAAGCAGCGATTCAAAGAAGCCATTTCGAAGGAATGACTCCTTCATTTCTTTATTCACGTCTCTGTTCATCTATATATTATTTTTTAAGGAAGAGAATTAGAAAATATTGAATTACATTTAAATTAAATGAGAAAAATTTTTTTATTTTCTCAAACGAATAAAATATTTATTTATCCTCAAAAATAGCAAAATATTTATTTAAATACGAAAATATTTATTTAAATAAAGATCCGGGCCCTAGTTATAACCCACTCTGCCAACTTTTGGGGCAACGATCAACAAACGTTCATGGTTTCATGTAGCTGTACCATACGAGGCACTTCGTACTGATGGTGACCAAAATGGTTTTGTCAACACGAATTTGCCTGTTCATATCTTCACTTTTAAAGTACTGGAGCCGAACGCTCCACGAGGCCATTCCACTACATGGAGCCTTTGGAATTTTTCATTAATTTCTCTCCCAAAGCCATAGGTGGCATACTTTCTAAGATGGCGGAGTAAAAAAATCTTTTTGGTTTGTATGTTATTTTCTTACTCCAAAGCTCGGAATTTAGATGCACTGTTACCATTTTGCCCCGTTTTATGTTGCGGTTGATGCTTTTACAACTTCTATCATCTTTTCATAATAACAACACCGTATTTTGGTGAAATACGAGCCATTTTTTTTTCTTGCAAAGCCCAAATGCTCGCTCGTATTTTGTCGAATTCTACCACAACTTGATGTCCGTGATCAGAAATGCGTAGAGATTTTTGTGCAGAGTAAGATCTCTTTTTACGACTGTCTTTATCCACCTTCATGATGTTGCGTTTTCTCAGAAATTTATAGTATTCTGTTTAGTTTGTACATTTCATGATATCTGTAGTACGTTTTCTTTTCAAATATTTTGTCGAATTCTACCACAACTTGATGTCCGTGATCAGAAATGCGTAGAGATTTTTGTGCAGAGTAAGATCTCTTTTTACGACTGTCTTTATCCACCTTCATGATGTTGCGTTTTCTCAGAAATTTATAGTATTCTGTTTAGTTTGTACATTTCATGATATCTGTAGTACGTTTTCTTTTCAAATTTTTACGGTATACAGAAATTTTTAAGAAAAAAAGTTTAATTTTTACCAGATTAATTAGTTTAAGTTAATTCATTTAAACTGGTAATGTTTCATTATATTTTAGATAAATTTATTATTCAATTTTTTGTAAATTGTGCAACCATTAACTATCCATTTTTGCTTTTAATTTTTAATAATTTTGTGTACATGGAAAATAAAATATGCTCATACATCATTATTTGCAATCCATTTTTTTTCCATTCGACGGTTGTTGATGGCTTTTATATGTTACTTGGTAAATGAAAAAAAATGGCTTTTTACCGTATTTAATTTTCTGTTATGTTTCACAAGGACTACAGTAAACAACAACAATTTTAGACCATATAGGCCTAAATATGCGTTTTTGCCTAGTAATTTAAAGAGATTTCTGAAAAAACACCAGCTCTGGTCCTGCAAAATGATATACCGCGTCTTATCTTGTATACCGCGTAACGTTATTAAAAACCCTAAATTTGACCTGCCAGTCAAACGGTCAGTCTTCGACCGTTTTCCAAAATAAATCAACACAATCACTCAAGAGCTGAGATTAGTATTTATTAATTTTTTCATGAATCACGAAAAGCCAGGTTTATATCGATGCATTTATTAATTGGGTCACGCGTAAAGCCGTCACGTAACTGTTGAAACGTACAGCACTCTGTAGATCGAACGAGTCGATTGCTCTCTGCACGGCACGTGATATGTAAAAAAAACATTAAAACTAATTAACTGTGTTTGTACTGGCAACCACTCAGCTGATGACGGAAACTTTATCAGATAATAGGTAGTGATGCTTTATTGACTACGAACGGAGAAACTCGATAATTGTCGCAATACATGCATACGTTACATACAATTACGTTACATTTCAACCTTAACGGCAAAATATGCGGTTTTATGTAGTCAGAGAGAATTGTCGCCGGAGAACTGCCACTTCAGGCGTTTTTCCTGAGCCATATGCTACAGTATTTACGTTTTTTCTGTATGATTAATATTAGTCTGTGACGCTGAGTACACCAATTGACATTTAACTCGTCAACCAGTATCTCAATGTTGATGTAACAGAAGTGTTTTATTACTTCCTCTTCCGTACAGTCAATAAGAACAATAAATGATTGTTCAACATGGCATATGTTGAATGATGAACCCTTCAGTTTTAGGTATAATAATTTAGAATAATTTATTAACATCTTGTTGAATGTAATTGGAAAAGGTACATCCATTTATAAAAATTTGTAGATTTATGTTTTCTTTCGTACCAGTTTCTAATTTAAATATTTAAACTCGTAGGTAGAACAGAACAATTCCAGCGTATTACACAGATTATGTCGGGTGAATATATATTTGTGATGTCGTGTATAAGTAGTGTTCTGCGATTTACTGTTGGTAACACTATTTACAATAATATTTTTTACCGGAGACGCTGAATGTTATAGTATATAGTATATAGAACACGGAAATAATTTAAGTCACTGTGTATAATGCGTGAATACCATTTATGGTGTACTAAAAATACAAAATAGGAGGGAAGTAGTCAGTTTATGTATCTCCAATACGGTTCAAAAGGCTAGCTTTTGACGTCCAGGTCTCTTTGGTTTTGTATTAACTTTAGTTGCAAATTGTTATTAATTTTAGCAGCCAATTTTAGGAAACGATACTATGTTATTCTCACGGTTTTAATTGTTAGGATCAACACGGTTTGGATATTAATCTATCGTTTCACTGGTGCTGCCAGCAAAATATTTTGCTCATTCTATGATACGCCATCGAGTCACTGAGGAGTCTGATTGTAAAGTAGGCAAAGGTTTTCTGTCAAGAAAGAAGAAACTTAGTCTTAAACTTGAAAATAGTGAGCATATTCTTCTACAGATCGTGTTTTATATATAAAATGGTCTAAACAAATTTTTTGAATTTGAATAGTACGGATCATTAAATACAACATGCTTGCAAATCAAGCAAACAACAGTAGATATAGTAAAAGGAGTACGGAAAATGAAGAAGGTTTCATAAAACCCGTCAAGTTTCGTCCTACGAGAACGGGGGCTGAGCAAACAGTGGGTGATGAGACAAGATCTATTAACTTCACTCATACATGTGAATGGCGCGCGCGCGCATACACAATAAACATTCTAGTATATTGAAACAGAACGATAAAAGAAAAGGAGACGGCTTGTGGGAGGGAGAAGTAAGCTGAAGAACCGGCCGTGTGGGTCTGCGTTTTGTTATCCAAACAAAAAAGGATTTTGAAAGTAGGTGTACTTTTTGTGTTGTATTGAATTAGAATTAATATATCCTTTTCTGCCTTACCCGAGTTTTGAGACGTCGTATAAAACAACTTGAGTTCAAATATTTTTAACATTACATTATTATTTTGCAAATAATATTTATACTTCATTTTGTCGTTGAAATTGAATATTGTTGCAACGCCTTGAGTGTAGGTCACTCAGATCGTCGTGTTGTATAGTGAAAATAAATTAACTGCACCAATGAAGTCACTATTTTGAAACTTTAAAAACACACAAACACCGGTTAGATATCAACAAAGGGACTCTCATACAGTAATTTAAATAAAATTTGTCCAACGCATAACAATAAATGTCACCTCATTATAGTTTTGCACTAATTAGCACGATAATAACCACTAAACCGCAATGATGACTTTGATCCGCACTTGTAAAATCACGAGGTGTAACTGAACATGGGTGTTTCGAAATCCAGTGTTTATACTCTCCCCGCCTTGCACTGTAGTGACGCCTTGAAGGCATCTATGACGGTAGAGTAGTGAGTAATGTCTGGAAGCTGCATCTCGAATGACCCAGAGCGTTGAGAAATTGTCCCGCGTAGATTTATGTACAAACAACTAGAGTAGCCTAGCGCGCCACCACGTGCCAAGAGTCACGTAGGAACTTTTCTTATTTTGCATCTCAACCTAAGTTACCAATATTTATAAATGTGTCATATCAATTATTTCACAGTACCATCAACCTGCAATTTTTATCAGGCCTTTTAATTTTCTTTCTGTTAAAGATAACCGAATGTTGAAGAAGACTCCAAAATATTAACTCCTTAAAATATTTGTTTAAATAGTTTAGACACTGCAATCAAACTGTCTTGAAAAGCAACGTTGACTACAGGCAACTGAAGAAATTGAAGTAACGCATTTACAGGTGACCATTGTTTTTTATATGGTCGTGCAGAATATGTAGTAAGAAATACCATGGCCACAAATAAATAACATTTAGAATATGATGACTTAAAATAATGAGTCATTAATATTATATAAAAAAATACTTATTATACGTACTTACTGAATACATGTTCTCGCTAAGTTGTTTACGTATATATCTTACCTGAAACACAAATTCAATTGTTAAAACACCCAGAAACCCTAATACCTCACTTCTATTATTACTTTACTATGTTAAAAGAATTTGCACTTTTAATTGAAATTATACATTATTTTTAAATAATATTTCAAAAAATATTTTTCATTAAACTTTAATACATTAGGAAAATTTTGGGGGAACTAATTTAAAAGTATTTTCCGTTAGCGCTCATAGTATATTAGTTTATTATGCGTCTTTTTCAAATATTCTAATTAATCACGTACTCCAATTACAGGTGTATATAGTTTACAGACAAGCAAACAATAATGTCTTAAATAAGAAATAAATTCTATAAATTGAAGTACAGTATGTCGTTTTGTAGAGAAGTAGAAATATGTCTCAATAATGTTAGTAAGACACGGTGTGTTTTATTTTGAATCTATATTTGATTTATCAAATAATTAGCCTATAACATTTCGAATGTTATGTTGTAAATTTTGAAGTGTTTAAACTTATAATATTATCAAAAATTTAAAACGTTAAGAAGTGTTTCAACATTGTATTAATATAGTTACATTACACGGTTTAAAATTGTGTAAACTAGAAGTCTATAGACAGAACAACATGCACCTAATAGTTTCATAAATAGGAAAATGTATTAGAATAGAATAATGTACATTGATTTCACCAATTTTGTTTTCTTTTGACCAAATTGGATTATTATTATTATTATCATTTTATATAATGATAGTTTTGTCATTACTAATAACTGATATTCTTTGTTGACTGAAATAGTACGTTTCAAAATGTGTTTTGCTTTTTTCTTCTACTTGCTTAACACTGTTCGCGACTTTCCTTTTTATAACAAAAGTGTAAATGTGCATCTTCAGCTTTAAGAGTTAAAAAAGTTTACCTTTGAAACTAGTATTTATTAATTATTTAATTTAACTTCTTGTAATTGAAAAAACGTTTGAATCCCTGTACATATTTATTATTTTAAGTTTACAATCATTTCGCAATTATAACAAATGTAAATTATATATATGTCAAACTACTTAAGTTTACAAACAAATATACAAGGTTTCCATTATTATAAATAAAATTTAGATAGTTATATTATTTATATATATATATATTTTTTTAAATACGTTCAGCCCATAATATCCTGGAATTAAGTAAAACGTAGAATAGCAAAGTACACGTATTAACTTCAACATTTCCCTTATTTTTATTATGCCATTACACCATTAAATATAAGTTAATGTGTTGAAATTAATAAAGTTAATTACAGTTTAGCAAACGCAAGAAACGTTGCATTTGAAACACGGAATTGCTACCAATCACAGGTACATGCGATACAGCAATAAACGTACGGATAGTGTGTTTATACCATTCCCAACATAATTGTACTCCTCCTTCATTCCTACTGCCATACGCAGTTATAGTTAAACTATTATTTCATTTTCTGCATGCATGTAATCTGACTTTTAATATCAATGCGAAATAGAGCACGAATGTTAAACAAAGCATTTCGCACGATATACAACTGTTCACATTCATACACAAACCATAGTTTGGAGTTCTACAAATATAATTATGAAAATGTGATTTTATTTTTCTTTCTTATATAAAACCAAATACTGTGAAGATATGCTGAATGTTATCAAATGTTATATTATAGGCATAATGACAAGCAGACCACTTAATCGCAATACCTGAAAAAAATAAGTCGATACTTCTAGCTATTATGATGTTTGAGCGACTATAATACTACGCAGAGAAACTTCACAAACAAGGATAGTCGAAATTGTAATAAACAAACATTAGGGACGAGGCCGACTAATTTGATACTACTCTGTTCTGAGTTGGTATTATCATCATCGCTTCATAACGTTCAATCATTCTACAAAAGATCACATATAACTAGAAATATAGACGTAACTGAAGAGCAGCTGCTTTAAATATAATAACTGGATACATAATAGAGATACAATCATTTCATTTTAAATGCTAAAAAAAAATAATTCTACTTGTCATATAATTGTGAAGTGGCCAATCCAACTGTACAGTTTGATCCAGACGTTCGTACAGAATACTCTCTACTTTTCTCATTTCGCACATTTTCGCTACACTTTCTTTCGCTATTCTTAAAGCGACCAACTATATTAAGTGAAATACAACTTTTTCAAAAAAGTTACTTTATCATTTAACAATACGCTTTCGCGAAAAGTTACCTTCTTTCTTTTTCTTTGGCAAAATGCGTCTCCTCTTATTGCTTCCCTGGTTCACTCCTATTGCTGTGTGTGTTTGTGTTTGTGTTGAAACTATAATCTATTCGTATTAAATTGCTAATATATTATTGCATCGAATGGAGTATAATATTGTGTTTAATGTTTATCTGTAACTGTTCGGGAATGAATCATTTGTTTTATGATTTTTTTATATGTAGAGTTTTTCTAGAATGTTAATTTATTTCACATTTTGCTTATTAGTTTTACGAGTTTAACATGGTCTGTGTCTTAAAACGAGTGTTTTGTATTGATGACATGTGATGCTAGGTCGCCCTCTATTATGTTGGCTTGAGAAAGACTTTCTTGTGTTCAGGCCGTCGACGAATAATTGACTTTCTGTCTGGCCTATGTATACTTTATTGAATTTAGAACAATGAACCAATGCCGAAACACTCTCTCTCTCTCACACACTCACAAACACACACACACACATTTTCGTTGAGTCATAATCGTTCGTTTTGCCTAAACGTTTTGGTTAAATTATGTAGAATGTACATATAACAATTTTATTTAATCAGTCCAGCAAACATTGCCATACGTGTTGTTTTAGTAATTAAAAGTAATTTCAAATATATAAAAATTACTATTCTAAAGGATACAACCACTTGTTTTAGGATTATCAGAAATTTGTTGAACATGTATTGTTATCTGCAAAGGATCAGCTGAGTTTAGCGGCAACCAAACCAAACACCACGCACAAATACTGTTATTGCCGTTATCCCTTTCACATATTGCCGTTTGTACTGCTGTTATTTATCTGTATTGAATTATCAACACAAAAACTCGTTCGCAAACATGGTCACGCTTAAGCGCTTACCACCCACACGAGAAATCGTCACATTAAAATATCCCAAAGCAAATGAAAGTTGGTGGCAATCGAATATTCATTTTCCTCTGGTTTATGCTTTCTGAAAAATCAAAATGATGTATCAGTGCTTTTTTGGTTTCTACCCGGTGCAAAATTGTCTGAGAACCGTGTTAATGTCTTCTGAATGTAACAAACTACTGGAAATTAGAACAGAAATAAAATTCACACACTGTCAGAAGGAATTGACTTCATTGACTGAGTCATACACGTAAGTGAATTTCTATATAGGGTTCCTATTGCATATAACACATTGTACTGCAAAGTAAGAAATTTTTTTTTTTTTTTTTCAGCAGGTAGGCCTAAAACAATAGTCTGATAATGTAATATATGGAGCGAGCTAAAGAGCCCGCAATATAACAAGCAAGCTAATATCCTACTTTATGCGGACGATTAACTTATCGATGAAAGTGAAAGCGAATTGCAACATTGTTCATATTTCAATCAGAACTGATACAAAAAAGCATAGTATTCTGAACAGAAAAGGCTAAAACCATGGCTTTTAAAACTAAATCTATGGGTAATGACTCCTAAAACTGTTTCAGGTAGCAACACTTTAGAGCGTGTGAACTGTGTTAATTATGTGGGACGTATCGTTAGCTATAAAGTTTATTGTGTAATAAACAATATAATTAACAAATTTATGAATATCTGTGACGTAATACATACAGAACTCAGAAATAAGACACGAATCAGTACCCATAAAATGTAATATTACAGTTGATATACCAACATTCACGTACCCCGGTGGAACGCGGATAATATCGAAATGTGTCTGTAGTAACATTTAAAGTGCTGAAGTGAGATTCCATCTGATTGATTTGCAGAAAGAGTATCCTCTAATATAGGCGAAGAAATGAAAATATATGGAAAGAAGTTAAAGTGGATAGAGTTCTAGCAATAATTTCGAATTGAGAAAACATGATATCTGCACTTGCAACTAACGGCGGATGATAGATTGCCAAAATGCAGACAGAAAGATAACCCAGTAACACACTTGGGGAGGAAGATAAATGGGGCAACGATAGATGAGATGTGACGGAAGAAGTTTAGCGCCCTACTTCCTGCAACGGAAGAAGAAAAATTCTACAGCCTTGTACCGCTATTTATAGGTGTAAATTCCAAGAACCCTATTACATTACACGTGAAACTGAGGGCCTAAATGGGTGTTATATAAGTAGTGTAACCGATACAGTCCGCCATTGTTGTACAAACTACTTTTTTAAATGTTGATATTCTGTCTTTGTTTATCTTTAAAATAGAAAATGGGTAGTCCTAATGCAGCCAGTATTAGCTGCATGTTAAGAGAAAATGAAAGAATAATCAAAGTCTTAATTATAAAATTAAATGCAATTTTATGGTTATTAATTTTCATTTTCATTGCCACCTGTAAAGAGCATACTGTATCTGTAGAGATGAGATTTTCATGCTCATTAACAGGACATATAGGATCGTGTACAAAGCAGTGCACAAGGAAATAACAGAGAAAATTGCACTAGAACCGAATGAAGGATATATTATTGAGGAGATACTATGTTGAGAATGAAAAGAATAGGATATCCAAATAAGTTTAACAAAACGCTGTTACTTGTAGAATGCGTTGTGTATATGGGTACTTTGTTATTTACAGTAAGTTAAATTACTTAATTATTTACTTAATTAAGTAAGGAAAATTAACTTAAGTTATTAACATTAAGTTTAATTTACTTAATTTCCCTTCAAACGGATTTAAAGCTAATATCTTTGTAATTAAAGATATTTAAGATATATATGATGTAAAACGACACTGAAGTGTCACTCTTTGCTACAATCAGTTACAAACACACAACCGTCATTAAACGTTACGTAATTATGACATATTAGGTGTGCGAGGGGGGGAGCGAGGTTCAGTTGAAGGAAAACGACAGCAAGAGATACGATGGAGTATACTGTATACGGATTCGATGTATTATTGTGTCAGTTAAAGTGATCTTCTTCCATTGGTATATTCCAACGTGAATATTGGAAAAAGCTGATACGTCATAAGATGCGAGTCCTGCACAGCGTCAACTGGAATTGGCTTGCACAAATTCCTGGAATTGGCTGTAATCTTATAACGCTGTGACACATTTTGTCTGCAATAACTCGACGTACACAATCACGAAAGTTTACGTAATCCTGATTTTAAAGCAATTTGTACAGTTATTAATATTTGCTTTGAAGACCATTCAAAACACAAATAAAAACAGACAGTTTAGAGTAAAAACCATAAATCATGATTTAGACACTTTAACAATATTTTGATATGAATTCGCAGCCTGAACGAAACATGATGTTCCGTATTTGAAGTGACAGGAGAAACACTCAGCCTTTGTCTGTGAATAGGTTATATAAAAAAATATGTTTTTTTTTTTTTGTTTCTTGCTTATAGTATACTTCTAGGTGTAAGTCGAAGTAACTCATATTTTCATTCATATTTCTTTTTTTACATTTCTCTATAATATTCACATTCATTATCTATAAAACAAATGTTTTCTACTACAACTCGCTTCTTATAAGGGATAATTAACGATGCCATGCAGTTAGCTTAATAATTACGAATTCAAATATACGAATAAATAAATAGTACAGAGGAGCAATTGAAGGAGAAGGTTTTCGGGCAAAAGTGTTAAAAATTGAGGGAGTCCAGGGTAGGAGAGAGAAAACCCCAGGTTCAAAGTGGACTGAAGACAGGAAGAAGAGACACAGTGAGAAAATGAAAGCGTATTGAAAAAAAGGAAAGAACAAAGAGTAAAGAATTGAAATTGGCATGTGGTCCCTAGATGGCTCATACGGAAAAAAAATAGTACAGAGGAGTTTCTACTGTACTGTAAGCAAAGGCACGCGTTAGATAAATGGAGTGAGTAGAATGACTGGTATTCTAGAATGATACAAAAGAAATCAAGTACGAGTAGGAGTGAACAAGGCAGAAATGTCATTAGGACAGAAAGAATTGTTTATTGTGGTGTATACAAAGAACGTACAGATGTCAGGATACGGCGTGAATTGGTCGTGGACAACTTACCCTGTTTAAGTAACAGTCTCCATACTATGCTATCTTTAAAAATGCCTCTATTATAATACGTCTCTTATTAAGAAGTCGACGTTTTTTTAACAGCGTTGCTTTTGCATGTGGGAAACCGTAATCTTTGTGAAGTTTTATACATAGTTCGGCCATTTTTAGACGTACTCATTTAATTACCAACGAACTACAATCACAGGTAAATTTGTTGAATTTCCTAAGCCGAAGTTCTTCGCTTCCTTTTTTATGTGTTGTTTTACGTCCTCTATTTACTGGTAATCTCTCTGAGTTGCAGAACTCGCTCACTACATCTATTATTAGGTAAATTTCAATATTAGATAATGTATATTTACCAGAAAAGTGAAGAAACACCGATTATCCTAGTATTTTTTAGTAAAATAACGACTGTAAAGCAGACAATAATATAATAAACATCAAAAATAACCAACAACAGAATTGTGAATTTTTTTTTTCCAAATGTATAACCATAATACCTAAATGACAAACAGCTTCATCCTAGCTTTTAAGAGTATGTATGTTTCCATACATACCTATAGGCCCACATGTAATACGATTCACAAATGTACATAACCGGTAATTAAAAATAATTTTAATCATAGCTTGAAACCGTTCTGAAGGTAGTCCAAGGAGACTTGAAAGATAAAAGTTAATACAAATTAATAAAGATACCGAGTTTGTATTTTGAACTAAATTTCTCATAAGTTGGTCACACACATAGAATTTTACAATCTTCTTAAAATTTCAAGTTCCATTTTAGGTTTATGGTGCCCCTAAAGTTAAGAAGTTTTCAAATTAAACGCTACATCGATTACGGCAAATCTTTCCTTTACCTGACATCCAATATATATTTTTAAAACATTTTGAGCCCTTGTCTTCAATATTTT
Organism: Magicicada septendecula; assembly: GCA_034769895.1. Taxonomy (NCBI): domain Eukaryota; kingdom Metazoa; phylum Arthropoda; class Insecta; order Hemiptera; family Cicadidae; genus Magicicada; species Magicicada septendecula. The sequence goes on along the minus strand of CM068371.1, from coordinate 340,025,964 downwards.
AAAACAGTGTATTATTGTCATATTATTACTATAATTTTCTAGAATTTGATAACCCACACAAATTCTTGCGACTTTTTCTATAATTTTGGCCCTCAATAGTCGCCTTCCACCTATTTTAGGGAAGAGTCATCTCAAAACATAATAGGTGTTTGTACGGCAACACGTTTTACGAAAATCGGTTGATGCATTTAATAGTTGTCGTGAGACTTACCTCAAAAAACAAACAGATAGACTGGCAGACAGATGGCAAATAATCGAGTTAAAACTGAGATCTCACTTCGCTCGTTCAATAATCTTACTTACCGACTTACTCCTACTGCCTTGCGTTTTGGTCAATTGCCTCTTTATAATTATTGTTTCTATAATATTTGTGAACGTTATAGATAATTTTCTGTGACTTTTTTAGACCAAGTTGCCAGTGATGATAATTCTCTCCGAGAACCACTACTGCTACAATCACCATCAACATCGCCATTATTATTATTATTATTATTCTCATTATTATTATTATTATTATTATTATTACTATTATTAATATAATTAATATTAATATTATTACTATTCACATAATTGTTACAACACTACCACACCCCCAAGGTCTCCACACGACGCAAAAATATATACTTGTTAATACTAAATATTAGTAAGTGATGAAAGGTTTAGCGTGAATCGGTCAATAAGTGTTGACACAATTTTTACATCATTTGTGTCCACGTTTCGACAATATTTATTCCTATCTTCAAGAAATCGTTTTTGAATTCTTAGGGCATCAAGCACACAACTGTTTTGTGTCGTAACAACTCAACAGTTGTTGTCCTGAAGACAGCAATAAATATAGTCGAAACGTCGACACAAATGATGTAAATTGTGCCTACACTTCTTGGCTGATTCTCGCTAAACCTTTCATCAGTTATTGATTGAGGGCGAGCACTAAATTAACGATTTTTACTAAATATTCGATAATGTACAGAAAACACGAAATATTAAATAACGGGAAGTGAAATCGCTAAAATTTCAACCATCAATCGTGCTTCAGATTCAAGACTGGCGAATCTGTAGGAAATTGGGACAACGTCTCGTCAACGTGGACTGAACAAGGAAAACAGTTTGTACTAATGGGATAATCTGGTTGGCGTACACGGAGCGAAGAACACATCATCGAGCGAAGCCTGTAAACCTTCTGAGCGAGCGAACTATACCTGTAACTAAACAAAGGCTACCACCAACAACTGAATCGGAGACCAACAACCACATGCCGCAACCACATTACAGTTGCGATCAACGACAAAATAGTGTTACCGTGTAACTACACTGCGGTCATTACCAACGACAAACACAGTTAGTTATCCCTCAAATATTTACAGTTCGTTATACTCCAGGTGGACAACACTGTTGCCATTTTGATATATACGCAGTGTATTAGCGAGCGCGGCGGCCGCGCTAATTATGTGGTTACTGTGGAAGGAGCGTTGTTTAGATTAGTTGAATCAAGCTGTGCTTACGTCAACATCATTTGTGTGAATACCAAACGTAATTAGCGGCCATGGTAATGATAACATCACAATACTGAAAACAGAATCCCACTAACAAACGTAAACAAAACACATACACAACAGGTTCAAACGTTTGCACTTACTTAACTAAATACGTCTGCCGGCAGACACACTGCAAACATAAAGCAGTTTAGCTTGGACCAGCAGTTTTCGTTAGGAGTTATTCAACAGTTATAATTTACAGCCAACTCTATGGCCTGTAACGTAACGTGCGAGCTTAGCGACCGCTAATATGGACATAGTGATATCGTTTGGTATAGAATGCTAAAGGTAAAAAGTATTGTAACAAAATTTTCTTCGCCATACAGATTCTGGTCGAATAATACTAAAACTCTTTCGGGTGTTATTTAGAAGATGGTCTCTTTTCTTAGATTACAAGGAGCGTTAACATTTAAACTATAATTTTTATTTATTCAAAAAGTAATATAAGAGCATTAGTTTACGTATAGCCTTTTTTCAATAGAGTACTCCTCGTTTTTCAAAGAACTGGCGCCATCTTTCACGTAGCTTATCTTTAAGAAAAAGTTATTCTGGTAGAGGATGCACACCCGCTCTGGAACATTTTCGATGACCTCTTCATCGGAACTAAAGTGTTTTCCTCTTACAAATCTCTGAACGGCCAAACAAATGAAAGTTATAGGTGATGAGGTATGTACTATAGGGCATAGGGCGGATGGGGAGAACGGTCCATTTTAGTTTTCAATTGTAGCCATCGTATGAGTACCGACATGACGGCGCGCATTATCCTGTAAGGAACCGACAGATTACAAGCGTTTTATCCCATATTTCGGAGGCCTGTTGGGAGTAATACTCTGTGTGTCACGCCTCTGTATCACAAAATAATGAAACCATAATTTTTCCTGCTGAAAAAGCGGTCTTTCTTTTTGGTTTTCGAAATAAAGAATGCTGCCACTGCATCGATGCTCTCTTGGTTCCTGGGGTAAAGTGGTCTACCCAGGTTTCATCAGTACTTCTTTTCTTTATATTGCACCAATAGTGAGTTAATCACCTGCACACATGTCTGCTTGAGTTCGTCTCTCAGCATTCGCGGAATCCAATGTGCGAGTATATAATTTGATGGCTATCTGTAATTCCAACGCTAATGTTTAATGTAAAAGCAACTTGCATCTGCTTTTTTCTGTTTGAAGCTCAAACCACATTATAATTTAAAATTGAACGATCTTCGCATTTACTATATAAATTGCACTGAATAATGTAAATGTTTTTCTTGGAATCATTGGCCATTATGAATGAAAGTGATATCAAAAAATTTACTAACAAAACGGAACGAAACCTAATCTAGACTAAACTATGTTTGTATAAATTATAGGACAGTAAAATCTTCTTTATGGGACAATACACGTTCAAATCGGCCCAAATGTGATCGTAAAAGTATTTATCTTATTACTTGTGCCTCCAAATAAATTCATGTAAGAACGAATTTAGTAAAACCCATCCAGTACCACATTTTTTACGATTTCTTCACATCGTTGATGGTGAACACGTCCACGTCCAGTACTTCCTACGTGCGTTCATGGTCTTTCGTATGCAAACGTTTCTAAACTTTTAACTGCCAAATGTTTGAATCACATGTTAGGCAGTTCAGGGACATCGTTGTACGAGGTCCACAGCTCTCATGTGTTCACATGCTGTCACATTCTATACATGGGGGAATCAAAAGTGGTTCCAGACAAAATGCATTCTTTTATAACAGTTAAAAATTACATCGATTCTGACAGGAATGGCTTTTTCCTTTGTTCATAAAAGTTTTGTTTCCAAAACTGTTGTCGGAGGTACAAGTGCCCGAAGTCTCCCGTAGTAAAACAGCTATCGTCACTCTCTACGGTTGTATTTGGACCACCGACAGCAGTACGGTTTTAAGTCAACGAATTGGCAAAATTCAAAAAATTTCCAAATAAGTGATTCGTAATTAGAAATTCATCTCACCAAGCGAAAACGAAAAAATAAATTAGTATTTGAACGATAATTTAGATTTTTCTGACCATTTCGCTTTCCTATTTAGATTTTACACCGACTCGAATGCGACATTACTTGTTCATAACAACGACACCTACCATCAGAGGGCGCTAAGGTTGGTTTCATATTGGGACCCTTCACAGTACATTCATAAAATATAATTCCTTTACTAATGTATACTACACAATTTTTGTGTCGTTTTTAAAAGAAGGAAAGCCTTTGTACTCCATAGGAGTTCAGTCGTTGCACAGATAATGTACGAGCAGTCACAATCTTCTTGTAGGTTTTAGCGCAATAGCTTCAGCTGGGAACTTCTAGGAAGCCATCGGCATTACATATATCACATTCGCGATTACTATGAACTTATCTAAGTGGCGGGCCGCAGAACTGCAGCACAATAGACGTTGGATTCATATAACCGACTGGACATTTTCGGGCAACTTGCGTGGAGCGACGCTGGAGGAGAAGCCAGATGAATGAATTATTATTATTTTACAATTGGCAAAATATTGACGTTTTCGTTTAGATTAAATATTTTTCATACAGTGACAAAGTTTATCTCCTGTATTTGTCACAAGTTAATTGAATTTATTACTATTAATGATTTAATTATTGATAAAACTGGCAGAGTAATAGTTGCGGAAATATCTTGAATGTTCGTGTGTTAACGTGCTCCTCTCAAACTCTCGATATTGACACACTGACAGTTTTATGACATGAGTTTTAAACAGGCATTTAATCATTATTATATTATTATGAAACTGGGCAAGCTATACACAAATATGTTCTAAAACCAATTAAGATCTGTACGCTTTTTTATCTTTACAGTAAAATACTGTTGTTTTCAAAAAAATGAGAGCAGTTTACAAGGTTGGAAATCTTATTTCATGAATACCAACAGGATAAATGCAAATTTACCAGCTGGTGGTATTCAATTTCTGCTATTAACACAACGATTTATATAGCTCTGTATTAAAATGTTTATTGAATATACTAAAGTAATTCTAGGAATTCGCTTTCTCCGAAACGAATCGAAATTTTATGTGTAGCCAACCTGCACCGTTAGTGCTCTTACATTGTATGAAAACAACTATGTTATTTCGGGTTGACTAAACTGTCTAAACAACACTCGCTCAGACGGATGACCGGCGGCGTCGGAGCAGTTGTTATCAGTTGTAATTAACTTTTTATCTCACAACAGCCTAGTTACGTTACTAAAATTTATCTGCACATAAATTTGGCGGTTCCATTGAAGACTACAATTTCAGTTGATGAATATTAGTTGTGGCCATCGATGTATAATAATGGGTAGCGCGCTACATGGGAGTAAATGCACGGAAAACGGTCCGGCGAAGTAGCAGCCCCCCACCGCAACAAGGCAAGAAGGCGTCACTGAGCACAAATTTACACATTTGTATGTAGCCGTGCTTACGTATTTTGTTAACTAGATACTTAATTGATTTCAAAAATTTTGTCCGTGTTTGTTAGCGAAACTGTTATGCAATTTTGATTATTGTTATAGTTATAGACAGACTATTCGATTATTTTAATAGCAGTGACCCATTTAGCAGCACTTCAAATAAAGAAGAAGAATTAATAGAATGACAATAAAATGTTACATAATTTTTTTGGCATATTTAGCGACGTTAAAATTGAAAATATTCAGGTTCTGCGGCACCCTAGAAAAACATTTTTGGCGTACTCCTTTTTTTTTCTTTGGCAAAATGCGTCTCCTCTTATTGCTTCCCTGGTTCACTCCTATAGCTGTGTGTGTGTGTGTGTGTGTGTGTGTGTGTGTGTGTGTGTGTGTGTTTGTGTGTGTTGAAACTATAATCTACTCGTATTAAATTGCTAATCTATTATTGCATAGAATGGAGTATAATATTGTGTTTAATGTTTATCTGTAACTGTTCGAGAATGAATCATTTGTTTTATGATTTTTTTATATGTAGAGTTTTTCTAGAATGTTAGTTAATTAATTTCACATTTTGCTTATTGGTTTTACGAGTTTACCAGTCTGTGTCTTAAAACGAGTGTTTTGTGTTGATGACATGTGATGCTAGGTCGCCCTATATTATGTTGGCTTGAGAAAGACTTTCTTGTGTTCAGGCCGTCGACGAATAATTGACTTTCTGTCTGGCCTACGTATACTTTATTTAATTTAGAACAATGAACCAATGCCGAAACACTCTCGCAATCACACACACACAAACACACACACACATACACTCTCCCTCTCACACACACACATTTTCGTTGAGTCATAATCGTTCGATTTTGCCTAAACGTTTTGGTTAAATTATGTAGAATGTACATATAACAATTTTATTTAATCAGTCCAGCAAACATTGTTATACGTGTTTTTTTAGTAATTAAAAGTAATTTCAAATACATAAAAATTGCTATTCTAAACGATACAACCACTTGTTTTAGGATTATCAGAAATTTGTTGAACATGTATTGTTATCTGCAAAGGATTAGCTGAGTTTAGCGGCAACCAAACCAAACACCACGCACAAATACTGTTATTGCGTATCCCTTTCACATATTGCCGTTTGTACTGCTGTTATTTATCTTCATTGAATTACCAACACAAAAACTCGTTCGCAAACATGGTCACGCTTAAGCGCTTACCAACACACGAGAAACCGTCACATTAAAATATTCCAAAGCAAATGAAAGTTGGTGTAAACACTGAGGTGGCAATCGAATATTAATTTTTCTCTGTTTTATGCTTTCTGAAAAATCAAAATGATGTATCAGTGCTTTTGTGGTTTCTACCCGGTGCAAAATTGTCTGCGAACCGTGTTACTGTCTTCTGAATGTAACAAACTACTGGAAATTAGAACAGAAATAAAATTCACACACTGTCAGAAGGAGTTGACTTCATTGAGTGAGTCATACACGTAAGTGAATTTCTATATAGGGTTCCTATTGCATATAACACATTGCACTACAAAGTAAGAAATGGTTTTCTTTGTTTTCAGCAGGTAGGCCTGAAACAATAGTCTGATAATGTAATATATGGAGCGAGCTAAAGAGCCCGGAATATAACAAGTAAGCTAATATCCTACTTTATGCGGACGATTAACTTATCGATGAAAGTGAAAGCGAATTGCAACATTGTTCATATTTCAATCAGCACTGATACAAAAAAGCATATTATTCTGAACAGAAAAGGCTAAAACCATAGCTTTTAAAACTAAATCTATGGCTAATGACTCCTAAAACTGTTTCAGGTAGCAACACTTTAGAGCGTGTGAACTGTGTTAATTATGTGGGACGTAGAATTAACTATAAAGTTTATTGTGTAATAAACATTATAATTAACAAATTTATGAATATCTGTGACGTAATACATACAGAACTCAGAAATAAGACACGCATGTAAAATGTAAGGTGTACCCGTAAAATGTAATATTACAGTTGATATACCAACATTCACGTACCCCGGTGGAACGCGGATAACATCGAAATGTGTCTGTAGTAACATTTAAATGCTGAAGTGCGATTCCATCTGATTGATTTGCAGAAAGAGTATCCTCTAATATAGGCGAATAAATGAAAATATAAGGAAAGAAGTTAAAGTGGATAGAGTTCAAGCAATAATTTCGAATTGAGAAAACATGATATCTGCACTTGCAACGAACAGCGGATGATAGATTACCAAAATGCAGACAGAAAGATAACCCAGTAACACACTTGGGGAAGAAGATAAATGGGGCAACGATAGATGAGATGTGACGGAAGAAGTTTAGCGCCCTACTTCCTGCAACGGAAGAAGAAAAATTCTACAGCGTTCTACTGCTACTTATAGATGTAAATTCCAAGAACTCTATTACATTACACGTGGAACTGAGGGCCTAAATGGGTGTTATATAAGTTGTGTAACCGATACAGCCCGCCATCGTTTTACAAAATACTTTTAACGTTGAAAATGTTTATGAAGACATGTCGCACATTTGAAAACGACCGCTGGTGCGTGATCGAAAATTTGAACCGGTCAGTTTCCATAGAAACTATTTATTTGTTGTCAGTAACGTAGTACACATATTAAAACTTCGCTTATGAATGCGACTACATTTAACTTATAATCTGTACATTGGTAAATGAAGAATGAATTCATTGATGGTGAATGAAGAAAGAATTCATTGATTGGTGAATGAACATAAATATATATATATATATATATTTTTTAGATTTATTGAAGCATTTTCCATGCCCTTCTCTGTGCACTGCATTTGTGCAATGCCTGTAAATTTTTTAAATGTTGATATTCTTTCTTTGTTTATCTTTAAAATAGAAAATAGGTAGTCCTAATGCAGTGGGATTAGGGGCCTACCCATTTTTGCACGTGGATTTATTACAAATGCAATAAAGATTCTATCAAACAGATTATTGAATGATTTACAATTCAAGTATATTTTGACTTACGTTTTATATAAGTCTTCTCAAGATCATTTGGACTTGGTATTTTCCTGCTTAAGATCTCGAGGAGGACATAATAACAATAACAATAGTAACGTCAAGCAGTTTCAACGGGTCTAGAGGGAACTTATGTTCATGAACACCGTTAAAGCCTCTGACAACTGTTTGGGCGTTGACATGACATTCCAAAACTATTATGAGTTTTGCAGAAGCAGAAGAAATAGTGGACCTAAACTCAGTCAACGTTTATGAAGAAGACACTGAAAACATTAAATGTCTGCTTGAAAATAAAAACTCTTATTATAAAGAAAACATTTGTTTGTTTGTTGATAGTAATCTTTTCTACTTGACTTGTTTCATTTTCAGAAAAATTAGTTCTAAATTGAAATGTGAAGAATGTGTAAGGCTGCTAATAGCCGATGACAGCAACCTTAGCCCTTACACCCATTTTGTTGGTTATATTTCAAAAGGAAATTTGGTCAGGTCTTCCTCAGATGTAATCAGGATAATAAAATTTATGTACTCCCTTCTGAACAATAAACAAAACATTGAGAAAAACAATTTAAATACAAAGTAGATTATTATATTAGCGCGTTCAACTTTTACTAATAACATATTTAAAGGCCATGGTGTTATTACATGTGTCAGTACACGCAGCCGGCAATCCAGTGTTATTATACATCGATGGTTGTGGCAACACAGCGGCAACTTGGGCAGAAAATAGTAGTCACATGTTACTAACGGTGCAATATGATTGGTGCACGGAAACAGTACGGGAAATGCTGCTTAATTAAGAACACATTATTACATCAAAGGATTCATTCACTACGAGGCAATAACACTCCTTATTCAAGCCATTGACGTCGGTTATCAAAGTAGCTCTTATCAGTCGTAATTATAGTAGAGTTGTTATTTCTATATCATTTAAATTAAATCCTACACTGACAGCAAAATGACGACGACACAACAGGTCGGCTACACTGAAGGCGACAAACTGCATTTGATGGATGCTGACCGAGCTCATGTGGACAAGATATCTGTGTGTTACTATTAGGTCAATCTAACGGCGTACACGGACAGTACTACTGTTTTAAGAACCAGTATCACATCACAGTGCTCCGCATGTAAATGTTAGACGATGAGAGCTGTAACTAAGGATGCATGCTCCCCCTCTCACAAACGTCGATTAGGCTGCTTTCTCTCTCTCTCTCTCTCTCTCTCTATTTCAACAGCCTGGAAGAAACCGAATAGATATGACGAAAAACTAAAAGTTTTCATATCTATATGTACAATATTGTCTTTCTTTAGATGCTATATGTAAAAAGCAAACGTAAAGAAATAGTTTTACACGAATTACAAGAAAATTAAAGTTTCCTTTCGTTACTAAATACTAATTTTTTCCTAAATTTATACAGCTATACACATTGTTTACGCAAAGGCGTGGCTAGGCTCCTCGGGGCTCCGGGGCAGAGAGCCTTTCACAATTTTTTGAATCCTTAAATTCTTTTACACCTACCAAATTTTTTATATATTGCAGACAGCATACCTACTAAGTTTATAATTGACCTGCTAGAAATTTCATAAGGAAGAATCTAAAACACAATATTAGCTAATTTCAAATAAAATAATTTATGATAATGACAAAAATGGTAAAATACAATATTTTAGAGCGACTAAGATTTTATTAGTCATACTTTTAGCGACTAAGTCTAGGCCGACTTTTTTTAACTTAGAACGTTTTTGGAGTTAATTAATTAATTTCTTTAATTAAGAATTTAAAAAATCGAAATTATTATAACTGCAAAAAGTCGACATCAATTTTTTTGCGTAACGTGGTCAAACCCCTTTCTACGATTTCACCCTCATATAAACATGTTCCACGTTAGAAAAATGTACAATACAATGTTTTAATTAATTAATTTTTTTGCCGTTCGGGTGTCCCGAGTTATTCTAGTTACGCCAATCTGTTTACGATGACGATAATATCTCAACTTTTAATATATTTTCATATATTAACAAAATATTATAAAATCTTACTAATGTGAAAACTACAAAGACAATTTTTTAACTTTGAAACGAAAGACCTCAAAAGAGATCTAAACGTCTCTTAAACCAGGGGTCCGGCGTTATGAGTCCTGCAGGCCCTTCAGCTACAACTAATCATTCCTAAGTAATTTGTTGAATCGAACTTCTCTTATCTGAATGCTTCGTTAAATTAATAAGATCTACTTAGAGGCAAGTTATCTATTCTTTATTACATATTTGTAATTTATATAATAGTTTGTGTCTTAACTGTTCTTTCGTTGTAGTTTTGAGTCGAGCGCTGAACTTTTGAGCAATTACGTACATTCAACCATGACACACAAACGTCGTGATGTAGAATTATAAACCTATCGATCACTCCAAACGAGGCCTATGTTACGAGTTAGTAAAGCTAGTTTTTGTTTTAGATTGTACATGATAAATAATAGTGCAATTCTGAACAATGAGTCATCTGTACACTGACCAAAGCTTTTGTTATTGTAATTATGTACGGTTCTATACTGACATATCAGCCTCCTACACATAATTACAATGCCGTTAATGAGCAGAATAATAATCGCATCCGCGTCCAAGGGGATAACGCGCGCCGTTACTATCTCAGCATCTGGGTTAGTACTATTACGTAGGCCTACTAACAGTGTCCGCATGTGTTTAAAATTCATGAGACACGGCCGCCCGGCGCGTCGTTAAGAGCCTACGACGTGTCCCACTCGTGTTATTAACTTGATGTCACGTAAAATAATTACCTTAACATATCGTGACAACATGTCATATTTACCCTAATTACATTTAATTACTGATAATACCTTGCAGGTGAATAATGTAAAATTGTAATACTCCTGACTAATTATTCGCCTTATAAAAATTGTTTAATTAACAGCAAGGAACGTACTAGACCAGCAGTGAGCCTACTAAATATAGCAACACTATAATACCAGAGATACTAATTGGCAATACTATATGTTAAACTAGCATACTGGAATAATTGCTTACTCTTTTGAACAAGCAATGTCAATTTTCAATTTTAACCCAATCGTTTGGCATTTGTCTATCTGTCTATTTGATAAATGTCTCACGATAACTTTTCGTGAAACTTGGCATGCATGTCCAAAGTTTACCCCTACAGAACCCTATTGTTTTTTAAATCAATCCTTCGAAAATAGATGGACGCAAAAATGTAAGAAGGTCAAGAATATGGAATTTTAACCACAATGGAAATGTAGAGTTAATTTTTGAAAATATCAAAATTGTAGAAGTTAGAGCCTAAACAGAGGGTCAAAATTTTTGGAAAAACGAGAAAATGCGTGAGGGTAAAAATTAATGGGAATTTTAACTAACATCTGAATGTTATGTTAAGTTTAAAAATTTTTAAAGTTTGGGATCCCAGGGCACATAAAAGAGATCAAAATGTCAGACTAAAAGGAATTGTAATCCACATACAAATGTTTTAGATTTTAAGTTGTATGATTGTTTCCTCTACTCTATAGTAAACTGTTATATCTTCATCATCTTCACAACACGGTATAGACAAGGTGCTGCCTGTTCCGCCTTCAAAGATCCTCCAGCCATCTCTTCGTGTGACTACCCACACACCTCTGTCCTATAGGTTTGTATTTCGAGACTTGTTTGGCTAGTCTGGAATCTGACACTCTTTCTAAGTGTTTTTTCCACCATTTTTATAATCTTTTAATTTTTAATTCAAGTTAATAGCTTGTAACTATTCTCGTATAGTCTTATTCTGTATATGGTCAAGTTTAGAACACCTTTTAACTCCTCTTAAGAACGCCATTTCAAGGTCTGTATTTTACTGTCTTGTTTCTTGGTTTTTGTCCACAATTCACACCCATAAGACAGTACAGAAACTGCCATAACTTTGTACAACTTTAATTTTGTAACTCGACATACCTTGTTTCTGAAAATACGGTTGGTTGTCCCACAGATCGTCTGGAACTTACCTAAATTAACATCAATATCATAATTCCTGTCATAGCCAATATCATTTCTCAAATAAGTAAAGTGGCTCACCTGTTCTACAATTCGATCATTAATCATTATTTTTGTTCTTATTGGTTCCTTGCAGCGAAATGCCATAATTTTTGTTTTATAGTGAAGATTTTCATATTGTATTATTTGTAAATTTGATGAAGCTTAAAAACAGACTTTTGCAAATCAGATTCTGTGTTTTGAAGAACAAGCAAGTAGTCAGCAAACAACAGCACATTCATATATCTGTCTCGTAAAACCCTAGTACCAGAGCTTACTACATATTTCCATTTGTTTACCAGATCAAATGTTTTAGTAGTAAGTGATATACTGCACCCTTGTCTAACACCTTATTGACTGATATTTCTTGATATAGCCTACATGTAATTTTAACAGCTATCTTCCTCCGTTATAAAGGCATAGTGTAGTTCTTATAAGTTGCTGTGGGTATCCCCGTTCTTCTGATATTTGCCACAGCAAATTTCTATCTACTTTTTCAAAGAGCTTCTCAGTCAACGTAAGCTACATGTGTATATTTATTGATCTCACGATGCTTCTCAATGATTTGTGTAATAATAAAAGCGTTTGTAAATTGTTAGGCTATACTACTAATTAAATAGTAGAGTAATCGGAATTTTTGTTTCCCAAAATTGAATAATTATCTAATATTGGAATTTTTGTAGTAACAAGTGTACTGCGTTCAAAATAATGATCAAGTTCTCCAGCTCAAGGAGCTTACTAGTATATTTTTCAGTCAAATGGGCCCTTCTTTGGTTAGTACGGGTTACAATATAACGTATTACATTTACACCGTCAATTTTAGAATTACTAAAATAAAAAAAAAGTAAAATAAAGTGTAACATTAAAATCTGAAAACAATTTTTAATTAAAGTAATAATTGGACTTTGTTGTTTTTTGGTATGCGCGTTCCAGGACTAACAGCTATCTTCCTCCGTTATAAAGGCCTTGTGTAGTTCTTATAAGTTGCTGTGGGTATCCCCGTTCTTCTGATATTTGCCACAGCAAATTTCTATCTACTTTTTCAAAGAGCTTCTCAGTCAACGTAAGCTACATGTGTATATTTATTGATCTCACGATGCTTCTCAATGATTTGTGTAATAATAAATGCGTTTGTAAATTGTTAGGCTATATTACTAATTAAATAGTAGAGTAATCCGAATTTTTGTTTCCCAAAATTGAATAATTTTCTAATATTGGAATTTTTGTAGTAACAAGTGTACTGCGTTCAAAATAATAGTCAAGTTCCCCACCTCAAGGAGCTTACTAGTTCATTTTTCCGTCAAATAGGCCCTTCTTTGGTTAGTACGGGTTATAATATATCGTATTACATTTACACCGTCAATTTTAGAATTACTAAAATAAAAAAAAAAGTAAAATAAAATGTAACATTAAAATCTGAAAACAATGTTTTTATTAAAGTATTTATAATACATATTAATAATTGGACTTTGTTGTTTTTTGGTATGCGCGTTCCAGGACTACTGCTTTCGATTTCCAACAGGTTTAGTGTAATCCAATCATCGACCGTTGGAAATCAGTGCCTGGGACAACACACTCGTATGAGATTAGATGGCTGAAGCCCAATACTGCCTACACTAATTTCGCTCTATCCCGAACAGCTCATGTAGGCTACTTACCTTGCCCATAGAATTTACTTCATCGCTACAAAACACGCATTGATTTTAATAGACGATAAAAATAACAAATAACGCTTAAATTTTGCCATAAAGTATTATTATACACACTATAAGTTATTACGAACTATGGGTTGCTATTGCCGTAATAACTGGTTTGAGCGCCTAGTTCAGTCTGTACAGTAGACTCAGACAGAAGTAATGGGTTTATAAACAGTCCGAGGATTAATATTACGTAGCTTGATGAATGCACTTGTTGGCAGTTATACGAATATTTATTAGCTTCGTACATATGATTGTAGGCCTGTGCATAGTTCAACATACGTAAGTTAATTGAAAATAAATGATGACAATATTTGAAGCTCTTATTGTAGATACTTAAATAACAAAGTTTTATCACAGGAAAGTAGATGGTAAAATATGGAATACCACTTACTGCACTCCAATATTTTAGTAATTTCCGACAAGCGGTTTCTAGCTATTCGGATCTGAATATGGGCTAAACAGCTCGAAAGCCCTTTTCGGAAGTTATTAAAAAACTGTGGAGAGCAATAAGAGGTGTTCCACGTTACGTCATGTTGTCACACTGTTACACTTTGTGTTGTTTCAGGTAATTTTTTACACTTAAATAATAACATTTAAACATTGTATTGCACAAATCATCTCACTTAATTTATGTAAAAATTAAATTTAGTGCAATGCTAACGAATCAATAAATTTAACACTGTTGCTAACCAGTAAATACATTTACTAAAGAAATCACTAAATTACTAAAGAATTAATGAATCAGCAAATTAATTTAATCAATAAATAACGAATCATTACAAAATTTTATGACTTTTTTTAAACAACGTCAATCCTCAACATTAAGAGAATCATTTAATCCGTACTCGTGTTTGTAGGCGTTCTAATTAAAATTACTGGTTATTGGTTGAAAATGTGACGTTATTTGCTAAGGATTATCCGCGTTTAGTGGTAACTGTGGGAGTCAAACCAAACAGTACGCACAAATACCGTTCAGGGTTTCCCGCTCGCAAATTGGTGATCCCATTGCTTTTATTTATCTGCGTTAAATTATACAGACACACACACGCGCGCGTGCGATCAATAACATGTGAAAGCATGAACGCACGCTACCGCGACAGGCTTAATCTACTTGAAAAATTGGGAGCAAATGTTAAATATGGAACTGAATGTAACCTACGGTGTATTTCTCCATCCGGGTTGTGTTTACTTTACACACATTTGGTGTGTAAATGTGGAATCTAATATCGTAATTCTATTCACAATTTAATAATATATCAGGGTTAATTAGAGCTCTAGTCTTTAGTTATATCAGAATTTAATATTTCGCTCTCTTATTACAGTTAAGGATAACAAATTTAAAGAAATCTTCAGAGGAAACCGCATATTTTGATATAATACCGTAACCCAAACTATAAGATAAAAGTAATAATTTCGGACGTTATCATGCAAAAAACAAACAATTTTCATCGTCTGTTTCTTGTTAATTTTGTACGAAGTCTCCCCGTTCGAAGAAACAAAGTCGTTGACATTGAAACTTAGTAACTTTAAAAATATCTGAGATAAAAGTAAGTCAATGTGCCATCCAAATTCCTGTAAATTTTTATATTTGAATCCTCATATTTATATTCCATACATTTTTCACTGATTTATAGATGAGCGAAATGTGTTAGAGGTCACGGTTTTTCACTGTTCTACCGCAAGCGTCGAATTTTTCAACCTGTTCTGAATTAAGCAAATAAAGTGAAGAAATTTCCTTCAACAACTTTGTTTCAGCAGTTTAGTTTAAAATTTTGCTGTACACACTAAGATATTTGTTTATTGTTTTGTACAAAATCTCTAGACAAGTTATAAAAAATTGTAATATAGATAAGTAAAGAGATAAATTCCTACAAACCTAATAATACTGGAAAAGCCATTAGAAAATAACAGACAGGCCATGATTTTGTAAAGTAATGAGAACATACAATTATTATAAAACAACCCAAGTCAATTAAAAAAGTAAACAAGTCATAAGTGACACTAAGCAAAATATATGTAAAGGTAAACTAATCGTTAATTTGTGTAAAATAAAAAAAATATTGCCAATTACTACTTAGGCCTATAAAATACCTAACTGTATAAATCCAAAATCAGCAAATCATAAGAAATTAACTATTGAATTAGAAAATCCAGAGCAAGTAACTAGTTTAGTAAATTATTGAATCATATTAAAATGTAAAAGTTAAATTAAGAACATAAAATAAGAAAGAAATGTAATTACATAATATTAACATTATTGGCAAAACATTAATACATAAACAAACCCAGCTTTGTGGGATTTGAAAATGATCTTTGAAAGAAAATAGGAACAGTTGTGATAATATCTCATACATAGATAAGAAGACAGAAGAATAATAGCAATCAGAAGATATTTAGTCATTTTGAATAAAAATTCAAATATTATAACAATGGGCTTAAAATATGAATAGCCAATGAGAGACAGACAGTTGCCATAACAACAGAACGTTATTTATTAGAATTCCGTTAAAAACAGTTAGTTCATTATTGAAGCTCAAGACGAATAGACGCCAACCCGTAGTCGACTCAATTTTAATTTAAAACAGTAAAAAAGTAATCAGAATTTATAACATGAAGAAACAAGAAGTCTGATGAGGAACTAGTCCATCCAACCGAGGCCACAGACCAGATTATTAAATTCCAAATTAATAATTTAGACCAACTTATCCGAAAAAGACGCCAGGCGTAATTAAATTCATAAATGATGCAAGATTGATGACCAAGAGGACCCAACCTATTTCGCACTGAGTAACTCTTCACCCTAATTCAACAGATTTGATAAGTATTGCTGAATTACCCGAATTTATGAAATAAATTCTTATTAAATTTTTCTCACAACACTATTAACTCTCACTACGAACTGATAATCAAATTTCTTTCAAGGATTAATTAAAAATAAAACACTAAACTTGTATAAAACCAGAAAATAACCTGGGTAAAAATTACGAACTTTTAACACACACTGTTTAACACTTCAGGAACGAATTGTAATTAAACCTAATAGTATATAAGTACCATTAATGTAAGGTAGTGTACTTTATTGTAATCATATCAATAATTTTTCGTAACCACAAGAACTCAGATTTATTGAACGAAAGAAGAATAAACATTTTTCGACGCCATGTCTAAATGAAATCGTTCTGAATCAACTTTCGCTAACCTTGGGAAATATTGTCTTTTTATTGCCGGAGCAACTTTGTTTAATATCCAGATATAATTTTGTATAATATTGAATAACAACTAATCACAAGTTAATAAACTAGTACAGAGTTGTAACCACCGTTCTTTATTTCATAGTAAATTGCATTATATGATTTGTATACTTTAGCGACGAGCGAAGGTGACGGTAAGCGCTAGACGTCGGAAACTCGGCGAACTACCAGCGAGATTAATAAACTCGCAAGTGGCGGGAGTAATTTGAATCCACCATACCGTCTAGAACGACCGCTCGATAGTCCTATTTTTTAATTGTTTTCAGTTTGAACAATTTGGCGCTACCCGGGAATTACAATCACATATTAAAGGACAGGTAAGGTTCACACTCGCGAGTACTGGTAATTCATGAGATCGCGACGGACATCGTCAGCGTAAACGTAAAGTAACGAATACAACGTGTGAGGCGAACACACGAAACACACTTTTAAAGAGCACATACAGAGCTAATCGTTGCAAATTGGGCAAATATCCTATGAACACATACAAGATTCCAGTGTAGTAGAAGAGTTCATACAATTGTAATCTTTTTGTACTACAAGTACGTATTTTGCCTTAATACACTAGAAGCAACATTGTATGAAACGCTGCTGTTCAAAAACGCGAAAGAAATTTATTTTTCGGGACAAGTGACAAGTGAGAGTACTTTTCCTTCTACGGCATGTTAATATTCGTGTTTCAGATATCTGTCGGTTAAAAAAAATTATCAATAATTATATACTTCTGACATTATTTGAAATTAATTCTAATATCTAGTTTCCTTAAAGCAAAGTGAAATTTAATTCTGTTGATTTTCTTCAGGAAACAGAGTATCATGATAAAAAAAAAACGATAATAACTTTCAATATACCGCATATACAAAACTAAAACTTCTAGATATAATCTTCTCTTATGATAATTCCTATCCGTTTCGGATGTTGGATATCATACAGACTGTTAGTTAAAATAACTGTTAGTTAACAGAGAGTTAACTCTGTACTGTTGCACGGAATAAGTCAGTTGTATTCATGCCAAACCAGGTCCTTACATTTGTCAGCCATGAGATTCTCGGTCGCCCAACTCCTCTCTTTCCAAGTACTTATCCCTGTAGTATGGACTGCCATAAGTAAAATCTCTGTTCATTTCTCTCCCAGATACTGAAGCTTTCTTATCTTCACTGTGTTAATAACTTTTCTAGATATAATAGAGAATATATTTATAAACACTCAAACAGGAATTTACCTTTTACGCCTGGATTATTCACAGTAGCTCAGCAAAGTTAAAGCTTTTGGTTTTTAAAATGATTAAAAACCGAACAAGTATAAAACTAGGATTTTCTTAGTTCTTGAATTGGGTACTGTGAAAGTTATAAAATTATAAAAAGACTTTCTTTCTTTGAACGGATTTAGGCAACAGTGCCTACTGAATTAATGTGAAAATACTAGAAGTTAAGAAACATGCTCAGACACTTGTAAACCCATGTATAAGTATACCACACTTATAAATACTACAAAATAATCTCTGTTCTGCCATGTAGGATAAGTTGGGGCGTTTATTGCATCCACGAAAGCAAAAAATGATTGTCAATACAACATACTTATATGTATAGTAACGCCAATTAAAATTTGATACCGTTTTCATGCAGATTTTTAAAACAAATATTAATGCAAAAAGTAACCAATAATAATTTTTTTCAATTCAGTGTAGTGCGTAACCGTGACTAGGATTTAATTAAAATACATTTAATTAACATTCATATCTAACTCAGATAAAAAACTACGTGTTTAATTGAACATAGACTAATTATTTATTATTAGTTTCATGTTTTATGTTTTGTAGGCAAATGTAAATAAAGTTGTTATGTAAATAGAATGGAAATATTTATTTGAGATGATACTTAAAATTATTATTTTAAATGTCCAAAAACCGCACTTGTTACTATGATATTATTTCTCATTGCGTTCATATTTTATCGTAATATAGTACACTAATATTTTGTGTGTGGGCAGTAGGGTGGCTGACAAAACTCAGATGGGGATTCCACTTTAAAAGTCTGAGGTCAAAATTGCATGTAATTACAAACTTCGATTTTATTTCAAGTGTCTATATATTAATTTAACCATTTTCCCATTATCATGAGCACGACTGACTGTACGGATTATTAACACTGACTTATGTTAAAATAAGTTCATACACAGAGTTGTGTACGGACACGACATAAGCAGAACATTGTCTTACAATACTACTGGTTAAGTGAAAATCAAGCTGCAATTCATATTTGATTAAAAATCTTTTTCACGCAAATGAGAGATTTAAAAAAAAAAGTTTATTCTAGTATGTAAAATAACAAAACAAGCGCAGAAAATTAAAAAATTATCTTCGTCAACTTTTGGTAGTAATACTGCCCGGTTTCAGGGTCATCATAACATTACGATATTCGTACACTTTAAAGACGCCAGCTATCTAGGCAGTACGATTAAGACAATTGGAAAAATCTAAGTTTGCTCTCGCATGTGCTAAGAAATCTCATAGGCTGTGCCAGAAGGATATAGGTATTATTAATGATATGTAATATGTATATTCTTCTTTGTCTACTACTTCACTTAATGTCGAGGTTTTATTGTGGATACAGCGCCGTTACTACGGTTACCTGTGTTTTGTCGGTTGCTTCAAGCTACTGCCAAAATTAGATTTTTATTCTCCGATTTTCAATGGTATCCTGCAATCACTCAGCTAATGATATCTTCTTCTTCTTCTTCTTCTTCTTCTTCTTCTTCTTCTTCTTCTTCTTCTTCTTCTTCTTCTTCTTCTTCTTCTTCTTCTTCTTCTTCTTCTTCTTCTTCTTCTTCTTCTTTACTTTACGGAGTGAACGGCAGATTTCCTGTTTTGTCTTCACGGTATATCTCGCCGTCTTACTCTTGTTCTTCATATGTTCCTTGTTCCAAAAAGTCTGTACCTGTGTGCTACTTTAAGTTGCCATCTATCCTCCATTCTGTCCAGATGTTATGACTACTCCAGGCGATATATCTGGATTGTATCGTTTATGAACAACACCTATAGTTCATTCCCAATGTCCTCATTACGCAAACGATCTCGCCTTATGGAACCTTTTTTCGTCTCAGTAAACTCATTTGTGAAATCTGAATTTGGTTTAAAATCTTCATTGTAGGCACCTGTGAGGTAACGACACGTTTCGAAAATTAGTAGGAAGTTATAGGCCTATATGAAAACAGTACGTCTTATGGACTGATACATACGCCTGTTGTCCTGTTGTACACTGTTGTCACGTGGCCCGGAAGCAGTGGACGTTAGCAAAAGTAATAAACGATTAGTAGGGCGCTATCAAAGAAAAAGACTGGTACGTCGACCATTACAATACTGCGTATGACACAAATAGTTATGTAGGTTCACACTGACAATTACATGTCAATTTATAATTGTCAACCGAAATAAAATATATAATTCGTCATGATAGACTATGTTTGTAACTTCTTACATTGCACTTTTATTATTTATTCAGGCTAATGAAGGCATTTGCTATCACTCTGTAGGTATGTCTCAGTAGCAATATTATTATTTGGTAATACCTAGCCTCCTTAAACTACGTGGCCGCTATGCTGACCAGCAGTTTTGTGAACTATCAGACAAGAACTGTACAGCGGGCCGCGACTGGACTGTCAACATCAGAGACGAATTATATAGTCTTCGATGACTCCGGCAACATTTGTCATTTTGAATCAATATGCCTTGTAGGGAAGATGTGACTACTGTTTCTGTTGTCGCCGACTCTGATAGGTCTGTATGAAAGTCTTGTACAGTCCAGTTAATCAGACAAGATACATCAATAAACTTTTGAGCAAACTACGAGAAAGGCGAAAACAAGTTCTTAAATTTTACGAATATTATAGAAACAGTTTTATTTAATAGGGTTAATGAGAGAGAGAGAGAGAGAGAGAGAGAGAGAGAGAGAGAGAGAGAGAGAGAGAGAGAGAGAGAGAGAGAGAGAGAGAGAGAGAGAGACAGACAGACAGACAGACAGACAGAGAGATCTTATTACGCGAGACAAAAAAATTCTTACAACTTAGGCCTTGCTTCTACTCAAACATACGTTTCTCCATATTATCGCATTCCCACTAGTGAATAAAAAATCAAGCACAATTACCAAATGCACTAATTGACATTGTTGACTATCTGCTCTGTGACTAGCTGAGTGGCACACGCGAAATGAAGTGACTCAAACTCGTTTCCGATAAGACGTAATTCCAGTCAATTTCACTCTTTTGCTTCAAAGAGTCTTTGAATACAAACCATGGCTACTTCGTACTCAAGCCAGCCGCTTACAAAAGTGACTCATGACAAGCTGTCTCGTCTTGTCCGGTGTTCGGCACCCCCAAATGGTATGTTGTGAAACCTGATTACGAAACAAGCTTAGCAGCCAGGAAATGTAATGCAAAAACAGACTTGAAGTGACGTCGGTGTCTGCAACTTTGTAACCATATAGATACTAACACGAGGTAGGTTGTTGAGTACCTTTTGATTCTGGTACTCTGATACGCCACTGGTAATGTGGAGAAGAAAAAACCAGGTTTAGAAAAGGTTCACTTCAATTTTGTACTTCTACCGTACACTTGGTCATACATACAACGGTAATATGTTTAAAGATAATTTTTAATACAAATATTAAAAATTTAGTGCGTCGCGAGCCAGAAAAGGGTGCGCACCCAGACATCGGTTAAATTGTGTAGTGTGTTTTATTTTAATGTGTAGTAGTTTAATTTTAATGTGTTAACGACGTCCACACGGGACTGAAATCTGAAGATGAGGCCTTGTGCCTCGAAACGCGTTATTTAAATAAATACAATAAAAAGTCACACGACGGATAAAAGAAGGTAAATTAATTTTAATCTATATAAAACAAATAATTATTATCTGAGGAGAATCAATTTATATTTAAACTTAATTTATCATCGTAACATTCAGCGTTGAATAAAGAACATTGTAACTGCTTTTTTACGCGTTACAAATCCAGGGAACCCCTCGTAACTAAACTCCGTTAATTAGATGGGCTGCCTACGTTGTAACAGAATTGATCACAAATAATTAATGTAACAAATTACTTACTAACTGTGTAAGGAAACAATGGGAAGGTATACAATTGATTTAAGCACTCCTCATATGTGTGTAACAAGAAGACTTCTCTTTTATTTAACACTAGCGAGTACCCGGCATGCGTTGCAATGCCACTCAAAGAAAGAAAGTGTTTGTATATATATAATATATAAAGACTTCTTTCGCGTGGTCTTCAATTTAATGCGATAATATATTTAGAACAGAATCTATTCCATTGGGTTGCCATAGTAACCAGATCTAATAAGTTAGTTTTTTAAGACTCCAAAGGACCCCCCAGAAGATCGTATCGAAAAAAACACCTGTCCTATGTTGATTCTCCCGTTGCGTAAAATATTTGTGCCAAGTTTGGTTGAAATCGGTCCAGTGGTTGGCCCCAAAGAACCCCATCGAAAAAACATCTATCATATGTTGGTTCTCCCTTTGCGTAAAATATTTGTGCCAAGTTTGGTTGAAATCGGTCCAGTGGTTTAGGAGGAGATGTGGAAGACCCCAAAGGACCCCCCGAAGTATCATATCGAAAAAACACATATCCTATGTTGGTTCTCCCGTTGCGTAAAATATTTGTGCCAAGTTTGGTTGAAATCGGTCCAGTGGTTTAGGAGAAGATGTGGAAGACCCCAAAGGACCCCCCAAAGGATCATATTGAAAAAACACCTATCCTATGTTGGTTCTCCCTTTGCGTAAAATATTTGTGCCAAGTTTGGTTGAAATCGGTCCAGTGGTTTAGGAGAAGATGTGGAAGACCCCAAAGGACCCCCCAAAGGACCCTGTCGGAAAAAACACCTGTCCTATGTTGGTTCTCCCGTTGCGTAAAATATTTGTGCCACGTTTGGTTGAAATCGGTCCAGTGGTTTAGGAGAAGATGTGGAAGACCCCAAAGGACCCCCCAAAGGACCCCATCGAAAAAACACCTATCCTATGTTGGTTCTTCCTTTGCGTAAAATATTTGTGCCAAGTTTGGTTGAAATCGGTCCAGTGGTTTAGGAGGAGATGTGGAAGACCCCAAAGGACCCCCCGAAGTATCATATCGAAAAAACACATATCCTATGTTGGTTCTCCCGTTGCGTAAAATATTTGTGCCAAGTTTGGTTGAAATCGGTTCAGTGGTTTAGGAGGAGATGTGGAAGACCCCAAAGAACCCCCAAAAGAACCCCATTGAAAAAACACCTATCCTATGTTGGTTCTCCCTTTGCGCAAAATATTTGTGCCACGTTTGGTTGAAATCGGTCCAGTGGTTTAGGAGGAGATGTGAAAGACCCCAAAGGACCCCCAAAAGGACCCCCCGAAGGATCACATCGAAAAAACACCTATCCTATGTTGGTTCTTCCTTTGCGTAAAATATTTGTGCCAAGTTTGGTTGAAATCGGTCCAGTGGTTTAGGAGGAGATGTGGAAGACCCCAAAGGACCCCCCGAAGTATCATATCGAAAAAACACATATCCTATGTTGGTTCTCCCGTTGCGTAAAATATTTGTGCCAAGTTTGGTTGAAATCGGTTCAGTGGTTTAGGAGGAGATGTGGAAGACCCCAAAGAACCCCCAAAAGAACCCCATTGAAAAAACACCTATCCTATGTTGGTTCTCCCTTTGCGCAAAATATTTGTGCCACGTTTGGTTGAAATCGGTCCAGTGGTTTAGGAGGAGATGTGAAAGACCCCAAAGGACCCCCAAAAGGACCCCCCGAAGGATCATATCGAAAAAACACATATCCTATGTTGGTTCTCCCGTTGCGTAAAATATTTGTGCCAAGTTTGGTTGAAATCGGTCCAGTGGTTTAGGAGGAGATGTGGAAGACCCCAAAGGACCCCCCAATGGACCCCGTCGAAAAAAACACCTATCCTATGTTGGTTCTCCCGTTGCATAAAATATTTGTGCCAAGTTTGATGGAAATCGGTCCAGTGGTTTAGGAGGAGATGTGGAAGACCCCAAGAACCCCCCATAGGACCCCATCGAAAAAAATTCATAAACCTTCGCGGGCGTGCGCACAACTCACCGAAGTTTCATCGCAATCGGATGAATGGTATAGGAACGCATACGGGACAAAGAAAGAAACAAACAAACATTCATTTTTATAGATATAGAAGATTTAAAAAAACATATACTGACAGATCCCATGACTTTACTAATTCAATTATTAGGTTATTTGAAAGGTTTCTTTAAACTTTGAGATCAAACTTGATTTTATATAGCTGTACCTCGGATCCGGGTCAACTTTCTGTATTTCTGTAATTAAAACTTTTAATTATACTCATTTCATGATATTAGCTTGCAAGACTTTCTTTTATTCCACCATTGGAAGAATGGTATTATTGCTTGAATTATATTACTCTACATTAGCATATAAACTGTTACAACGTATGAAGTTCGAATAGTTACATGAAATTCTTAGATTTAATTTATAAGTCTTTACAAAGTTAATAGTTTCTGAAAAGTCTCTTTCAAGATGTGTTGTGTAACAAATATTAGTAACCCTCGATAGACAGGCTATCGAGTCACCTTTTAATTGGTATGCAGAAGACTCGTCCTGGGGTATCCGTCTTGAGAAACAGGAACAGCTACGTCGTCATCTCGGTCTGGCCTTCCTCTGTAAAGGGCTCCAAAAGTTCGCAGGTTGAACAATATGTCGTGTAGATATCTACGATGATCTTGTAGATTCTCGGATGTCCTGATCTGCATCTTCTGTCACGTGCAGTAGAGTTTGTGGCTTCTGATAGTTCACATCTCCGGGTATGACTTTGGAATTGTTGTTACTAGTTGAAGCACGAAGTCATCTTGTGTTACACTCCTTTTTTTTACGTTTCGATTTTTTTAATTTAAATTTCTTGTCTATTTACATGACTATATTAATTAACACATCCAGATGCTTTAAACGGCTACATCTGGTACACCATCTTAAGGTGAGACAAAATGTAGTTAACATATTTTAAGCGCACAGCTCCTACGTCTATACTGTACGAAGTCACCATTGCAAGAGAGAGAAATTCCGCCCCCTTCGCCTGGTACTGGGCAAAAGTTAGTGGGACAATTTCCGCGCGAGAATATAGTTCCTAACTATATTTAAGTTAACATTTTTATTTATACAAACTATCCCTAAACAAATATACACAATTTAAATCAGTTGTTTTAGCGACTATTTATGCCTTTAGATTTTTATTATTAACATTAGTTTTTTTTATCTTATTCTTACTCACACAAGACTCGGAAAGCATGTCGAGTCTGGAATCAACAGGACAGCGCCTGCTCACAAGCAAAGGGTTAAATACGATATTAATAACTCTTTACAATTTTTCTTTTTATTAGAGTATCTTATAACTAATTAATTACTGCTTCCTCTCATACTGAGTACATACAGGTATTTTATATTAATACAGTGAGATTTAAATGGCTTAAGAGCTCGCAACCTTAATTTTTTTTAAATTTTTATTTTCTTGATTATTTGTACAATTTAAATCGTCACAACATTAATACCTAACACAGTAGTACTTGTTTTGATCCACCGCAGCGTAAATGTAGCCTAATTAAAAAAAAAGAATATTTCAGACCTAATAAGAAAATTATATAATTCAAACGATACCTATTTAAGTTCATATACAACTACTCGTCATAAGGAGTTATACGTATGTGTGCCATTTTAATAGCCTATACCGAAACTAAGAAAACACATTTATACACCTTCTATTCATTTGTATGAGAAATCTATTAAATATCATACTGTACAAATACGAATACATTTTCCTAATCATAACGGCCTGGCAATATATAATAATATAATAAGCGATGTGCAATAGACGCCCTTCAATTCATCAAAGTCATTTTGGTTGAGTGTCATTGTTGGTCCAGTCAGAAAACCTTTCCTACAACGATGACGCAACTGGAAGACACGAAGAGTCGTTAGACACTATTCTCAAGTCACACACTGGACACCAAAGTCGGGGCTGTGGCCAGCGATGGTCGTGTTTCACCACACTGTACTTACGTTAAATGCCAAAATACAGACGCACGTCACATGTTTACACTTCGTTATGCACTGAGTGGACAACGAAGTGGACTATGACCATTCTAAAGTCTCCAGTGTATTAGCAAACAGCTCTGGTTACGTCAACATGCATTGTGTACTGTAAAAATTGAACGTAATTAGAGGCCGCAGAAATGACAACGAGAGACCAAAAATGAACACCACTTAGGCCTACACGTTCAAACAACGCACTCGCACATGTTCATCGTGCACTATTCAACTAAACACGGCCGACGGCACACGGACTGAACATAATTCTTAATCAGAAAACACTAGCTGTCTATCTACTGACTTCATTTCGAATCTTCATCTATTATCGAGATCTCTTATCATCTTTTCATCTTTCTATCTATCTATCTATCTATCTATCTATCTATCTATCTTATCGTCTCTTCTAGATATCTTATCTGTTATTTTCACCTCTTACCGTTAGAGATTGTCAAAACTATTGTCAGTTTTGTTTCTAGTAGCTCTGCTTCCAATAATGAAACGTACACTTCTGTCATTTGAAAGAATGATTCCGAAATGTTGTCAAACGTACACTCACTAACATATTGTTACGACACTTTTAGTCAAATTCTTTCTCTTTCTCACTCTCTCTCTGTTTCTCTCTGTCTGTCTACCTGTCTGTCTACCTCTCTCTCTCTCTCTCTCTCTCTCTCTCTTCCTCCCCTTTCGAGCGGAATCACGACACACTAAAAACTCTTTGTTAGTTGATAAGCTGCAATTCTCCCGTCGCAATGCATTAAATTTTAAACATAGGCCTTTTAAATACACATACTGTTCATAGAAACAATGACTAAACATCTTTTTCTCCAGACATAATTCATAGACAATCATTTTCTGTTGCATACTATGGTTTACCGCTGGCGAGTGTCTGACATTCTTCCTTATCGTTGTATGTGGTCTCAAACAACTGTGGGAGTACTTAATTAGGCCCTAAATGAAATCACGTTGCTATGGCAACAACGTTATTGTTGATTACAATTATTATGTAAAATCATGCCTTCTACAACTGTCAACAACAAAACTGAAAAAGTAGCAAAACAGTCACAGCCATGATGTTTTCTACGCAGCACAGTTCCTGAACCCATGAACGTGTGGTAATTCCGTCCTTGAAAATACATTGACAAGTTAGGATATAAAACTGTTTTGAACGTTTACATTGTTTAGAAACTGTTTAGATGTTCATTTCACCAACATCTTTTAACGTGCACAAATAATGAGTGCGCTGAGCAAGTTGTTTCGCATCAAAATTTAAATGTTTCGCTTACTTAAAATAATAAGAATTGTGTATATATATATTATTATTGTTATTATTATTGTGTTGTTATTATTATAATAATTAGGCTATTATTATACACTTGCAATTTAAATGATGTGGTTTTTATGTAACTACGCGTACGTCTCTACTTACAGGGTTATGAACGAAGCCAGCATTAACTTTTCAAACCCACAATCGCCTGAGAAGTACTATGCCACTACTATACGATGGGCTAAATACGTTTCGTACGCTCTTGATGCCAACGCGTTCTTTAAGGAAGAATTTCTATCTTGTTGTTTTTTGCATTCGGTTAATTTCGGAGGCACTCCCGTTCAAAACTAATTTGTTTCTATACAGTCCCTCCAATCAATTCATTCTTAGTGGATTCTTCTTCTTTTCAATTATTATCTCTGGTCTCTGTAGCAAATCAAGAGGTTAGTCTAAAAATTACTTTTGCTGAATTTTTCCACGAATTGCCACAATTGGAAGACCAAGAATACAAATTACAGCTGTAATGTTTGATTGTTTTTATATAAATTTTTACCTCCTTAATCTCAGTAGACATAATTTTGGTAAATATTTCTTTAGTCTCACGTATCAAAAGTACAACTCCATAACAGTAAGCAGTTTCATGCAAACAAATTGTGTCTCAACAACTTGAGTGATTGAGAGCGAGAGAGAGAAGCCTTATGTAAAAGCTCGTACGGACAATTCTTATTGACGGCCGCCGTAAAAGGGTTTAATTTAACCCCAAACTGTTATTAATGCGCACACACACACACACACACACACTCACCCACACTCACTTACTCATACTTCCGCTTATAATTTAAACATAAAATGAGACTTTGTTACTTTCCATTAGTATAACAATCGCGTAGGAGACTTTTCATGTCCGCAGGTGCCATGCGGTTGGTCTTTATTCATGAATAAAAGAATCGATAATCAGTGCAAATTATTGTGTACCTTTAAACAAATTTTGTTCAAACATTAAGTAGATTGTAGAAATAGCAGTGTAAC
Source organism: Magicicada septendecula (assembly GCA_034769895.1). Classification (NCBI taxonomy): domain Eukaryota; kingdom Metazoa; phylum Arthropoda; class Insecta; order Hemiptera; family Cicadidae; genus Magicicada; species Magicicada septendecula. Next base: position 339,997,622 of record CM068371.1, on the reverse strand, counting down.
ATAATCTTATGGAGATGTTTCCTTATCCTTAGATACCTGTCTTCGATTATATTATCTACAATTCTTCTTCTACTAACTTAAATGTCATTGGAGTTTCAGAAGATTGGAGTCTGGCATTTAGATGTATCCGTAGAGAAACCCTGATTTTATTGTTTGCAATATGCTGTTACAGTTGGCAAAAGCTTTCGTAGATCGCCTATTTTACCTGTTACAAAAACTGCGAAGTGTGAGCAACCTATGTTAAAGTTATCAATACCTATTTCATATCCTTTCATGCCTTTCATGGCTATTATTACGCCGACCACTCCTAGGTTACAACTAGGGGACTAACTGAATCAAGTTGCTTATGGTTTCTCCTCTTTAATTATTGATAATCGATTACATTTGACTTTATGTAAGTTTACAATTAACCATTGCCACAAGGATGTATCAGTATGATGCTGAGTAAAGATGAACATGAACAGGGGTGAAATACGCAGTTGTGTTTTGCAGACAGTAATGAAATACCGCCCCATGCTGACATGTGAGCCTTCTACACATAATTACAATGCCGTTAATGACCGGAATAATAATCGGGTCCAAGGGGATAACGCGGCCACAACACATACAGCTTTACTATCTCCGCATCTAGGCTGCTAACATGTAGGCTACCAACGGCGTCCGTGTGTTTAAAATGCACGAGACGGCCGACCATCGTTAGGCGCCTCTGACATGTCCCATTCGTGTAATTTACCGTGTTTCACCTGAAATAATTAATTCAACATCTCGTGATAACATATTACATGTAGTCTAATTGTATTTAATTGCTCTACTACATTAAGCGGCTGCAGCGCGCCTGACAAAACACAGACCCTTCATTCGAGTCTACTTCTTGGGCCGTATCACAAAAGGGGAGTTAAAGGGTCAGTAGGGTAAAAATTTTACATTTTTTTTTTATTAGCTTATATTAAACTACTGTCTTTTCTGCACAGTTTGGTACCAAAACCATGGGGTTTTATTGTTAAAAATATTTTTACTTTAATTTAGAAAATTGTGCTGCACGCAGTTTGTGTAGCAGTTTTTTTTAGCATTTTTGAAATTAGACGAAAATTTGCATTTATTATTATACCTAGCTAATTTTATACAAAATATTGTTACATCTATTATAGTATATATTATAATGGAGACCATAAAACCAGTATTTATAGCATTGGCCAATCCGGATCTACTAAAAAGTTGCCTTCATGGCAAAACGCAAAACGTGAACGAGTCATTCAACAATGTACTGTGGACCAGATGCCAAAAAATGTGTTTGTTGGGGGAAAGTCATTGGATATTGGGGCTTATGACGGTATAATTACATTTAATGATGGAAATATTGGACGATTGGAAGTGTTAAAACAGTTGGGCTTTACGAACTACAGTATTGTGTAAACACTCTCAAAGCACTCAAGAAGGCTGACCAGGAGTGGTTACAGAAAGCGGAGTTATCAGCAAAGGAAATGACCAAGAAAGCAAGGATTAACAAGAGAAGGAGAAGACTTGAAACTTAGAAAGATACAGACAGCCACTACAATCCAGGTGCATTTTAAAGGCATGTAAACTGAAAGAAAATCACACATAATGTATAAGATTTTGTTTTTCTTGATTTTCCGAAAACCTTGATTGTTTAACACTACGGTACATTTATCTCATAAACCAATAAAGATATGATGTTAAAATTTTTACTGCACATTATACTTGATCTTTCCTAACTACTGTAGTAAAATAATGTTATTAGGTGAAGAAAGTTTTGTTAAATATATATATATATGAAATTTTATAATAAAAAAAATTTGAAAAGTAAAAAATTTATAACGTTTTTAATATTTTAGGTATCAGCATAATTCGACTACAGTAAATAGAAATAATATGATTAAATAAGCATGCCAAATTTCAATCTTATAGCTTAAAACGTTTATGAGAAAAATGTACCTAAAATCTGCCAATTTAACATGGGCAGTATAGGACTCTTCAACTCCCCTTACATTTTCCACATTTAGACGAGTGTGTTATATTTCAATCTTCCAACACTCTTTTAATATCATTTGTAAAACGAAGTAAAGAGAAACATAGCAAACTGATATAACTGAATGATTAATGAACATTATGTTTTATTAATATCAAAACGATTTAATTTAGCATTGGTTAATGCTGTGGAATAATTCAAACTTATATTCTTAAAATAAAATTGAGCAAACTTTATGTAGTTTTTAATTTTTAATTGAGAGTCTTTTAATGTCATTGTTTTGTGCTTAAATTGAAAATACACTAAAACGTCATCATTGATTAAAACCCATCATACCTATATTCCTGTTATTCCATACAGGAGTTTCCAATTTTATTAACCTTAAATTGTAAATTCAGCTTTTTAAACTGGTATATTAGTTAAATCATTTACAAACGGAAGACCAGAATATTTAAAAACGAAATTCTGATGATAAAATTAAGTTGCAAATAACGGATAGTGTCTAAGCCAATGTTTCCTGTCATACTATTACCACTTTTTCATAGTACCACATGAAAAAGCTTTTCATTGTCTTACTTTCCATGTGTGTGTTTTGTATCCATATACAAATGAAGACGTTACAAATAATATGCCACATAATCCTATTATCTATATTTAAAACCAAAAGATTTAAAAGGCTTTGTTATTTCTATATCATTATATCGTTACGTAACACAATGTCATACCAAGCCTGTGCTTATTACTTACATTAAAATAACTGGTCCACTTCAAAATTCATGATACAATTTTTGAATTGTTTGCTCTATTTATAGACTTTGAGGAAAAATGGGCGTTTACAAGTTATTTTGTTTGTGTACTCAGAACAATACGTACGCTGTGTGTACACGGGAGAATATTCTGCAGTCTTCTGTACAGATCGTGTCTATTTTTATACAATTTTAAATGATTTCTTAAATACAAATATTATCTAAACACAAAATGGCCAAAAGAGCGAAACCAATCAAACACAGAGTTAATAGAAGGCAATATAATGCTTTAACATTTGCTACAGCTCTCTTGAAATTGTAACCGCTTAAAGAATCAGCACTCTTTGTGTACAGTCTAGTCAATTCAACATTATCAAGCTTAGTAGATTATTCCTGTCTGAGTGTCAGTCGTCCCTACTTGTCTAAGACGCCCTTAGAACTGTATAATGAAACAAAACTCTTGGATTTTGATGTTCATGACGTGTTCGTTTATTAACTAATTAAATTATAACACTACCGACACAAAATTTTTATTGGTAAAAATGTAAGATTTTTAACTTATACCCTAAACCAGTTTTCGCTTATTAAAAGCTTCGTCAGAAGCTGCCACTGGAAGCTCTGTCCGCCTTGTTCTTGGCGACGGCGCCGTCTGTTGAAAGATCTTATACGAACATATCACACCCCACACACACAATATCGATTTTTCAAAAGACGGCGGAGTCGCCAAGAACAAGACGGACAGCGCTCCCAGTGGCAGCCTCTGACGAAGCTTATAATAAGCGTAAACTGGTTCAGGCTACAAGGTAAAAATTTTAAACGTCGACAGAAATAATTTAAGATTTGTGTTATATTTTTTTGACCGATCCTGGCAAACCCTTCATCGTTAAAATTAATTAAATATTTACGTTAAAATATTAGGCTATTATTATGTTACTTAACCTTTTATTGAATAGTGACATAAGCCTCTGTTATAGAGTTGCTGAATTTTACTACAACGATTTTATGATTTTTGATAAACTGACTCATCTGATGTTTGTAAAACTCCAATAAACGCATTATAACAGGGCTGCAATAAATCATATTTCGTTTATTGCTTCCCGACGAGCAAAAAAAAATTTAATCTTAATGTTTACGACACTTCTCGAGAAGCGGATTTGCAGTATTACCTACAGAGGCCCGTCAACGCACACACACACACACACACACACACACACACACACACACACACACACACACACACACACACACACACACACACACACACACACACACACACACACACACACACACACACACACACACACACACACACACACAGAGTAAACAATATGAAATATAGAAGTGAAATATGGGAGAATCAAACAGCGAGAAACGGTTGCGTGGGTAGTGGCAGGCAATCTGTACGGGTCTATGGCATTATGTTGTCAGTTAAAACGATACGTTTACATGAGTAGGCTATAATATGTAGCTTATATTGGAAAACGCGTAATACATTGTAGGATTTGTGTCGCACGTATGTTTCTATCAACCTGTACTCGTGAAATCGGTTGTAATCCTTACGTGTGACAGATTGGGTGTAAAAGAATTCCATTCTCAGGAATAAGAAAATACATTAGAAAATAATTTTTACTAACCCAACAGTTGTGAAATCGGGAATACATGGAGCTCTATAAAACACAATGGATGAGTGATAATTCAATTTCTATTATTCCTATATAAAGGGTAATAGGTACTAACTTTTGTGCACCTAACTATTGTTAACTTTTTCCCTAAGCCACACAAACACTAGTTAGCCAGATCAGGACTCAATGTAATTATGTATCAAAAATAGTTTCCAAACTCGCAATCTCATAAACTCATACAATCATAAGTGATGATATACCGTTTTTTGCCACGTTAACACGCCATGAAAGTAAATACACTACCATATCTTTCACCACTAATTACAGCTTAAGTATGTGGCCAATCTCATCATCCGTCTTGATTGTTCATCTTCTTTATTCACAGCATTACACTTTATATAATAACGAAACTTTCAACTTGTGAAACTTACTTGTCTTTTCTTCTCGAACGCGTTTCGGCGTGGTGTTCGCCTTCGTCAGCTTTGAGACAGACTGCCATTAATTTGTAACGGTTTTACTTGGAAGGTATAGTGGGGGTGGTGTGTGGTGGAAGGGGATTGGCGCGGGGATCCAAATTATTGTTAGTTTTTTGTATAATTGTGTCAAAAAGTGTATGTGATTTATACTGTAATTGGTCGTTAAGGATGTTGTTGGATAAAGCTTTTAGGTGTTCAGAGTAACGAGATGAAAAATAGTTTCTACATAGGCCAGACGGGAAGATCTTTTTCATCCCGTTACTCTGACCACCTAAAAGCTTTATCCAACAACAACATACATTCCGCCTTTGCAACACACGTACACACAAAAAACCACAGCTACACCAACATAGATACTAATCTTGAAATATTAAACTACTTACCCAAAGGTCGAAAACTTAACACAGCAGAACAATATGAAATATACAAACACCACACAACACAACCAAACAACATACTTAACGACCAATTACAGTATAAATCACATACACTTTTTGACACAATTATACAAAAAACTAACAATAATTTGGATCCCCGCGCCAATCCCCTTCCTCCACACACCACCCCAACTATACTTTCCAAATAAAAACCGTTACAAATTAATGGCAATCTGTCTCAAAGCTGACGAAGGCGAACACCACGCCGAAACGCGTTCGAGAAGAAAAGAAAAGTAAGTTTCACAAGTTGAAAGTTTCATTATTATATAAAGTCTCATCATCCGATTTATTCACATTACTACAGAATACTGGCAGACTCAGTGCCGTGACGTTCAAACGTTACTGCCAACAGCAATATTAAGTGGTATTTCTACTTAAAAACAGCAATAAATATCTAACCTAATTTTTATTAAAGTAATCAAATATACGATACTATAAATTTATATTATACTAGTGAAGCTTCATGAGCTGCAAAACTCGCTCACTATTTTTAAATAAATACAGGAACAACGTGACCATACGTCATTTCTTATATTTTATATTTTCAACTTGTTCTACTTTTCATTGTCTTACATGTCATGTGTGTGTTTTGTATCCATATACAAGTGAAGACGTTACAAATAATATGCCAAGTACCACAGTTAATCAAATCGTAATGTGTAAAGTTTATACCAAGACTCTGTAGGTTAAAGATATTCAAACGTGTGCTACGTTTTACGAAAGTTGGCTGATGCGTTCAAAAGTCACGTGAAACATCCCCCCAGATTAACTGCCAAACAAATGGCAAAGAAAGAGTTAAAACTGAGAACTCGCTTTAAGTTATATTAAGTTATATTGTTTTGCTCTTTATAAAGGTAAATAATTAATTTTGAATCTCCATGAAGATAAATCTTTAATAAAATAAAAGTTGTATTACAGCGTTTCTTAATCTTCTTAACACAATGTTATATAAGTTGCGTTTTCACTTTTAAATTAAATAGTTGTGTAGCAAGATTATCTGTTTTATTAACATTTTATACAGTAACAAAGCTGTTACCGTTTTCTCTTGTACTTTTGAATTTTAGTTTTTTCTTTTAATTTCCTCAGTCTTTGCTCGCCTCTTTCAATCTAGGTTTGTCTTTAATGTTTACACGTATAGTAACACAAGTTTTGTGATATTATGCAAAATGTGGGTATGGAGAACCATACATGACTTACATGTTCTAAGATTTATATTTACAATCATTTTCGAAATGAAATATTTCCATAGAAACTACTTCTTTCTTCAGCCTTAACCACAGTACTGTGGTCCCTAACGTTTACCACCTCACGTTAGAGCACTCGATTTTCACTGATGATGGCAGTCGATGGCTTTGCCAAAATGTTACACAGATTTATGTATATAATAGGAAGGCACCTGTAAGAGGTACTAAAAGTGTATTTAGGAGGCTATAGTTATAGGAAGAGTATCTTATCTTTAGGTTTCTCAAAAACGACGACAGTGATGTGTCGATGCTGTTAAAATCGCCAACCACACATGCTTTACTGGTGTCATTATTGCTTTATCATTCACATGATGTTTGTATTGTGACACTTATCCGAACAGTAGTTGCAGGGACAAACAAACACAAATCGTTATATGCGCACATATAAAAACGCAAGCTAGCGAAATTAAGAAATTCCATTGCAACTGAAGGCTTATCTGAACACAGTGCAATATACGTCCGATTCGACGTACAGGTGCAGAGCAGTTGAAACTGCGATAGATAGTCGCATCCATGTTTTATTTTTTACTTTTTCTTTTATGTAAAAATAACCCTAAAAGCGTAAAAACATCGAACAAAATATCTTCGCGTCTGACGAAGTATCGTCACAATTTCCCTCTGAAATAGCAACGAACAATTGTGATTGTATATTTAAACACAGCGTATCATTCACATACTTACAACACAATAAAATATTGCGAGAGTAATATTACCTTCGTATGATAGTTTCAAAAGAAATGCTTGAGGAGTTTAATGGAGTAAGGGCGGCACGTTCCGTTCGCCCTTTCTCCATAAAGTACATTTATTGACTCTCTACTTTCAACTGTACTCACACCAAGAGAGTCTCTTGAGTATCTCAACTCTTCTTTGCGTGACAGTGAAGCTGTTAGTGAGATACACAGCCCCCTTTTAACGTCCATTATCGAGATTAATCACACAGATTATTATATTTCGCCACATGGCTACTGATCTACTATTATTATTTTAAAATTTTCGAATGTGCGTTTACAATGTGTTACACAATATTGAGAATAAATATACCTCACTTATAATTATAAATATTTCATTCAAAATTGTTTTTCCAAGTTCACTGTTCGCTTATAAAATTATTAATTTTAAATACATTTTCAAACAAATTTATTAGTCAAATTTTTAGGTACCCAGATGTATGTATAGTCTGTTGCTAGCTCATTATATTCTGTCACGCATTTCATGAAGTTTACATTATTTTTAATTCTATTCGGTGTTAATAAGCATTTTATTTGTTTTACAGTCATTCTGGTATTTTGAGTTGATCATAAATGTATTATTATTCTGGTTTTAATGACTTTTAAAGACTCTTACGATTCTTCTGGTTATTAAAAGTAATTATCATTAGATTTATAATGAAATACAAGCCATGTACTTTCAAATATGTTTAAGACAAATTATATATGGATAAAATAAAAGACATCATTAACATAGTCCATGGTTTAAAATCGATTTAAACGAATAAATTTAATAATTTTGTGTAGTTTCATTACTTTTTAAAATCTCCAGAGTTAACAGTACTATTATTATTAATATCAAAGTGTACTTGATATCAAAACATATATCAGAAGTGTACTAAAGTTATTTCGATTAGTATTCCAATCAAATTCATAAATGTGAACTTCATTTACCTTGGCTTACCAAAGTGCTGGATTAAAAACAAATGAGTAGGTTTTAGTTATAGGCCTACTACAAGTTCTATTGTTTCAATTTAGTGGCTTCACCATTTAGTAAACCAATGGCTAGAATGTCTTCCTACCTCCTACCCACTTGTTAATAAGGTAAAATAAAGATTGTTATGCAATGAAGTAAAACATATTTCTTCACATCATAACTCTAAAGGACAAAACAACCGTAAGAAGGATATACCTTAAAATAATTTTGTTCTGTAAGCTGTTACGTGGCGGAGTGCAATTACGGGACACGAAGGTGTACCTTTTACAGAACGAAGCTGTATGAAACTCGTACATTCATCAGTTACATATAATAACCAAAAAGTATTAGTTACCGTAATGTACCCATTATAAATATTAAACTATAATTTTTGTGGTTTTAAAAAAATGTTCCGCTTCCTAGCGAAGTCTGATAACATAAAGTAGCATAACATAAAAAGTAACCAGTCTATTTTAACATAATCAGCTCAAATTGTACAGTACCCACGTATGGGTACTTCTGTTTTCCTGGCTTTTGGTTTTCACATTTGCTTCCGTATTATCCCAAAAGTCTGTACTCAACGAGAAGAACGGAAGCCCCTCCCCCTATCGCAGCAAAAAAGTTGAAATCGTGATGTCTTACAAACATTCAGCAAACTTAAAGCATACTTTAAGTTTTTTGAATTGTTAAAGCTTACTTTAACATTTCTTTCAGTTGTAAATGGTATTTCTGTATTTTCAAGTGTGTATTGTTAACTTAATACCGCCAGGCACTTATACACATTACCTGACAATGATAACTATGAGGCGCCACCAATATTTTTTACATGGCTAGTAAGTGCCAGTGTTTTGTAGCTGGTCTCCTACACGTGTCGAATAATTCATTAGACAACAGTTCCTTTTGTGCACGTTTTCATATAAAACATTCCAGTGGCAGTACTGTGTTATTGATCAACAGGCCGTAGTTCAATATGTCCTATATTACCGTATTATACATTCTAAATATAAAGTATTAAGGAGACCAGGTCGTCAAAAAGTTCAAAAAAAATTCTCTTCTTCTTCCTGATTAACATTTTATATATATAATATAAATATATAAATATATATATATATATATATTGTAACAAGGCATATGAGCCCAATATTTAAGTAATAAAATATTAACAAATGTCATAATAATTGAGTCAACAAGACACACCAATTATTTAATCTGGAAATCCCAAGAATGAAACTACATGAGCAATTCATCAAGAAGAATAAACTCAACGCAGGAGTTAATAAAATGTAATGGTAATAAAAAATAACAACAACATATAAGAAGAAAGAAGAAACAATAAACAGTGATTATACCACAAGAACCAATAACCCAATAGATTCGGTCAGTAAGGAACAAATAAAAACAAGGAAGAAACATACTACGAGAAAGACACCTAACAACCATGGCATAAAATATAGATTCCAAGAGCCAGTCAACTATAGATTAACATCTTACCCGTACAAATATTAACTGAAGAACTTACAGATTGAAAATATAGACAATAACTGACTAACTTAGATGACCCATATTATAACGTAAACGAATAACCGTATGTGTTTCGTGGTTAAATCTGCCACACGTTGGATGCGTCAATTTACAACGACTGTACTCTTTGTTATTTAAATGTTAATGTCAAATTTATAATCGAATTTACGTTACGTTTAAATTAACTTGAAACAAAAATATAAAAGAGTGGTTGTTGGTTAAATTTACATTCGTGGTTAAAATATTAAAAGTCTCATTAAAACAAAATTCATCTATGGGTGAAGTGTTCCTTGGAGATAACTCAATGTTGAGAATGGTTGTTTCTACTTGAAGGTGACCAATGTAGTAAAGTATTTTACCATACAACATTCAAGTTACTCACAGTGTTTACAATGGTTTAAATACTCTTGTTTTTTAAAGAATTCCCTTGTATTAAACAAAAAATAATAAAGTTGATTATATTTAAATGTTAGATTATTTTAAATTAAAACATGGAGTATGGCAGTTGATTGTTTGATAGTAGATCTCGTCTGGTTGAAACTGGTAGTGGAAACTTCTTCTGATTACAGGTAGTCTGAGTAAGTCAAGTCCCGTAAAGTCTGGACAATATTATAAACAAACATATACTTTTACGTACCTGATTGCGTTTACTTGAAGTTCACTAAACTGTCAACTCAGCTTACATTCATCAACTCCCTTTGGTTGCAAGGTTATGTCACCTTGTTTATTAAATTAATGGGCGCCACACGGATTTATTCAGGGAAAATCCCGTGTAAAACCCGTTCATAAAAATTAATAGATGAATTGAAAATTTAAAATAGTTGAGTACCACTTTTTGGCAATGCTATTCCAATATGTCAAACACAACAGAAGGTTGTTTAAGTTTATTAAAAGAAACTATTTAATTATTCAGAAAAAATAAAATAAATTAAATCAGGTGATGCTGTTAATAATGGGTTTATTTGCACCCTTATAGTGAATTCAAAAAATACACATAATGTAACATACAAAGTTGTACAATGAAAAGTTAATTATTATATGCCTCATACGGCTTGCTCAGAACATGAGTTATAAATCTGGTTAAGTCCAGATACTATTTATTGTAATATAAAATTATTACAATTATTAATATTAGTATTATTGTTATTATTATCGTTATTATTATCTCAGTTGTGAATTCTTTGAGACACGAAAGAAAACAATTATGCCTACACAGTATCCAATGATACAATTGATCAAAAAATTTGATGTTACTTTTACCAAGTAATTAAAATAAAAAAACGATCTATTGTAAGATCGTGCGTTTCATCAACGCTTGCTTTTTTAATGACAATATTATTCAATTGAGAGCCCTTACAACTAACATATAGCTTACTTACTAATAACAAATTTGAATAATAAATCGAAACGTGGTGTAACCTTAAATACTGTTTTTGTGTTCTGCGTCAGTACAGGTTATGGTAGCAAAATACAAGTTATTGCGCTCAGATCAAGAATAATAATAATTGCACTTTTACCTTCGTAGTTTTAATTATTTTAATTAAAACCTTTTATCACTTAAGTAATCGGATTATAGAGATTACTTTCTTTCAGCACTAATTCGCACAAGAACAGAAATTCGATCCTCTTCTGATAAAAATGGATCGTGAATACTGACAATAAATTATTTTCTGTTCGTCATTCCCGCACAAAAATAAAATAAACTGCACTTGAACACTGTAGTTGATTGATGATGCACTTGAAGTAAAGTTTCTCGTTGTTAACTATTGGTTCCGGAGTACAAGGTAGCTGACGCTATGTGTTATAAGAAAAACGTGGCGGAGACGAGCGTACGTCTGTTCAGCTCGTTAGTTAGTAAAGGTCTCTTCCAAAATTCGCCGGTCTGTCTTTTTATACCCACCTTTTGGATCGGGCTTAGGAAAAATTATCATTTTATAACTAATTTTCCTATTGGTCCAGACAGGTGAGACGAAGATGACGTATCACTTTTTGGCGGTTAGAAACGGCTTTTCTAACTGTCAAGTGTTGAGATGATTGACAGGTCGCTTCTGTTGTCATTGTTATTATTATTTGTACTCAGATTCCTGATATACATTTATAAAATGATGCTAACAGTTGTCATACGCTTAATACCGTCACGATTGAGTTGATATTATTATCAAATTAAAGATTGTTTTGTTTCCTTTAAATTGATATCACTCGATCTCGGATTACCTTCACTTTAACCGACATTGTTAGAAAATCAATGTTCGGGTACACTATTCTTACTGTCGTCTGCTCTTCATGAGTCGCCGATTTTACACTTTTTGTTAACCTTTCTCGTATCCACATAACATTTTATTAATCAAATGTTTATGTGCGGACTCCATTAATACTGTACTGACGTTTTTTCACTGAACTTTACTTTTACACCTTAATTCTATACATAGTAATAAATGATCCTACTGACTAATGACATTTTGTTTACCGTTAGTTAGTTTTAAGCTACTATTTACAAATAAAATCGTGGCTAAACCTATCGTTTTAATATCATTTTTCGTTATGTTAATGCATAACCATTGTTCTGGTGCATTTTATTTTGCACTGGTGATAATTATTGATAGTCATTTTATTGACTAATGTTTGGTCTAAGTTTGTTAAGTGTAGAATATCGCCTACACTGAAATTTGGCCTTTATAATGCCTATTGGTTCTCAATTCGGTAAATTATAGAGACATCTTATTGGTATAAGATTCTCTTATATAGTTAGCTCTCTTTTCTGACAGGTATATTTGATGCAGAAATACATCTTAGTTCCTACAATATAGCCATTGTTAACATTGGTTTTGGCATTCATTATCTACTGTTCATAGTCACATTTATTATCAGAAAAATGCTGATTTTGCTTTCACAGTATTTAACTGCTAATTCGTTTGTTTTTTGTTTATAAATGACATTCGGTTTACATTAACCATTTACTGAATTGACAGTTGAATTTAAATCTATTCTGTCCATTAGTTCGTTTTAGTCTCAGTCTAGTTGTAGTGTCAAACAGCTATTGGGTTACTGCTTCCCATGGCACTTCTGCTTTATTCTTCTCTCTTGGTTTCTTGTTTCTTGTTTCTTTTGACTATTCTATACCCATTTACATGGTTATTCTGTTTTATGAAATCTAATAACATACACTTAGGTTAGGTGACATCTTGTGATGTTACATAATACACCCTCTTTAAAATTGATCATTTGAAAAATTTATATTTTGTAAAATTATCAATTCATGTCAGTTTCTTAGTATACTTCAATAACAATTTTCTCTTGTATTCCTAGATTTTTTTTTTTTTTTTTAATCATATTATTGGTGTATTACTCTAGGTTGGCTTTTTATACAATGGTACAATTCTTAATTTACTAGTAATTTCAAGCTGCTTACTCTCTAAATCATTTAACTATAATGGATCTTGTTTCTCAAGTTAATTATTCCCTGTCTTATTTACATTCTACTTTCTCACTACATATCTTTGCATTCGTGATCATTTGGATGGTTATTATAATTTATACCTCACAGATTCTTTCATAATATTCCTTGGTATAATAAAACAATATAATTCCCTAACTGTAGTAGAGGTTTTGGAATCAGGGTGGCTCACTATGGCTAACATCCTCTGCCGTTCCTCCCTACACATTCTCAGATTCAGAGGCATTACTCTTCTCTGTCTGAGTAAAAATAAACATTGCACCTGGCAATAGTTGCACTATCACAACTCAAAAAATATCACATATCATTCATATTCAATAATATAATATATTCACTATAATATACAAGGTATCAGAGGTTTTTATTTAGATCACATTTCTATCTTTATACTTGCTAACATACTTTCTTTCTTACAGGTAATTACTTCCTTTAGACTTGATGTTTTTTAGTTATGCTTTTATCAGCTATATAGTTACTTATTTACTAGTTAACAATTTGTTGTGGTTCATTTAAATATTTTTAAGATTATACACTGGTTTTGATGCTTATAGTACTTATGCATTTGTTTGTTCTATCTAGAGTTCACAATATATTTCTGTCTTCACTATAGTCTATTAAATCTTTCTTAACGAGTTATATTCCTCCTGAACTATCAGGCTTACATTGTTTGTATACTAAATGGTTTTCTTTTTTTTTTCTGATGTTCTCTGACATATTCTTATGATGTATAATATTTGGTAATTGACAAACATTGTTCTTTCCTTTCATTTCATTATAACAATAGTTATTCTTACAATTAATACTCTTTGTTATTTTTCTTCTCTACTCCTTCAAGTGATGGTGGTTTTCACTTATTCTGGATGATTTTAATTTAACATTTGAGTTTTATGAGAGGTATACTATAATCATTTTATAAACATTATGTCATATAGAATATTCATCTGGATACATATTTTTCTCTAGGTATAGTACAGTAATTGCATTTTCTTATTAAATCATTTGATTGACCTTATCTAATATTCTATCCCCTAGGGTAATAGATTCATCATTAACAAATGGTTTGGTTTACATCTTAAATCTACACACTTTTGTAACTTGATAAGGCAGATTGACTAGTTATAGCTAATTGGTTACCTTCAATATTTTTGGTAATTTAACAACAAATGAGTTTGTTTATAGTAGTGGTTTTTTTCCAATACAGATATTTTACTTTTTTATAACATAAACGTTTGGGTGAGGAATGTTGCTTCCTATTACATATTATCTCTCCTTAATATTCATAATTTCTTATTCGTCGATATTCATGGGGTTATTTGTGCTCTTCCACTCTATTGGGTCTATAATTGGTATTGTATTCTGGCGTCTTGGGAGGTGCTGGGTCGGCTGCCATCTCCGGGTCTGAACTCTCTAGAGTTGTCTGCGCGGTGGTGCATTATTGTAAAGCCAGGCCTCTCACAGACTGGTACCCAATCTCCTTCGTCATCATTATTTGTGGTGTTTGGCGGCGGTCGGGTATCAGGTCTCCCTGGGTCGGACTGGTCATTGGCTTGTATAAAATTCACTTGTGGCCTGTAGTCGCTATTGCGGTCGTCACCCTCAATGTTACTACTCCTCCATCGTCCTCCTCTCATGCTTCCTCTTTCTCCACTGTGACTGTCTCTACGTGGGTATCGTCGCCTTCTATCGGGGTTGTAATTAGCTTGTACGTAATTTGCTCGCCGATGTTGCGACGGTTGGTTATTCCCGCCTTGGTTTGGTGGTCGATTATTGTTGTTATTAAAATTGGATCGCCGGTTATTGTTATTATTATTATTGTTATTCGGGTTATTTGGCCTATTATTTTGGTTGTTGTTATTGGCGTTATTATAATTTTGGTTTATCGGACCGTTGTTATTATTAAAATTATTTCGAGAATTTCGAGGGTAGTTATTATTATTATTATTCGTATTTCCGCCTGTGGTATTGAACTGGTCATTTCGTCGACGACTCCTCCGGTAATACCCCTCGTGTTCCTGATCTTCGAGCAGCGCTGACATAGCTGCTATTGTCTTAATCTGTCCCCACTGACGTGCTTTTGCGACACCCTCTTCAAAGTGATAGGACAATTTTGTGACAAGACATTCCTCCGGTATCTTTGTTTCTAGGTTCCTTGCAAGACATACTTGACCTAAGAAATACGAAGTCATGGTCCCTCCTCGGTTCGCATCATATCTTCCGTGGCATATATGGTCTCGTACGATATTTTGCGTCGCCTCGGACCAGTATTTTGCGCGGAATTGAGTTTTAAATTCATCATAGCTGTGAACCTCGTGGCGTGTTGCGGTCCACCAATTGTCGTAGATTTCTTTAAAGTATTCATCGATTAAATTTTTTATGTTATTCCATCTAGTTTCTCTAATCCGCACCAAGTGTTCATCCACACGTGCTAAAAATTCAATGGGATTACGACGATAGTTTCTAAAATTGATAGCGTCGCGGTTATCATTCGGTATTAAGTACTGACCTGGTATCGGACGGTTGCGGATAATCTCAATCTCCTCCCGTATTTGTACTATTTCTTGTTGTTTAAGTTCTTCGATCCTCTCTCGATTTGCGACCGTTAAATTCCTCACTGCATCCACAGAGATACTCATTTCTTCGCAGCGCTCACCTATGTCTAACCTTACTCGTTTAATTTCATCTTGGTTTGTCCTTTTTAAAGACTCTATCCTTGCTTCGGTCACCTCCTCCACGGTATTAAATCTCCCGTCGACCTCTTCTCTGGTTCGCTGCAAGTCCTGGTCGTGTTGTTCGCACCTCTTATTTACTTCGACGATTTCCTCCCTTACAGTGGCAATCTCCTCGTCGATTCTGGTGTTTATTTTATCGCTGCCTTCTTCCATCCTCCTGCTGATTTCGATCAAGGTAGTGTTCAATTCTTCTCTAAAGGCCTGGCTGTTATCGTCGATTTTATCGTTCAGCGCGTCCGTAGACTTATGCGTATCGTCTATCCTTTTATTTAGGTCCTCCTTCAGCGATTCCACATTTTTACTAAGCGATTCCAGGTTTCTATTTAAGTCCCGATGGTCCTCCCTTATCGACTCTATATTTCTATTTAATAGTTCAATATTTCTTTGGTTCTCTTCCCGGGATTTCCTACTATCTTCCTGTAATGCTTCCATATTTTTATTCATTGATCGACTATCTTCCTGTAATGCTTCCATATTTTTGTTCATCGAGTCATTCAGTTTTTTATGGGATTTCTTACCGTCTTCCTTTAATGATCGACTATCTTCCTTTAATTCCATCATTATCTTCATCATTGCTTCCCATCTCATCTCTTCAGTCGGCTTGTTTGGTTGTGGGAGTTCTTCAGGCCGTCTGGGTTGGTTGTCTATTGTTACTTCTATCTCTGGTTCTACGTGAGGTGTTTCGTCGGTACTAGTCTCGATATTGTTGATTGTAATAATTCCTATCTCGTCTGTGGGTTGTTCTTCGTATGTATCTACCTCCCGTTGCATCTCTCCTACTCTACTGTCCTTATATCTTGTATCGTACTGATGGGTGTGCGGCATGTTAATTTTTTCGTGTCTACCGGGCTAATATAAAATATAAAAAATATATTTATTTAATATTTTTTAAGCCACACTAGTTGGTGCGCCAATTTATAACGTAAACGAATAACCGTATGTGTTTCGTGGTTAAATCTGCCACACGTTGGATGCGTCAATTTACAACGATTGTACTCTTTGTTATTTAAATGATAATGTCAAATTTATAATCGAATTTACGTTACGTTTAAATTAACTTGAAACAAACATATAAAAGAGTGGTTGTTGGTTAAATTTACATTCGTGGTTAAAATATTAAAAGTCTCATTAAAACAAAATTCATCTATGGGTGAAGTGTTCCTTGGAGATAACTCAATGTTGAGAATGGTTGTTTCTACTTGAAGGTGACCAATGTAGTAAAGTATTTTACCATACAACATTCAAGTTACTCACAGTGTTTACAATGGTTTAAATACTCTTGTTTTTTAAAGAATTCCCTTGTATTAAACAAAAAATAATAAAGTTGATTATATTTAAATGTTAGATTATTTTAAATTAAAACATGGAGTATGGCAGTTGATTGTTTGATAGTAGATCTCGTCTGGTTGAAACTGGTAGTGGAAACTTCTTCTGATTACAGGTAGTCTGAGTAAGTCAAGTCCCGTAAAGTCTGGACAATATTATAAACAAACATATACTTTTACGTACCTGATTGCGTTTACTTGAAGTTCACTAAACTGTCAACTCAGCTTACATTCATCAACTCCCTTTGGTTGCAAGGTTATGTCACCTTGTTTATTAAATTAATGGGCGCCACACGGATTTATTCAGGGAAAATCCCGTGTAAAACCCGTTCATAAAAATTAATAGATGAATTGAAAATTTAAAATAGTTGAGTACCACTTTTTGGCAATGCTATTCCAATATGTCAAACACAACAGAAGGTTGTTTAAGTTTATTAAAAGAAACTATTTAATTATTCAGAAAAAATAAAATAAATTAAATCAGGTGATGCTGTTAATAATGGGTTTATTTGCACCCTTATAGTGAATTCAAAAAATACACATAATGTAACATACAAAGTTGTACAATGAAAATTTAATTATTATATGCCTCATACGGCTTGCTCAGAACATGAGTTATAAATCTGGTTAAGTCCAGATACTATTTATTGTAATATAAAATTATTACAATTATTAATATTAGTATTATTGTTATTATTATCGTTATTATTATCTCAGTTGTGAATTCTTTGAGACACGAAAGAAAACAATTATGCCTACACAGTATCCAATGATACAATTGATCAAAAAATTTGATGTTACTTTTACCAAGTAATTAAAATAAAAAAACGATCTATTGTAAGATCGTGCGTTTCATCAACGCTTGCTTTTTTAATGACAATATTATTCAATTGAGAGCCCTTACAACTAACATATAGCTTACTTACTAATAACAAATTTAAATAATAAATCGAAACGTGGTGTAACCTTAAATACTGTTTTTGTGTTCTGCGTCAGTACAGGTTATGGTAGCAAAATACAAGTTATTGCGCTCAGATCAAGAATAATAATAATTGCACTTTTACCTTCGTAGTTTTAATTATTTTAATTAAAACCTTTTATCACTTAAGTAATCGGATTATAGAGATTACTTTCTTTCAGCACTAATTCGCACAAGAACAGAAATTCGATCCTCTTCTGATAAAAATGGATCGTGAATACTGACAATAAATTATTTTCTGTTCGTCATTCCCGCACAAAAATAAAATAAACTGCACTTGAACACTGTAGTTGATTGATGATGCACTTGAAGTAAAGTTTCTCGTTGTTAACTATTGGTTCCGGAGTACAAGGTAGCTGACGCTATGTGTTATAAGAAAAACGTGGCGGAGACGAGCGTACGTCTGTTCAGCTCGTTAGTTAGTAAAGGTCTCTTCCAAAATTCGCCGGTCTGTCTTTTTATACCCACCTTTTGGATCGGGCTTAGGAAAAATTATCATTTTATAACTAATTTTCCTATTGGTCCAGACAGGTGAGACGAAGATGACGTATCACTTTTTGGCGGTTGGAAACGGCTTTTCTAACTGTCAAGTGTTGAGATGATTGACAGGTCGCTTCTGTTGTCACTGTTATTATTATTTGTACTCAGATTCCTGATATACATTTATAAAATGATGCTAACAGTTGTCATACGCTTAATACCGTCACGATTGAGTTGATATTATTATCAAATTAAAGATTGTTTTGTTTCCTTTAAATTGATATCACTCGATCTCGGATTACCTTCACTTTAACCGACATTGTTAGAAAATCAATGTTCGGGTACACTATTCTTACTGTCGTCTGCTCTTCATGAGTCGCCGATTTTACACTTTTTGTTAACCTTTCTCGTATCCACATAACATTTTATTAATCAAATGTTTATGTGCGGACTCCATTAATACTGTACTGACGTTTTTTCACTGAACTTTACTTTTACACCTTAATTCTATACATAGTAATAAATGATCCTACTGACTAATGACATTTTGTTTACCGTTAGTTAGTTTTAAGCTACTATTTACAAATAAAATCGTGGCTAAACCTATCGTTTTAATATCATTTTTCGTTATGTTAATGCATAACCATTGTTCTGGTGCATTTTATTTTGCACTGGTGATAATTATTGATAGTCATTTTATTGACTAATGTTTGGTCTAAGTTTGTTAAGTGTAGAATATCGCCTACACTGAAATTTGGCCTTTATAATGCCTATTGGTTCTCAATTCGGTAAATTATAGAGACATCTTATTGGTATAAGATTCTCTTATATAGTTAGCTCTCTTTTCTGACAGGTATATTTGATGCAGAAATACATCTTAGTTCCTACAATATAGCCATTGTTAACATTGGTTTTGGCATTCATTATCTACTGTTCATAGTCACATTTATTATCAGAAAAATGCTGATTTTGCTTTCACAGTATTTAACTGCTAATTCGTTTGTTTTTTGTTTATAAATGACATTCGGTTTACATTAACCATTTACTGAATTGACAGTTGAATTTAAATCTATTCTGTCCATTAGTTCGTTTTAGTCTCAGTCTAGTTGTAGTGTCAAACAGCTATTGGGTTACTGCTTCCCATGGCACTTCTGCTTTATTCTTCTCTCTTGGTTTCTTGTTTCTTGTTTCTTTTGACTATTCTATACCCATTTACATGGTTATTCTGTTTTATGAAATCTAATAACATACACTTAGGTTAGGTGACATCTTGTGATGTTACAATATATAACTAATAATATTGTAAATGAGTAGGACATCCTATATTAGACAAAGTGTGGAAGTAACAATAATGTTAACAGAAAAGAAGCTGTAAATAACAGCATAATGACATATTATGCACAGCATCAATGTAATATAAAGGAGAATTAAAATTGTCTCATAATTATAATAATTGTTAGTCAAGTAATCAAAAAATCATGTAAGATAGAGAAAAAGAACTAAATAATGAATTACCAGTTGTCATTAATAACATTATACTTGAAAAAACAAGGTTAAAAAATGTAAATTTGTATCAACTCAATACACCCATTGTTGTTGCATATAACAAAACCACATAACCTAGATACAGGTACTTTCCACCTAATTTCATATTTAATAGTAGATAAAACATATCTAAATTGAAATATTTTGTACCCTAAATCAAGTAGGAGTTATAAGGTTTCTACCAATACCAATATAAGATACCAAGAGTAATCTTTATCTAAGAATTCAAGTAAAGAAAGTCAACAAAAACAGCCAAAATGAGATTCACCATGTGAAACATAGACAAAACCACATTGTAATGTTAGATAGGAATAACAGGAGAATACTATCTGTCAATGTACCTAAATGAAAGGACTATCAGTTGTGCTAAGACACAGAATGGATAATAACTTATTCACAGGAATAAGAATCCTATTATTAATGTGTAATCATAGTAAAGGATAGGTCATAATAGACTGACACTAGAAAAAATATTAGTATTAAGGGTTAGACAATTGTTGGAAGTCTAATTTTGTTGTTTAATGTTAATTAGAGTTTTAGCCTAAGGGCATAATATTGTTTTAATATGTTTGTTTCATATTTATGTTTTTATTTCATGGAATAATTATAATTAATCAAAATGTATTAAGCCAACAGGCTACATAACATTTGTAAATTGGAACATTGTACAAAGGAAGTCCCAAGATATAGGCCAATATCAACATAATATTATTGGCAAACTAACAAATTATCAAATTACTGTAAATCAGTAAGAAATAGTAAAATTACCAAGATAGGCCTTATTTTTATAGTGGTAACAACATTTTAAATAGATTAATGAATTGTAATATAATTTTTTAAATGTCAAACTGCTTGAAGACCTATAAAACAGAATTTTGTAAAGATGAAAAAATATCTATTATGATACTGACACATATCAAGTGAGATATCAAAATACTTGTCTTTCTATCAGGAAGATCACTTTGTAAATAAATTTAAGTCCAGTTAAGTATTAAATAGGGAGTAATTTGGAGTATAATATGTAAAAACTATGTATTTTAAATAATCAAGGTCACATGACTCCTGAACACAACGGTATTGACCAATAGGAATTTTGTTAATTTTGGTCAAGCCAGTTGAAAGGAAAATAAAAACTCAACATTCTATTGTTAGACACAAGAGTATTCAGAACACCCCTGTGCAGCTATGAGCCACAAAGTATAACGAAGAATCAAATCTAAGTGGAAGAAAAAAGTAAAAATGTTATAAAACATAGAATCAAAATCAGAAGGAAGAAATGAAGATAATATAAAATAATAATAAATAAAAGAAGAATAAGTAAAAAAATAATATATTAAAAACGAAAACAAAAAGTGAATAAATATCTCTAAAAGTTGGTGAGACTTAACCTTTTTATAATACCACTTTTACAACTACACGACAACAAGATTAACTCAGCTAACACTTTTTTCAACAGAACACTAGTGGAAAGAAAAAGAAAATTAATTTAAACACAGTAAACATTTTGTGTAATTTATTTTATTTGAAAAACCTGGTGGTGAATAGATTTCACACAGAATTAATTGGACAACAAGCCGCCATCTTGAATGTTACTTTGAATGCTGGGAAGACCATAATGCATTGCATTGGCAATTTAACTTGAATTATTATTTTGTCACACTTTATTAAAATTAATTTTGTTTGTATTAGTCAGTAAGAATTATATAATTGTAATGTATTGTACTTCTTGTGGACATTTTCGAACTTTTTGATAGCAGTCTAAAGAACCAGAAAGATTAATATAATAAATAAAGGTAAGAAAGAAATCGAATTGAGCAGAAGAGTCGATACGGGCAATTAACAACTTCGATCTTAGAGTTATTAAATTGAATTCATGAAAATAAATGTTAATAATTATTCCCAATTAATGGTAAATGTGTTTTTATTTATAAAGTAAAATATAATTACAGGGTTATTGTTTGATAAAAGAAGAGTAAAACATTTTCGGTGATTTGAACTTCATTATAAATAAAAGATCACGAAAATAACCTCCAATAGGCAACTCGATACTACAATCAAATGCAAACATTGACAAGCCTAGTCCCGCCATACAAACGAAATAATTATTAATATTTTACTAAACCATTAGACAAATAATAATTATTTTTTTCTTTAACAAAATCAAAATAAGAAGGAGGAATTCAGGCTTACAATCGCATTATTACGCTACGGTAATTAAAATCGTTGATCGAAGTATACCCTATAACTCGCTAACCCTTTGAAGGTTAGTAATTAATTTTATTTTAAAATAAATAAAATTTAAATAAACCAAATTATATACAAAGTAAAGTAAAAAAACAATTCAACATAATTATAAAAAGAGAACGACCAAGTTCTCACTACGTTAGAAATTGACGCTTTCAATTTTGACGCGTTCTAAAAGAACTTCGTCTTAATAAATCCCACTTTATACTCTATAATAATAATAATCAAGAAAGAGATTTAAAGAATAATAGTCGTTACAGATTGGCTTCCAACGCGGGGCGTAAAAGTATTTCAACATGATTCAACCATAAAAAAAACGAATCATACATACAAATAAAAACAGAAGAGGAATCAGAACATTCTCGTTACAATATATATATAGTTATGCCAATCTTTTTTTTCATATCATCTTATATATTTATTTCATGTGAAGTCGCACAGTGCGACTCCTTCAAACAAACATTTCAGTATTTTATAATAATGTTATTAGCTACAAAAATGAGGATTCTTGAATCAAATAAGACTGTTCTGGAAAGGAGTAAGGAAAACAGAGTAAAGAAAAGGCAGCTAAAAAGGAAGAAAGAAAAGACTAATGAAGAAGAAGTGTATAGTGCAGGTGCATTTAAATAAAACATTAGAACACTTCAAACGCGATTTTCCGTAACTCCATACTTTTCATGTTTAGGTACACATAACTTTGTACTGGGACGTGCTAGAGATTTGAATTTTTTTTAATATGTTTGCTTCATAACACTTATTATAATAGACCAAGAATTTTGTATGATAGCATATGTAAATATTTAGTATGTTTTTCAAAAAGAAGTAAAAGTTTGTTTTTTGAAAGCACTGTATTTGAAAAATCACCCTATGTATTCTTTTATTAGTACATGTATTTAATTAGGTCTACGGTATGCTCAATGTATTTTTCTTTTAGCCGAAAAAAGTTCATAATAATATCATGAACGGTTTTTGAACTATGTGTACCTAACTGATAAGCGACACTTTCAATTAAATTAACATGGGAAGACCTACACGAACTGGTCCCCTTAAATACGCTATTAATTACCATAGATAGCGACAGTACAAATAATGTGGGTAAACACATTAACAACTATTATTATATGAACAAAATTTCTTTTTACTTGAGTTGCTTTAGAAAGTACAGTTAAGTACTCTCAAACAATTGCCTTTGAAAAGTAAAAAAAATGTATTATGAAAACTATGGAGTAATTTATGTATAAGCTTTTTATGTCTGAGATTTTACTAACTTATCATGAGAGGGCTGAATTAGAAAAGAATCAAAGAACTTAGAGAATTTAGATATGAATTCCATCAACACTTACTGAACGTCTAATATGGGTTACTTAATATTCATAATGCAGAAAAACCCAAGACTCGGTATTCACTGATGACTAAAATATTTAATTGGCTACAAAATAGCTTATAGATTAGGTAATAATTGAATGAGCGAAGCGACGACTCAATGTTAACTTGAACGTTAGGCATTTCTGTCTGTCTGTCTATCTGTGTGGAAGATGTGTCACAATAACTTTTCATGCATCCATTCTCTTTGATACCGCTAAAACCTTTATTCTTTTCCGCATTGATCCCCCAGATAAAATATCAGTGTTCAAATTTTTCAAAGTTTTAAAAAATCCATGTGGATGATAAAATTAATGAGAATTCTAACAAATATGAACGTAGTGATTAGGTTTCAGTGTTAGAAAATGTTATACAGCGGAACCAGAAAAATAGAACATTTTAAGAAACAAATGAAAATCAATGTCTGCAGGGTGTAAGGCCGAAGGAAAATTTTTTTTTTTTTTTGTTAGGATCAACACAGTTTAAAAATGTAAGCTAAAATTTAAAAACAAATGTACACGTATTTTTTCAAATATGTGTGGTACACCAAATTATAAAAAAATTATTTTTCAACATACGAAATAGGTGGCTTTAATAATTTGACAAAACTCATATCTATCAGCCCTTGTAAATACTGAAAAGTCTTCTAAATGTTTTTAAGCTGTGTTTGCAAAAAACAATTGTTTTTGCTGCTGTCAGTTAACAAAAAAAGGGAAATAACAACATGTTGGTATTTTTTGGGTAACGCTAAGCATCATACGGACAAATAATTTTATGTCAGCTTTAAAAGCTTTAAAAACATTGAATTTTATTAATTTGATTTCTCTAATAATACACGTCCAAATAGTGAGCGAGTCCTGCTCAAGAAGCTTACTAGTACCACAAACGTTGAGCATGTAAAGTATTGTGTAAACGGTAGCTGAAACACAGTGTGATGGAGGTGGGCCGATATACCTGTAACAGGTATTTTGGAACGATATTTTTGTGGAACGGATGTAACAGTGACTGAAAAGTTGAAATACCTGTTATTCGCGGCGACGCTGTTCCGAATCGAGACACCCCCCCCCCCCCGACTGTTCCGAGTCGAGGCACGCCCTCTACGCTACTATAGAGACACACACACACACACACACACAAAGTACGCAAGTAACAAGTAAACGAATACGCCAAGGTCAAATACTAAGCGTACAAAAATATCGCTGGTACGCAAGGAACAACCAGTACAAGAGTATTTCAAATACTAGGGGTATCACCGATACACAAAATACTAAGCGTATCAGAGGAACAGTAGTATTTTAGGAACACCTACTATTTTAGGAACACGTAGTATCAAGCGTATTTCGAGTAGGAACCAAATTAGTACGAAGCCACTTTTCGTCCTGAATACTTCATTCTGCACAAAGAAACGAAGCTGTTTTTAATAAAGGAAAAAATTCATCCTCATGTTACATTTATTCTCGTGTGATATGCAGATATATAATACAGATTATATGCTAATAAATTATATATTATACTAGTCATGAACTTGTAACTAAAACCGTTTCAGGTTGTAAGGTAAAACTTTATGTTTTTACTCATAAAAAACTTTGTGTTACGAGTCGTTAGTGAAATAGTTGTATTTAATTGTGTTGTGTTATAACCTATAAAGTGGCTGATGTTGAACGGCTATATTATACTTTTTATTAATGGGATTTTAACTTCACGGGATTTTAACTTAATGGGATTTCGTTCCTTAAATATCTGAACGAAGAACACGAACACGATTAACATCAAGGAAAGTGCAACAGCTGATATTTTTGAATACGAATTTAAAATAGTGTTTGAATAACTGAAATTCCAGTATTTTAAAAACAATTCAATTGTTTAATTTTATTTATAATGTGTTGAGTGAAGCAGATTGTAATGTAAACAGGTGTGACATTTCATGACTTGTATATTCTGTGTACATTAGTGAATGAATCTGAAGATTATCCAGATATGTAATGCATTTAATTTACTTTTGTTGTTGCTTTTAATTTATAACTTTTTATTTATTTATTTATATTTATTTTATTACAGTGTTTTTATTATTTTTATTTGTAAATTTTTTTTATTCTCATTCACTCTTGTGGCTTACTGTTATGTTTTTATTATATGTTTCTGATGTTTTTTTCACATTATTTATTGTGGTATTACGTGTAGGCCTACTCTAAATTATTTCATTGCCCCGAGTTTCGCAACTGATTTGTCTAACCAATGTTAGTTTGTTTACTCCTAGTGAAAACTTAAATTGGTATTCCCAAAGGGAGATAGCGATATTCTTTTGTTTCTTATTTTCTTTTAAACAGTAATAGTTTAATAAAGTCACAGTGAAAAGTAACACTGTTAATACTTTTAGTTTCAATTTATTCCTTATAACAAATTATATAGTATAGGCTATATAATATCTTCAAATAAATACACAGCAATTAGGTTTATTAATATATTAATAGGTTTATCTATGTGAAAATAAACCTACTTGCTGTGTATTTATTTGAAGATATTACATAGGAGACCTGCAGGAAACTCAAAACGAGTTACTTATAAAAGATAATAGTATAATAAGTATAAAATACCTGTTATTTTTTTGGAACTGTATTTTCATACCTGTTATTTTAAAATAACAGTTTAGCCCACCTCTGCAGTGCGATATGCAATGAAGGGAATATGAAAAATAGAAAATAGACGTAGGAAATCTTCTGAGCAAAATAACAGTAGCAAATTGAAAAGACGTAGAAAATAACAGTCACTGTTTTCTTTTCCTTTTTTAAGTCATCGTCATAAAGTAATCTTGATCTCCCTTCAAAGGAGACGCATATTAAAGAAATGCAGTGACTTGTTGTCCGTATCTGTGTAGCAAAATTCTTCAAGGAACTAACGGTTGGAGAGTAGAAAATGAAAGAGATGATTATATCATAAAGTGCAGACAATTATTTCCGTTTAATATTGTATGTACGAGAGTAAACACTAATGGCGTTACACTGTCGTCGTACGGACATCAAAGGAGCCGTGTCTGTATCAAGGCGCCTTCTCAGCTCTGCGCTAGAATTTATCATCATAACCCATCCTGTATCGTTATCTTCTGTCCACGATGTCCTTGTCATATTGCTAAGCCAGTTTTTAATATTTCCTGTATAGCTTCATACGCCCTGTTAAACCTACATTCATATATTATAAAGATATATTATTCATAATTTTAATACCCTGAAAATATATTTACTCTGATCTCTGTTCCAGACTCCAAACACAGTGCGTATTGTTAACTATGTCTACAATGAAAACAGCTTAACGTTAAATAACGTCTAAGCCTGCGAGCAGTATTCATCCCCTTCTACAAGTTTTACTTAAAATTTTTAAACAAACAAAGAGTTACGGACTGTTGTTTCCTGAAATCTCATCCCAATTTAAATTCACTTTTATTTTATTGAATTTGTTTGAAGACGCCGACACAAAAAACATTCCATGATATAAGTGGTAAGTTTTAAGCGAGCGTTAATACATTCTGTCTTCCTTTTTTTAATCTAATGTCTACAGATTACTTTTTGACGGAAATAGTGAAAAATATTGGTTTTCTTGTTTCTAATACATGTATTAGTAATTAATCAGTAATATTAGAATATATTATGAATTGTAATACAAGAATGAAATTGATTCTTTTTGGATAAAAAATTTATACATTTGGTAACTAGTTGAATTTTGCCTATAAAGGCTATACACATTTGAGAATATAAGCTGTGTTTTTTACAAAAGGAAGAAAAGGCCTTCCGTAAATGTTAGACTTAATAAACTACTTATCAAATGCATAAGCAGTCAAGTAGGCCTACATGTGGCATACCGGTTGTCCTGTACATTATGTGTTTTTTTTTAATAAATATATTTCTAATAAAGGTAAAATCAACAGTTTTTAATCTTCTGAAGAAGGTCTTAGTTAAATTATTAATTGTTCAAAATCTCACTGAAAGTTTGTTGGCTACCTACATAGAATCTGAAGTCAAAAGACTGGCGCTCATACTCATACAAAAACACGCATACACATGCAAGCACACAGATGCTATTGTCCCTCGTGGGTATATGGGTGCGCATTATATTTGCGTGTGTACACAGATAACATAAACTTTAATCTACGAAAAATGCGTAGCTCCACACTGACTGTGCATTAAATCTGTTTATCAATACTAATTGGAAGAATAATTTTCAAGAGTACGTTGAATGTGGATTTGTACGTATGTATCATTTTTTTAAATATTCACTTATTATAAAAAACACCAAAAATAATTCCCTTGTGTAAGTGAAATTTCACTCCATATTTATTGAGTGAACGTGAAAAAGGAAAGATGCGAGCGAGCAACAAAAAGTCTTAAAATGCAGACAAAATGTCGTTGTTAAGTTGCCTGTGGATAACACATACTTAAAATAGGTACGGTATCAGTAATACTAGTAAGAAATTATAAAAACTTAGAAGACAAAACG
Organism: Magicicada septendecula; assembly: GCA_034769895.1. Classification (NCBI taxonomy): domain Eukaryota; kingdom Metazoa; phylum Arthropoda; class Insecta; order Hemiptera; family Cicadidae; genus Magicicada; species Magicicada septendecula. The sequence continues at coordinate 339,969,300 of CM068371.1, read as the reverse complement.
TCTTCTTTCTGCTTATGTTGTTTGCTTGTTTACTTTGTTTGTTTTGATTTGCTCAGTTCCTTTTCTGTTATGTTGTGCACTGTGTGTTTGTGTGTGTGTGTGTGCGTGTGCGTGTGTGTGTGCGAGAGAGAGAGAGAGAGAGAGTGTGTGTTTGTGTGTGTGTTTGACAAAAATTGTTGGTCACTTGAATGCCAACTTGATTCTGGATTGAAATTCGTTTTGTTCACTTGTAGGCCGACGTAGTTTTCAGTAGCTAATGTAATCGTACTTCACTTGATTATCACTGGAGTGGAATGCAGATGAGTGGTCATGTGACTCTTATTTTAACGTTTTGTAATTATTTATCTGAAGACAACTAAGAATTCTACTATACGAACGTTCTTCATTAAAAACGTTTTAATAAACAAAAATTTATCAGTGGTAGCTAAAGTCTATCTTTCAAACTTAGCAGAACTGTTTCGTCACTCTAAACATTGAAAAATAGCACTGTCGGCAACATTAAAATAATAAAAGTGAATAAAACATTTTAATTCAATAGGTAAAGGCGATTATAAAAATGTTTATCAAAGCTACGACTCATTCGTTATTAACGTTGTTGTTATTATATTAGTATTAACGTTGAATAATAGTGATTATAAGAAAATAATTAATAGGAAACTATACAGCAGCTTGCTTACATTTCATCAATAATCTGCAGCTAACTGCATCTATACATAATCTTTTTGAGTTGCGTCAATAAACAAAATATCCAGTAATTATTAATAGTAATTAAATAGCAAAAACAGGAAAATGTATTCGCTATTTTTGTTTTCTAGTGACCGGAGAAATCTAGTTGACTTCATAATTTTCAAAATCATTACTTTTTTGATTATTAAACTTGCAGATTACATAAATTTTAATTCAGCTCATTATCATGTAGAGTCAACAAACCTACTACAGCTGTAGACAATGAGTATACCATATCGCCAGGCTAATATTTACATATCGTTGCGTACCACGCGTTTGAATAGTAAGACCAGCATTGTTTTATTTCGAACTCACTAACGCCATAACAGATACGAACATTATAATTATGCTAATGCAGTAGTCCGAATTTTGCTTAGATTACTTGAATCGAGCTCTATTTGTGTCAATGTTTTGTGTGTGAATGTCAAATGCAATTGGTGCGAACAGCTGCGACAACATGAGGACCTATACACGAACACCCCAAACGAACACTAACCACTAACTACTCAAATTGAAGCGTTCAAAACAAATAAATATTGGACGCAGAAAGTATTCTTAGAGAGTTGTAAAAAAACGTTTAAAATCTGTTTTAAAAGCATTTGAACAATTTTTAAAAACATTTACGACAATCGTATAAAAGTCTCACCGTGTTAACGGCCGGTAATTTTGAGCACGCTACATTACAGCTGGTCTACCTGTTACTTATATAATTTTGAGAACTGTTACACGTTCCAATGGCAGCGATAACACCCCCTCCTCCGAAACAAGCTGCCTTAATCGAAACAATTTAGTTTGGAATTACCGTTATTACTGCCAAGTCTTAAAACTTTATCATCTACACGCGGCACCCTTGGCAATCATTGCAGAGGTGATTGAAAAATAAATGTATATCCACTCAGTAATTTGACAAACAGTACGCAAAATAAATTTAGCAAAAAAAAATTGTTTGTATGTACGCTAGAAGAAAAACAAATAATTCTTACAGGCGAGTTTAACTTATTACGTATATTGTTACGGCCGCGAGATATAGGTTTTTAGACATGTTATGTACTTCTGAATTAGCAAGCAGCCACTGCTTAAGTACTGCCGAATCCAAGTATCTTCTGCTAGACCAAGTTCTCGCACATTCCTGAAGTCCTCCCATATTAAAATAGGGACATCTGGAAGCTTCTAGTCTCCATTGTATTTCAGCAGAACCTGGCTACATATATAGAAAACACAGCGAGGGAGTGAAGCCATTTAGTTTGTAGCTTGTAACCAGTTGAGTGTTGTTTATATAATTCGTAAAGCCTGGTAAAGAAAGATTATATATAGGCCATACTACTCCTTAAAGACGGGTTGGGTTGACGACGTAACACCTGTCATCCACTACTGTGTGTGTTGGACTTTACTACTGTGGCTATTGATTTAAATTAGTATTTCATCCAGTATTTGTAAACAACTTTATCCAATTTCTTTGAAGTGATTACGATGAAAATTTCATAAACTAAGTTTTACAACCTTCGTATTCTTTACACTCACGTAAATATTTTAATTTATATCACTTCTTCTGGCAAAAAATGTTTAACGATATTAGTTGTTCAGTTATACTTTAATTACAAGATTTCCTTGAAAACATAATATATTATTTCTAGCTGCTATCGAATATTCCTCAAATATATATGGAATATACTTAAAAATTCTAACAAGATTCAGTGTATTTTCTGCATCTTCTTGTTACCAACTGCCATACGCGTTACTGGAATGGCCTGCTTTTCAAAGCGGGATGTTAGTAGTTCAAGTCCAACTCAGAATACACTCTTGGCTCATTCGGCTCTCATCGGCTTTTGTTCTCCATTAATTTAATCACAGTTGTATTACAATTACGTTGTTTGTAGACGCGGTGAAGCGGTTTTGGGGTTGTGACGAAACGGTATGATCGCTGTATCGTCAGCACAAGACGCTGTTGCAATGTTTCTTGTTGCCGGTAGATTGGCTGTATAAAAAATATATAACCTGATCCGCTATCCTTAGGTGCATGCAGATTCATTATGTAAAATTACATTGTATCTGTAAGTTCATAGAGTTGTTTAAATAGGAAAACATCGATACGAACGTAATAAAATGAGCAGCAGATAAGGGAGTCTTCAGTCGAATTTTTGAAACAGATCTTGCCGTCAGATGTTGTTAAATGTTTGGCCCATATCAATAAAACCACTGAACAGTATAGTTCTGCTCCAGAACATTGCTGGTTGTCCGGACAACTCAATGTACCCTGCTCAATGGGGAAATGAAAGAAGTGAATAAGAAGTTGAAGTATGTCATGGAATCGGATGTGTACAGTGATGCAAAGTTATGTAATTTTTAGAACTATATAGAATAGTATAAATTAAAAATTCTTTTTTAAGCAACAGGTAGTATACCAACCCGTTAACTGCTCGTTAGCTTTCGTGACGAATTTAGGGACTGGTAAACGAAAATTTATAATAACATTTCGATTTATACTAACATATAGACATAAATCTGTAAATTTATATTATTATTTTGTTAGAATAGATATACTGTGCTATGTTAGAATTTCATCGTTTTCAGTTAAACTAACATTATTTTGCCAAACTTCCTCTGAGGCAGACGGGCAAGATATTTCTCTTGTCCAGGCTGCATTAGTTAATTCAAAGAATCTTTTAATGTTTTATACATAATTATATTATTCAAAATCCTTTATATATCGAGAACGAATTGGTGGGAATATAAACACATTTATAACGATTGAGAATACTTCTGGATTAGGGTTACACATGTGTTACTTGTTACAGCGAGTTTGGTGACAATTTTCAGCACGCGAACCGTACACTACAAACGCATACTGTTATGTGGACACACATTGTTGTTTGCACTTCTGTTATTTATCTTCATTGAAGTACAAACACGCGCTGGCACGCTGGAACACACGAAATAGCAAACACGAACATGTTTATACTTTCACGTTCCGCCAGGGGTGTATAAAATTAAAAAATTCCCATACAAATGAGAATCTGTGTAAACTCTGAGGAATCAATACATTAATATTATTCATTGTTTGTCTTTGGAATAAAGTATCGCCACGATATTCTTTCTCTGTTCGAATTATTCTATTTTCAAACACCGTTATAGGCCTACAGTTTCTTAACATAGAAATGGAAGGAATAGCAACATAATATTTTAACGTCTCTAAAGACAGTCCCTGTATAAATATTTAAAAGTATTTAGTAAAGACAATCATCATTATTATCATCATTATACGTGAAACTTTTATGTAATTAACAGTCGCAAATTAAGATCATTAAAAGGTTATGGATTCAGTATAAATGTGTGTTTACACTTATAGTACGTACATTTTCTGATAACTTATAAATATATAATTCACAAAACGTTTTACTTTATTTTTATAAATTGTTTCCAGTATAACGTATTTTGACAGCTACACTTAATAAATTTTTTAAAGACTTTCGGTACTATTCGTCATCAATAGAATTAAAAAAAAAATTTTTTTAACTTTTGGTACTATTCGTCATCAATAGAATTTAAAAAGAAAATATTTACGCCTGCAAATTTTCCAGTGACATAATTTTGTTGTAGGTTTACAATAACAGATTCGTTTGTGAAATCAGAGTAAACATGTAACTCTAAGCACCATTTTATACGCTGTTTAAATCATATCATATTATCGTATTCAGTAAATCATGTTACACTTAGCATGAATACATTTAACTAAAATATTTTACACAATTGTAAACTGAACGTATAACGCACAAGTACAACACACGTGTATTTAGACAAAAAATTAAACAACAATCGTTGTGTCATGTTGATATTACTCACAGAGGGATTGTATCCAACAATAGACCCAGTAATCACAAACCCAATTTACCAGTGACGTGTTATTAAACACTCTAGATCTTGTTTAGACCTCAACGACCCTTCCTATTGTTTAGGAACCCTACTTACTTAAATTACTGTTTCTATACAGCTCAGGTTTGTCTGATATCCGCCATTTATGTACGTCATCTCCTTACGTCGAAATAAGACACTTGTTTTTTGTTGCCGATATTTCTTTCTTGAATAAAATACCTAATACGTCGTCTTAGGCTAAAAACAATTGTAGGTTTGTCTGAAATAAAAATAATAATGTTGTGTTACATTGGTTTTTAATTTTTTATTGCAATATTTTATAAGACGTTTTCAATTGTTGTCAGTTTTTGCGTCTCACGTCTTTATATTTATTACCTTTTTAATTGTGACTGTATTTATTTACACAGCAGGAAAAACAAACAGATCCTTAATGTATAGTCGCTGACTGTAACTAAGTGTCCACCTATTACATATTATGTATGATTCTATATGTGATTGTGTGGGTGTGGGTGTGTGTGTATGTGTGATAAGCATTTCGTCAAATGCATAAATAAATTAACTTATTGTGGTGCAAAAACATGGTTATCTTTGACGAAAGTCTGAACGATTAAGAACTTACTGCCTAAAGTAAAGACCTTAGATTTAAAATGGTATAAAGACGGTAAGGAAATAAGGTGTTGGGCTTGTGAAAAAAGTGTTCCAGTGTGATGGTATTAGTATTATGAGGCTGCATAAATATTGTCATTTTTTTTTTAATTTTTTGTATTCTAAAAAGAATGGGTATACACAGGAGTATGAACGCAATCACACACAGTCAATTGAAGATTTAGTTGATGCAAATTGTTTTTTTTACAACGAACTACGGTCTCTTCAAAAACTAAATTAATAAAGGGCACATTTCCTTATATAGCACGACAGCTTTGAACTTGTAACAACTGATTTATAGCCTAAAATACTTAAAAGGTACGGAGTTAAGGTAGCTTAAAATACATAACTTCAATACGGAGTCCTATATCCAACTCCTGTATTATATACCATGTCTTATCATCATTATATGACGTATTATGACCATATAGGCCTATATATTCTAATCAAACGCAATTATATTCCATTATATATTCTAATTGTTACGGAGCAGTTCCGTACACTCGAGAGTGTTGTTCTACACGCTTCTCGACTAGTCCAGCGTGCCTAGTCAGGTCAAGGCCGTCTACTCACGTAACACTCAAGTAACTTCCAGAATTTTCAAGAGTAATCCTACATGAAATACGCATTAAGCTGGTGCGCAGTAAGGATGGAAAGTTCTCGAACACCTATAAAAGCAAAACCGTCTGGCTTTATCATTCAGTTATTTTGGAGCGATTTCCTTAATGCGGATCGAGTTATTGTCGAATTATTGTGAGAAGTGATAATTGTGTTATAATTAGTGTGGAGCTCTATTACTTGAGATTATTACTGAGTGTGGACAAATTTAACTTGAATTATTGTACAAGTACAATCTTGTTGAATAACTTGTTGGTTGCAAACTGTTATTTGTGGTTAATTAAAGCTGGTAATTAGTAACTTCATTGGTGTCTGTATTTTGTTTCCACTTTACCATACGACGATCAGTGAGACCGTCGTAGCAATAGGATGTTCTAATGCAATGTTGTGTGTGTGTGTGCGCGCGCGCGCGCATGGATAGACGATATAGATAGATTGTTTGATGGATGAAAATGTTAAGGAACCCAAATACATAATATCCATTCCGTACAGAAACCTTTAATTGTAAAACCACTATGTTATAAAGCAGTATTCCCACGATTAATAAATTGCACCTGAACAATAAAACAAAATTCAACCTACAACAAGAGTACACAGAAACGTGCTGAAAATTATACACTGATTACTGTTAAGTTGAAAAACATTAGTAAAATTATGATACCAATTCAAATTACACAAGACAACAAGGGTTCAGCGTGATTGAAATCGTTCAATTGTTGTCGTGGTAAAATATAAATTAGTTATACGAGTTTGGAGTATACTAATAATTGATATTGACTGTGTGTCAATTTGAACGTTCCTCTAAGCCAAAGAGCATGCGGTCAACGATGACGCATAACATCGTCATTCTGCAGTTTATTACAAGTACGGTACGATGATTGTGCACTTCCCAATGTGGTCGCAAAACACGGTCATGTGTTATAGTGAAAGCAGTTATTTAAATCAGGCTGTGTTTATGTCAACACTATTTGCGTGAATACCAAACGCAATTACCGGCAACAGCAATCACGCCGGCAAAAACAAAAACGAACGCCGCCCGACATGTGCAAACTCGTAGTCAAACGTGCACAACCGACACAAATTACTCGGCAGTAGAAACGCTTCAATCAAAATGCCTTAACCAAAACCATGATGTTTTAAGGTTACTAAGATACTGGAAAAGCTGTATTTATTCAATATCCAAGTAGGCCTTAGTGTTGATTGTAATTCGAGGAGGTCTACGAGTTCCTACTCTCTCTGCCTTTGTCTGGTCATTAGCTGCGACTCTCTTTGTCGCAGCGAGACCTCTTCCTTCCCTTACCTCAGGACCATCAGCACCACGTAACCACCTCCCCCTGTCCGGGTCAAACGCCCTCGGGCGATTCTCGATGACCCGCCATAACTTTAAGTAAATTGCTTAAAACAAATTTTGCATATTTAACATCTGACCTTGCCCCAGAATTGCAAGACGGTCTCGAATCTGACAAACGTTACGCCCGTCCGACAGATGAGGTATGATTGGATTACTGAGGAATAACATCGTAGAATCTTCCAATGTTTGGTGTTTTAAATCCATAAAATTGTGTTGCCGTTAATAAAATAGTTAAATATACTTACAATTGAGTTAGATTTAAGTATTTTATAGACAACTGGATTTACAACAATAATTCCAGTATTTACTGTTTTCAATGAAACAGCTGCCTTGAGAAAGTATTTGGTATGCATCTAAAAAACGCACGTGTTTTCTGAAGCCCTGATGTTTGTATGGTAGTGATTTCGTTGTAAAATCTTTCGTGTTTCGGGAAATTACAAAAACCGTGTATGAGGGTGTTGGTGCACAGACCAAAAGTGAATCAACACCAATAGATTGGAAAAGTGAACTAATCCAATAGATTCAACTCGCACTAGACTCATAAAGGCAAAGGAATCAAGAAGTTCTGAATAACATGTTCGCAAAAATATTCAGATTATTATTTTAATGGTGTTTGATGCTGCTCTGTGGTGGTTAACGCTAATGCAACGTGATACAAGATGATGAAAGAAGTGAACGTAGATCTCCTCTCTGGTCGCGGCCCTGAAGTAAACACCAAACATTTTGTCATCAGATGTGATCAAATGCCAAAGAGATTGTTTAACTAATAAATCTATTTTTAATATTTACGTCATTATTGTAATTGTGCTTAAACATCTAGTATATGCTCACATTCTTTAAAATATTTCGCTTTCCATAAAGCACACATATTTGTGACTGTGGGGAAGTTTTGGGTAGTTATGTGGGAAAAAGAGGTTTGATTGACCTGGTAACACTGTTTTCGTTTCAGCTGTTTCGTGAAGCGTTGAGTCAGTTTACTGCAAACCAAACGCTAGTGAGCCGAACACCAAATAGTACCGAATAGGAAATTCTTTCAATAAAGGAGGAGAAGAAAGAAGAAAATTGACTCATCAGTCTCTTCTTTGTAAGCCAGTTTCAATGATCAAAAACCTAAACCAAGCCTTGGTTTTGGTTATTAGTTAGTCTACTACTCACTCCGTAAGACACAAGGAAAATTACAATATAGGTGGTGTTTAGTAACAGTTGTCTATGCACAACTAATTATTTTTCGAGAACCTGTGAAACCTTACCTCCACGAACGACAGTGGCAGTTTGTTTTGTAGACAGTAATTAACTGCGTTCCCTGCTGACTTGTCAGCCTACTAACAATAATTATTACACTGTTGTTAATGACCAAGAATAATATTCCTGCCTTCTAGACTAACGCAACAATGACACCTACAGTCGATGCGTGTAAGATAATACTGTCGCGTGTAGTTTACGACCTTACAGAGAGTTATAAGCTTTTATGGGAGCACAGTCAACATCAGGCCCTACAATAGAGCACTGGTTTTGTTGAAACTGTCTGTTTGAATCAGAATTTAAAGTATGTATTACGTCTTGCTGGTACACTGTAGCCGAAGTGTTTTATATTACTGAAATACACAGAACTTACTGCCAACGATTAGCAGTATAAGATAAAAGCTGACTGACGCTTATTATTTGGCAGGTGGTACTATTTACGAAAGTAGTGTTGAAATCGAAACTTTATTATTATTTTTGCTCACTTTATCCGTCTTTTTACATTTTATTTGGGTAATGGAAAAGTTTTTTACATTTCTTTGTGACTAATGGAATCGATAATATAAAATAGTCTAACAAGTCAATTTGCGAACGATTTCTGTTCGCTCTGTCGGGATTTAAAAAGATATAAGGACAGTAAGAGAAACAACAACAACAACAATGATAGCAATATAATAAAACTACAATAATAATAATAATAGCAGGCATTTAATAATGAAGTCCTTTTAATTATATAGATTGAAAGGAAGGAAAACCAATAAGGACTTATATTCTAAAACAAAAATACTCTATTATTCACAAACAAATGATCATATTGTATGAATACTTGGTCGGAATGAGTAAGGAAAGATTAATAAAAAGAATATTCGATTAGTTTGATAAAACTCCAGGATAAAAATTCATTGGTTCAGAGAATTTAACTAGTAGTCTACCAAAGACAATCATCCCGGAAGGAATAATTTTAGATAGGGATACTTTACATTTAGACAGGGAAAACGATTAAAAAATTCGTTTGTTTTGTGGTAGAAAAGGTAACAAGAAACAAAGAGTGTCTAGACAGATAAAAGAAGGAAAGACCGTTATGAAAGGCGAAGACGCACTGATAACGAAAAGTTTTTTCACAAGGACCTGATTGAAAAACTAAAACAATTAATAACAACAACAACACCAATAATAATTATATAATTCTTCATCTTCTTCTTCTTCTCCTCCCTTTAAACATTATGCCTGCAGCTGTGATAAAACTCACGTTCCTCCTCCGCCAGAGAAAAAGCACCCATTTCAGTTACCACGTGCGGTGGTGAGCCGCATGGTAGAAAAGGAATTGTGCGTTCGCACGCGCCTGTGTAGAGTAAGTATACCTTTGTTACTGGCTTATATATCCCGTTCATGCCAGGCATGACCGCTGTATTATTGTTCCCAGCAAAAATGTTGGCAGAGTGAGCCGTCCTGCCTTGACTTGATCATCTGGCCGCAGTACAGCTGTTGAGATCGAACTTTAGCACTGTGCTGGCCCCGCGCCGCTAATATTCTTCCTACCATTAGTGTATTATTGCATTATGTTAGGTTAAATTAGGTTAAGTTAGTTTATTTTACAATAAAGAAATTATTAACATTAATATCATGAGTATTGAAAAATTCTTGGTCTATGGTAATGCGACTCTTGTAAAACTTCTTTTGGCTAAGTGTACCGGTTGGTGGGTACACCACTATAGACGCATTACAATACGTCAGTAAGCATGGTAGTGAACTGAGCAGTGAATTTAATGGCCGTGTCAGACAGTGCTTTGCAATCTGAACGGGTCTAAGGTATTATGTTGTCATCAAAACGGTATAGTAACATGGATATATAATCTAGTCGGGTATGTCTACACCGGCACTGCGGTGTACATAATGTAATAAACGATTTACGTTGTGTCATTAAAACAAGCTCTCGTAGTCAGTATTAACCTCTGAGCGTGATAGATTAGATCTGTAAAGAATGAGACATTTAGAAATTAAACAATAATAGAAAGCATATTTCAATTATTTGTTATAATCGAACTATTTAGAAAAATGTGAAAATCCCAAAATGTGTTCCACGAAGGAGCGAAACGACTGATAGAATCTATTTTATGTTTAAAAACTGTAGTGGCATCCATATTTGATTCTATATGTATTATATTCTGTACATTACATAACTTCAAAAAGCTGTAAATTTATCTCACATTAAATAGATTTGATTTACGATAGACTTACGGGTTTATCGGATTAGGTTAACTTATCTTATTCCTCCTTTTGTGAAGAAAGCCCTAATGTCTGCAACAGTCACTCTTTCATATTTCACTTTCTCCTTCATTGATTTCTTACTTCACGTTTTGGAACCCTCCCCTTTAATAAACGTTACAATACCTTTTTTACGACGCAAAAAACAGAGATATATATTTTACAATTGAGGACCATTTGCAATAAAAGTATAATCGAAGACCTACTTCTTCTTCATGGCAAAAAGCTACCTATTTTGACTTCAAAGTCCTCCTGACATCGCTTCCTGGGTCTCCGTTATTCTTGGCATTGCAGTTTACAAGCGTTTATTATTAAAGTTAAAAACTCATAATTTTCTCTTGCATCTCTGGTTATAATTAATTTTTTCTGTTGTCGAGGTTAGATTAGTCTTTCAACTCCTCTCGAGAAAGTAATTCCTGAGGCCTGTATTCTACTTTTTGCATTTTAGTATTTGTCCATAGCTCACTAGGATAGGACAGTGCGAGGCCACCATAAATTTGGAATCTTTGAATAAGACTTCCTTCTAAAAATACTATTAATTACTCACACGTCGTCGACAATTTACCTGTCTTAACATTATTACTTGACACCTTATCGCAGTTTAACCCCAGTATCACCCTCAAAATATCATTTTACCTTCAAGTGTTTCACTCGGTCTATGGTTTGACCATTAATTAGTATTTCTCTTCGTTCTAGTTTATTGACCTGAAATGACATTATTGTTTTTTTCACTGGAAGTTTTCATATTATATTTTTTTAAATTCTGACCAATTTATATCCTAAATAATATTATGTCGTCAAGAAAACATAAGTGCATTCATATAATTGTCTCGTAATATTTTAAACCCGGATTCTGTAATAGTTTCTATTTACATTGTGGAAACGGTACACTTTTGTTGAACACATTGAGTAAGAGATATTTTTGAGATCTAACAATTATTACTAACAGTTACTTTTGATATGCTGTTCGTGTCTGTACATTTTCTGTTCCTTGTTGTGGTGTCCTCGTTCTTGGAGTACCTCTACAGTATAATGTTTCTGTCTATTCGGTCCAACATATTTTCAGAGTCAATGAAAGCAACCTATGTTTCTTTATTGAACTGGTTATGTCTCTTTGTGATGTTTGTGGTAATGAAAGAACTGTATCTACAAGATTTGACGTTCCAGAAACAGTTTTGTTAAAGCAAACTGCTCTGAAATTATACGCTAGTTTATTATTCTTTTAGATATTTGTTAGGCAGCTAAGTTATGTGCTGTCTTATCAGTATATTTTATAATCAAAGCTCCATCACGATGCCCAGACGATTCTGCGTCTTGACCAACCTGCCTTGTTGCTTTCCGGTTTATACTTTTACTAAGAGCTTCATCGAGTTCTTCAATCAATTATTAGGTCTGCCTCATAGGTGGCAAGTTCATCGGTTTCTGCATTTCTATAGAACGTGTCCGCATCGTGATTATCCAGAGAGCTTTTAACAGTCTATTCATTTATGTACAGAAATCCTATTTCATTTCGCTGTTTCTTTTTTAATTTGTATTGATGACTATTTTGTAGACTATTTGTTGTCTGTCATTCATGTCGTGTTCATTGCTCGTAATACATTGGCTACACAATTCATAATGTACCCGTTTCATTTGACTCTTTTAAACTCTAATCATTTTTCGTTTATAATTCGTTCAAGTTGCTGACACTAACTTCTATAAGAGTGCTCTGATATACACGTTCAAATCCACAATAAGACCAAAGTTCATAGAAAACAACAAGCGAAAACCCAGAATAGATGTTAAGTGGAAAGAAGATGAAGAGAAGTAACACCATCCAATAATGTAAACAACATAATATAAACAAAATATAATGTCCATGAAACAGTGTTTTCAAAAATTGTTGTCTTATATGGTAGATTTTCAGTGCCTTCTAATGAATCCAGTTGAGAAGTGGTACGTTGTACCAAGATTACAAGATACAGTTGTTTTAGTTGCACAGAATCAGTGCAATGAGAGGCGACAAAATGAACAGGTACATGTCTAACCAAAGCAATGTCATTTCTTCATACCTTGATTGGGTTTATTTTCTTTTATGACGTTTCCACCCTTGTTCTCAACACTTGAAAACTTGATGCCATATGGAGCGATTCAAGCAGTATCAACCCATATCGTGCGAATGATGGCTATTTTATTATTGAAGAAATATCAGTTCCGATAACATCACCTGATTCACTGTTGTGTAATGGATCGTCTCAAAATTGTGTATACGTCCTCCATAATTTTCTTTAAAGCGTAGTTAAATGCACAAAATTGTAATACATCTTTGTCAGTTATAAATAATTTGGTTTCGACCTTAGACTAAAATATGACATTGAATAGTGCTTCGAGCTGCATAACGTTTATGTCTAAACGAATTGTAAAAGCTAATCGTATAATCTCCTTTTCGATTGATGGAGCTAAACTGTATACTGTGTATAACTAACACTGTATATAGTACAAATTATCCTAACATAACCATATCAATGTATTTAAAGAACTAACAAACATACAAGTTATCTCTAAAAAAATACCGTTTTACTCATTCATTTAATGGACTGTCAAGTAGCCTACTCATTTCATTATAATTAACTTTATGAACCACATTAAACATTACTAGTCACTGATGGCGATGTTTCTGGATTAGTATACTGACAAGGTCTCCCTTCCTAATTTTTCTTAAGGAACCTAAGGTAAGACTTTAACGCATCACAAACAAATTATAAAGGCAATGGAAGCGACCGAACGTTTTACAGTTCATTATCCGATGTCCGTTTATTCCGACTGAAAGACACACAGCCATTTTGAGTTCCCATGCGCGTTAGCAAACATGACCCGTCGCTGATTGTGCGGTCGCGTTTTGTTTAGATTAGTCTAATCAACCTGTGTTTGTGTCAAAACCATTTGTTTGAGTACCAAACATAATTACTGGACTCAACAATAATAATAAAGGAACAAAAATAGACACCGCCAACATACAGAACCAACAGCTTCGCTTATATATGCTCCTGTACCCGAGTTAACCAAATACGGCCAGCAGCAGCAGGAAGACCGCAAACAAATTACCTGATCTGAACTAATTTATGAGCCACAGTCATCTCTTGGAGTTGTTCAAAATTCATAACCTACGCACACTCTTGCCAATACCAATTTTATACAATAGTTATTCGTTATATTTACTTTAAAATATTAAAACGAAAACGTAGAAAACCTCTGCAAACAATCTACACAGTAAATACATAACCAAAAATGCAGTTCCAATCACTCGTGACTGACATGTTCACGATTTAGTAGGGTATTTTTACTTGTTGTTTAAATACACAGTAAGCATAGTTTACTTTTAAATATTAAAACATGTGATAGACACTTAAGAAAGCAACGTAGACAAACACACTTTACAGTACGTACGTACAACATAAACAAGAAAACTCGTTAGGTGACGCTACTTTTGGATTAATTTTAATTCAGAACTATAAGAAACAAATTATCGTACATACATTATAACAGAAATTGGATACATTCTTTTAAAATCGTATAACAACGTGGCATAATCTAGTCAGATATAAACAAACAAAACAACGAAATACTGTGTTGGGAGAATAAATCCGATTTTGAGACGATGGCACTTTAGAGTTAGGCAACAACGAGGTTCGTCGCTTCTAAGGTTAAAAAATGCTAAAAATACCTAACAATATTAGGTCTAAATTAATCACATTTTATTATTAGCACTTATTGTAAATTTCATACCACTATCACTACTACTACTACTACCACTACTACTACTACTACTCCTGCAACACCTAATTTTCTGTCCTCTCTACAACTCTACAACCACTGGTACCGCAAGAAAAACGCAGCCTATCTCATGAAGAGAAAAATTTAATTCACTTTAGTAGAGATTTTGTCTAATTTGCCTTTGGTTCAATAAATTTTGGTCTATATTTATTTAACTAGAATGGCAGAAGGCTTTTTTGGCCTTACGGAAGTAACGGGATTTTTTTTTGCATTTACTGTCTAGCCTTAAGCGATATACAATCCTTAAATTATCATTAACGCAAATTTAATATTTCCTGTGGTCATTATTATATAGATTATGTTACTACAGTCTGAAAATGGATTACATTAAACTTTGAGCTATTTTTTTTTTTTTATATGTTAGAGCCTTCTTAGCACACCTAGGTTCACTCTCAGGATGTAGACATTTAACGCTATTCAACTTTACATAAGTGGGTAATTTACCGTAATAATATAAAGGTGTATAACACATCAGTATTACGCTATGATATTTGTAAATGAAACTGAAGAATTATACAAACTGTCTTTGTCAGAAATAGTATCAGCATTGCTTCTCAATTACCGGATGTCTGTTGTAATTTTGTTATCAGTTCCCACGAATAGACAAGATCTGACTCGGTTGTTTTTGGATTGAGAACAAATGTGTTTGTTTGTGCACAATTTTAGAAAGAATATTAAGAATATTAGGTGAAGTGTCTAGGACAAGTGTTAGTGAATAAAAATTCCACATTTAGGTTTAGTGTTGAACATTTACAGATATCATAGTCCTAAGGCTTTCATGGCCGGTGTCAGTTGTATGATTAAAGTTATCCGGGCTGTTTGGCCGTGGTCCATGGTTTATTTCCAAACCAAACGTTTCAACAGCTCCAATGGCTGCCATCATCAGTGGAATTTTAAAGAAATCCTGAACGTAGTGTTTTCACGTCAAGCCCACAGTACTGTGGTGAGCCTTTGCCATAGCCTTTACCACAGTACTGTGGGCCTGACGTGAACACCCTATGTTCAGAATTTCTTTAAAATTCCGCTGATGATGGCACCCATTGGAGCTGTTGAAACGTTTGGTTTGGCAATAAACCATGGACCACAGCCAAACAGCCCGGATAACTTTAATCATACAATTTACACACATCATCTTCCTCTGTACGTCTCTGACTGTCTTTCTGTCTCCCTCTCTCTCTCTTACTCGATCTCTATGCATAAGTTTCCAATCCAGAACCCTCCGTTCCTTGTCGAGATCTCCTTGGTTTGTTACAAACAGTGTAATTCGAGGAGGTCTACGAGTTCCTACTCTCTCTGCCTTTGTCTGGTCATTAGCTGCGACTCTCTTTGCCGCAGCTGAGACCTCTTCCTTCCCTTACCTCAGGACCATCAGCACCACGCAACCACCTCCCCCCGTCCTGGTCAAACGCCCTCGGGCGATTCTCGATGACCCGCCATAACTTTAAGTAAATTACTTATAACAAATTTTGCATATTTAACATCTGACCATGGCCCAGAATTTACCTGAAAAGCTGTTTCCTTCCTCCCTTCCTAGTATACCGAGCGCGCTGAATGCCGCTGCTACGCGCTATCACTGGTACGGAGGCTCTCCGCCTCGCGGGGAACGACCGACGTCTCACGGCGTCTCACGGCGTCTGCACGCGGGACTGGGAACGAGTGACATCTGTCACCTGAACCCGTTCATGCGGCAGTGCCCACTGATTGCAAACATTTTAAAAAATAAATAAAAAATGAAACCTTTCTCCCCCGCCTTCTCAGTTTCTCAGTTAACTGGTTGGCGGTTGTCCATTCCAGTTTTTAGGCACCTGTCGAATCAACCAGCACAAAGTCTATCCTCAGGCAGCCATTGGGCTCGACCCAGATGCTGCAGTCATGCACCGGGTGGAAAGACGCCCCGCTACTACAGTGCTACTTGCTACATGCTACCAGTGGCAGGAGTCCTTTCTGAGACTCGGGACACTGCACTACTCGCGACCCGCGCTAAACATAAGAGTTCGCACAAATCCATCGAGCGACGGAATTTTCAACCTTCGCCTGATAGCTTCATTTCTGACATACCAGGGAGAGTTGGAGATATGGCGGAGGGTGCGAGACTGGAAAGCTTCCAGGCATGCAATTACGTCGGGGGCAAGCAGGGTCCAAAACGCAGGCGCAGCGTACAGAAGGAGGGCTCTGAGAAAGAACAGATAGATTGAGAGCTTCGTGTGCACAGGCAGTGGCCCTCGATTTGATAAAAATGGGTAGAGTTTGGCTTTGACGCCACGGGCGCGCTGGAGTACGTTGGACACGTGAGCTCTGAAGCTTAGGTGTCGATCAAGAGTGACGCCTAAGTACTTCACAGTACGTTGCCAAGCGATTGGACTCCCTTCAAGGGAGAGGGTCTGGCATCGGGAAGTAAGCTGACGGGAGAAGGCAATCGCCTCGGATTTTTCCGTATTGATTGCCACCCACCATTTCCTTAGCCAGGCCGGAAGCAAGGCGAGCTTGCGCTGCACCACGTCAGTTGTAAAACGAAGGTTTGCTGAACTGTAGTGCTACATCGCGTCGTCCGCATAGAGAGATAGCGTAAATCCAGGCAGAACTGGCAGGTCGTTCGTGTACACTAGGTACAGAACAGGGCCGAGGACAGATCCTTGAAGGACACCAGCGGCGACGGGTCGGACTGAAGAGTACGAACCGTCGACGCAGATACTAAACGTTCGGCCGCAGAGATACGACCGCATCAGATGAACGAATGAGGCAGGAAGCGGGGACACGGCGAGTTTGTAGCCAGACTCTGTCGAAGGCCTTGCTCACGTCCAGAAGGACGGCGACTGTAGATTGATTTTTGTTGATGGCGTCTGTGAGTTGAGTGACAATTCGGACAAGTTGAAGAGTGGTCGACTAATTAAATAAATTAATTAAATATGTTACACTATTCTTTAGAAGTTACATAAATGTTGAAGGAAACATACAAAAAGTACCAAAAAATACGCAACACTGTTTCTGTATGTGCGTTAAATGACCTGACAAACGAAATTTAAATGCTATGTTCCTTTTGGAAATTTCATATAAACTACAGACAAAACCCACAACTGAATTAGTAGAAATGTAGTGTTTCAGAAGAAAATAATTAACTGGAATAGTTTCGTATCAGTTAATGTTGACAAGGTTATTATTAAAATGTAACCAAACCTACAACTGTATTTTAGTCCCTCGTTTTTCTGTTCATCCCATTCATAGCCTTCGCTATAGGCAATTTTTGTGGTCTCACTTGATGCAAATATCCACTTTATGTCCCATCCACTTGATGTTACGGTACATAAAACATGAAACTGGAGTATTCTTCTTTCTTCTTCTTTTTATATATATTTTTTTAGACAACTTATAATAAAATTGTCTTTCTAATTTTCCATTCAAATTATTGCTTCACATTATTTGTCAGTTCATGAATTCCTTGTCCCAGATAAACTTGTTGATAAAAAGCTCGCATTTACCAGTTTATTTTGATTTATTTGGTTTGATATAACTGCACTGTATCGACACTGAATTATATAGGGTTATGGTACACAGAGAGGTAGTACTTTTTTCCGGGCTGGCCGGGCACTGGAAAAGGTTGACTGGGTAGTCACAAAATTCCAAGGTGCGATGAAGGGATATTATATTCCAACGGAGCCTTATCGTCTCGTTTAATGTTAGGCTACTGTAATCAAGCATTGAAATATCCGGCCGTGACACTCCGGTATAGAAAAAGCTAGACCTTACTAAACTAAATTGATGTGTTCACATATCGCATTCAGTAGAGGCCAGACTATAGGCTACGCATATATAGTTTAATAAAGACGACGGACGCTTCAGACGTGAATTAGCCTAATGCGAATGTTTCTAAAACATTGGTAATTTCTATTCTCAATGTTACCAACAGTTTCTGTGAGCCTGTGTTACCGCCTGATATATTGATACGACGGTCTCACTGATCGTCGTATGGTTCAGTGGAAACAAATTACAGACACCAATGAAGTGACTAATAACCAGTTTTAACTAATCACAAAATAACAATTTATAATCATCTCGTACAATAATTCCAGTTGAATTTGTCCACATCTAATAATAATGTCTAATAACAGAGTTGCACACTAATTATAACACAATAAGACTTCTCACAATACTTCGACAAACACAAGATCCGCTCTAAGGAAATCGCTCACTGTCAACTGATTGACAAAGCCAGCTGCTGTTGTTTTTATAGGTCGCGCAAGTGTTTCCATACAATAAACTTTCCATCCTTACTTAGGTGTGCCAGCTAATGCGTATTTCAAGTGTGCTCTTGAAGTATCTAGAGCATACTTTAGTGCGGCCTTGGCTGAGGCTACACCTGGTTGACTAGGGATGGGAGGAGACGGGTGGAGGACGCACTCGGCTGTTCGAGAGTGTTCCTTAATTCCGTAACAATACAATACGTTACTATACACTCTCCTTGAATTAGAGAACACAATTATTAATGCGCGGATACAAAATTCAATTAAAAATGAAATGTATGTTGTTTTTGTATCGTTAATGTATAATAAAATTGTATATTTTATATTTACATGGTATGCATATTATATGATGTACCATTTTATGTTCGAATCAGCTGTTTAGTTATGACTGTTGTAGTCAGATAATACAGTGTGAAGCGTCTGAACAAATCTCACGTGCTCTACAACGAAACAAACGTGTGCATTCAAACATTCTGTTCGTTGTTCTTGGTAAGCAACACAGCATCGACTGTACAGTGTACAGTGCGCAGTGCGGTTGCAAAACACGACCACAGCAATCATGCCTTACAGAGGAAGCAGTTATTTAAATCAGCCTGTGTTTATGTCAACACTATTTGTGAGAATACCAAACGCAATTACCGGCAGCAGCAATCACGAGCAAAGGAACAAAAACAGACGCCGCCCGACATGTGCTATCAACATACGGATATTCACTCGTAGTCAAACGTGCCCAACCTACGCAAATCAGCCGACAGTACGGATACTTCAATCAAGCTCGCTTAAATAAAACAATATATTTTGAATTTATCTTTTGTTCTCCCGAGAGTTAATGAAGAGACACAAGCCTTCGTTACGTAACGCCATAAAGTCGTTAGTAAGGTGATATAACTTTGGACTCCCTTCTTGATAAACACGGTAAATAAATCTTACGCGAAATGTTTAGTACTCAAACCGTTAATTTAAAATAACAATCATTGACGACGTTTGTTGAACTCATTGTACTCCCAACAGAAAACTGTAGAAAAAAAACTGAAAGATACTGATATAAAAGGATAAACAAACGCCGGTCAGTCGACAAATCCATATTTGATTGCTATCATTGAGAAAACGTATGACGTTTATTATGTATAACAATGAAACATGTTTTATACCTTAGATATAGATGCCTGACATTTACCAAAAAAATCATTTTAACTTTGAGCTACAATGTGTGACATTATAACGTAATACTTAGTAGAGAGGCGGAATTAATAAGCCTTTAAATACCATATTTCTCTGTGATACAAATGTGTGCATTATTGGTTGAATTTCTAAACAATACTGATATTTTTTCTTATTAAAGAACAAATGACATTTTAATTTCTAAAATGTATGAAACTATACAAAGAAAATCTTATTTTTTCATCTTTGTACCTACTCTTACCAAGCAGTAGTTGTCAAATACACTTAGTTTGATTCCTTCTTGAGTGATTACTCGACTCGATATAGTTATTTCAACATTTCTTTCTTTCACACAGCACACATATCTTCTTATTTTCAACCTAGAAGTTGGTGGGCTACCAATTTCTTCCCTTCCGAAGTTAGTCTCTTGACCCTCTTTCTCTTTTTACCTCATCCATATACTCCTCTCTGGGCCTCCCATAACACCCTCAATCATTCCCACGATCACGGTGGTGGAGCAGTAGAAATGACGTAGTAGATGACCGGATGGTTACTGCTTCTCCTTTCCGCAGTGTTGTCAGTCACAATCTTTCTTTCATCCGCCCTCTTCAGAACCTTATGATTAGCCATTCTTTCTATCCACGGTATTCTTAAGGCCACTCACTAGCACTACATCTCAAAAACTTCTACGTAGCTCCTCTCCAATTTCGTCAGGGTTCAGCTCTCTGAGCCATGTGTGTGTACCCTCTAAATGTTACATTCCTGGTTTCCAGGAACACGTTTCTTCACACCATAAGAGAACTTTTCTTAAAATAAATGTTCACCACTTGTTCATTTAAATTGTGTACTTCAAAGTTACGTTGAAAAGCTACAACTGCGCAAGTCCTTTAGTCTAAGCATATCTATAAAGTATTTAAAGCGATCCGCATTCTTGTATGTGAACTGTGGATTAGTACACTTTAACTATTTGTATCGTCCGAAAATTTGAAAATATTTTTTCCAATCACAGGAACACAGAATTAAAGATTACAAATAATTGTTAATCCACAGAATAAAGGCTAATAACTGATCTCGTTTAAAAATATTAGTGAAAAACAGTAACTATTAACCAGAGATGGGTGGATACCAGTTTTTGTCGATACTTGATACCAATATATGTTTTTTGTCTCGATACTCGATACTCGATACCCCGGTACTTTCATTCTTGAAATAAAATAGTAAAATACAAATTTCTAAATACAATATTATTTATTAAATAATCATTTATATGTTAACTCTTCAATATCTGTATAATTGTAAATTAAATTAAAATATATTGTGGTATGTAGTTCTAGTTAGTAGTTAGTTACGCATCTTTCCACAAACCAAATGTAAAAAATTATTCGACACTATTTAAAAAAAAATCAAATGAATGATAAAACAGTAACTTAATAGTGTTATAAGTTTTTGTTAAAAAATACAAGCATTCTCACTCTGTCGGGGTCGAGCCTACTTCTTTTTCTGTCACATATGAGTCCTGCTGTGCTAAACAGTCTTTCAGAAAATACTGTTGCTGGTGATATACATAAATATTTCACAGTTAGTTTTCGCAGCTTTGGAAACTTTGTATTTGTTTTCCAATAATCGTAAGCACTTGAAAGGGGGGATAACAGATATTCTTTCATGTATATGGTGATTTCATCTTCAGAAGTGTTAACTGACACAATTTGTTGTGTAATTTTCTTGCATAATGCTGCCGCACAAGCACCATATACCAGGCAATTTTGCTGGCTCCGAAAAATGGGTCATCTGAAATAAAATTTAAAAAAAGTTTACTATACTATTTTTAGCAAGTATTTAAGTGCAACCTATAATTTCCCCAAAGATTTGAATACACAGCATATTAAAATGGGGTTACAAACTTACCTCTTCAGTTGTAGATTCAGGACCCTCCTGTTGATTAGCAAGTTGCAGCATTTGTCTGTAGCAGCAGTGAGAGCACTCGAACTGCGAAAAACTCGTCCTTTTAAGCGGGGGTCTAACAGCGTTACGATGGAACATATTTCGTTCTCTTCAATGTCTTTGTACGGTATATTAATTGCATCCAGCAATGACTGTCTTACTGTCACAATTCCTGATCCACTGTGTGATGGCTTCTGAAGATGAGATATGACATTGTTCACAATGAGGATTGTCTCGGACACTGTCACTGTAGAAGAACTTAGGGCGAGTGTTGCTTGATCAAAAATGTTTAATGTAATGATCAATAAATCAGTATGTTCCCATTGCGATACCGTAAGATTTACTGGAAGGGTGAGGTCGGCAGATGGGAATACAATGGCTCTCTTCTGTTCTTGAAGTCTTTATAGCATATGAAGAGTTGAATTCCATCGTGTAGGTTCATCTTGAATCAGGCGGTGTTGTGGTAGAGAAAGATGTTTCTGTGCAGCTTTGAGAATGTTTGTGGATTTTGAGGAATGTTTGAAACTTCCTACTAATTTTCTACATTACGCAATGAGATTCTCAATATTCTTTGAACTGAAAATTCCCTCTTTCAGAACAAGTTGTAGTGTATGAGTTACACACGGCAAATGGGGAAATTTTCCCAAAGTCTTACTACATTACGACCGTTGTAATGAATCACAGCCACTATTTATTTTATCCAATAAACCCCAAGTTCCTAATGTCTTCTTCAAGAAATTTGCAATATTTTCACCTGTGTGTCTCACTTCTTCAAATGGTATCACTTCAATGCATATATGCTGAAGTTTGTAGTCCTGGTCTACAAAGTGAACGGTGATACTTAGGTAGTCGTCGATTTCTGTGATGTCCACAAATCCGTTGTAACAGCTATGCTATCTGAATTTCGGAGCTCATCTTTTACTCTTGTTTCTACTTCTTGATACAGTTCTGGGAGGATGTCATTTGATATGTGCTTACGAGTAGGCATAGTATATCTAGTTTCAAGGTGCTGAATCAACTGCTTAAATCCTTTATCTTCTACAATGCTAAATGGCTGGTTGTCTTTGCATATCATGTAAGCTATTTTCCTGGTAATTACCTTCGATCGATTATCTCCCGGTTTAAATTTGGATTTACCGTCCGGAAAAGATGTGAGAGTAGGCTGGCTAGTATTTGAGTACTGTGATGATGTTGATGACGATGAAAACGAGGACAATGACTTCGAAATGGAATGAACGGGCAAGGCTCTTCCACTGCCATTTCTTCACTTGCTACACTTTCACTGTTTCGAATCTTTTTGTTGGGATCTTCATGCTCAGTAAAAACAATTTTATGAACTGAGGTGACATGCTTCTTCAGGTTGCTAGTGTTGTGAGATTTTCCTCCTCCCGAGAAACTCTTTTTACAAATGCGGCAAATGGCACGGTTATCACTGACAGGATCCAATTGGAAATAGTTCCACACTTGACTCATATTATCCAAAAGTGGTAGTTTACGAAAGGCACCGGCTTCTGTCACTTCAGAATAACAATTGACTTGAAATTTTAAAATAGTAATCTAAAATCAAAACCAGGTTTCATGCTAAAGGTGCTGACATTTTTACAATAAGTTGCTTCCTTGGTTGTGATTTGATAGTTTAAATAGACCACAGGATTTGTTTACTGAAAGTCTCTGTTATTTGTTACAGAGAGCTAGGTTAATTTGTAGGCAGAGCGTGGTTTTTCCATAGCCGTCCAAATTGAAAATAAATAATGCTACAAATTAGTGCAATATCACGTTCGAAAATATCTTCCTCAAGCTACAATTCGGCACGTTTTATTGCCCTGGTACATGACTTTCAAAGAAATTTGTACTTCAAACATATTGGCACCAGAACATCTGCAGAAATTCGAAGGAAGGTCCCTTTTGTTATGGGATCAGTAGAGCCATAAACGAGCCCAATTCCTTGCTACCTGCTACCTGCTATTTTGAAACTTACGAGTTGAGACATGTGCTCCTTGCGACCACTTTAAAATCTGCTACTTCTGGCAAGTTGACAATATTAATTAAAAATTGTAGTATTCTATTAACATAATATGATAGTATCAAAAAGTATCGAGCTCATCTATAGTAGTATCGTTCAATATCGATACCTCTTGAGTATCGAGGGTATCGAGGTATCGAAAGTATCGAGAACCCATCTCTACAGCGGGTAACCTCTAGTGGTATTAACCACTTTTAGGTTACATAATATTCTTGTCTTTCTGCGGTGTAACATTTATCCAACAAAATATTAGGATATGGTTCTTAGACCACTTATCATAGGAGCATCCGTATGCTTAAAATACTCTTGATTCGTTTTCAATATTCGAGAAAGAAGAAATTACACAGCGTGTTATGACTGTTGTCTTAAGAAAAGCTAAGTAATTATTTGTCCAGGGATGTAGGGTGGGGGTGGGGTTGTGTACCTTCACGGAGGCCAAGGGTCGTTATGTTTTGCAGACAGTAATTAAGTACGCTCCCTGTTGACTTGTCAGCCTACTACACAATTATTACACTGCCGTTAATGACCAAGAATAATATTCCTGCCCTCGGGAACAGCACAACCACCACGACAGCGACCCTTCTTACCTTCTACGCGTGCGGGATAATATTGTTGCATGTAGTTTACAATGTTCACGAAGCAGAGCCAGCGATAATAGTTTGGATTCCTTAAATTACGCACTCCTAAAACTAACCGTTGTTTGGCATAAATAATCATTTAGTACACCACAATAACACGCTGTTTGTAACCGAATTGTAGCAGGATTCTCTGCTTTGTATGAACTAATAGTAACGCAAATAAAATGGAAATATGAAGGAAACATTATAAGCTAAGTATCAATGTTTTATCCGTTTACTGTAATGCTATTTTTACATATTTCCTGACAGTGTAGCTAACAGAAGTGTATCCTTCTTATTCTTGTGATTAAATTGACAAACGGAATAAAAAAATACAAGTTTGTTTTTTGACAATTTTAGTTCGTTATATAAAAATACTGTTATTTATTACTATAATTATTATTATTAAAATTAGAGGTTTTTCGATACACGGCTGCGACATATCACCTGGCATGTCACGACACACTATGATAAAATATTTCACTGATACGAATCTAATTAATGAGAAACTGCATGGAAAGTGGCGAAAGATGCGATAAGTGTGTTGCTGCTAAATTTTTGAGATAGCGGTCAGGTAAATTCTTTTTTTTAATAAGACAACGGCCTGTAATTTACTCTTTAACAAATCTCACAGATTTTTTCTATCCATACATTAAATTATCACAAATATTAATAATTACTTAAATTAAGTCCACACTTACTTAATTGTAGAATAATCACAACGTATATTAGTACTTTAAATTTTAAAAAGGATTACAAATATATAATGACAAAGTCCAAGAGAATCCTCGCGGCTGCGAGTTTGAGGAACACTGTTCTTAACCACTACAGAAAGACGATTACACGGTCTTGGGTAATTTCGTCCCGAAAAAGACTAGGGTAACACATTTAACAGAAAAAAAAATACAATTTACATTTTACTCGTGTAACAGTGCAATGTAATCTTTTTCTTATTTTTAAAATTGACGTTGCGCGGTCACAAATTTAGTCCATGCCTTACATTTTATCATCTCTGATACATGGTTCAGGCACTTGTCTGTTCAGCGTTCAAGTAACTCATCACTTTTTGTTGGTCGTCTCATATTCATTCTTAATTTTTCTTTATGTGTTAGACTTGTTTAGGCAGTATTTCATTATCTATCTTTTAGGTTTCTTCCCAGTCTGTAAGGTATTTTTAGGTATTTTACAGTCTGTAACAGTTTTAAATTAACATTTACATGGAAAATTTTAGGGATATAAGTGTTTTTAATAAGATAATACTTGATAATGATTTTACTCATGAATGCTAGTAGTATAAAATATGTCGTTTGAGAAACAATATCCACAACTTATTTTTTTAAAGATGAAATCTTGCTGATGACCTGCGCAGACATTCTCATTTTGCATGGTTCGATACAGTGTACCGATACGAATGTTGGAGACTTCTCCTATCTGAGCTCTGACAGTCCTTAGTTCTCAAGATAACCCCACGAGAAGTTGCACGCTACTGTGGGGCAATAAAATGTTAACAATACAGTCGCCATACAATTGGCGTGTAGCTGTCACTGATACCCGGTCTGTTTGTGAAGTTCATCCGTTTTCTCAAAACTAGGCATTTGCAGCCATTTGCGGATGCATGTGTACTTTTTCCGTAACAAAGGTGTCCAGCATTTCGACGAGTCAGTATTTCGTAATACCATTCTCGTCCTCAAAAAATTAAGTGCCTGATGCGCCATAATATGATACAGCACACCACAAGGAAACCTTGACATTGTGTAACTTGAAGGATTTTAGTTGAGTCAAATAACCAAAATGTTGCTTATCCATAAAAAGCAGATGGGTATCCATCATGGATATCATAAAAAGACTTTGTCCGACATCCACATGTTGACAGTGTTACTCAATTCAGTGTTATCTCACATAATACTCAGTGTTATCCACAATTCATCTTCATTTTTGTTTATCATCCATTCACAGAATTGCTGTCGCATTAGGTACAAGTTCCTCCATTATCTGTATTTTGTGCAGATGGCAAAGTAAATCCTCTGACAATATTCTATGAACAGTCGAAATACTGATACAAATTGAACGCTCTATGCTTCTTGTAACAGCAGTTTGGACATTTTCAATGTTTTGTAGCGTAAGAATGTTTTGCACTCTGCCTAAAGGCTTCTTTCTTGGTGGAAACCTGTTCCTCAAAAGTCCTTACCCATGCATGTGCACGTGCTGACGGAACATGATATTGGCTTTAGTAACAGAACTACAGACCGATTCACCCTTTGCGTTTCTGAACAACTAACAGATTAACATACAACAGTTAGGGTCAACGACGGACTCGATCACCAAGCAAATATTTACCATTCGTAAAACACTGCGTATTTGCACACTGCCTACGCAACACAATTTTTATTGTCAAGTCTTCAATATTTTACTAAACATAGGCGCCATAATTATGCGGTTACAATGGACGCGTTTTGCTCAGACAAATGGAATGAAACTGAGGTTATGTCAACATAATTTGCGTGAGCACCAAACGCAATTACCGTCGGCACCTATACTAACAAAAGGAACAAAAATACGTTCGAGTACACATGCAAAAAGCAAACTCATACATATCCAAACATGCAAACTTAAACACATTGAATGAAGAGCTGTTTGCTGAAATTTTTTAAATTGAATGCATAGTGTTCGGCTATGTTATAGATTCGGTACCGGCTATGGTGTAACACAAAGCCAAAGCGTTATTCATGATTACGCTATAATAATATAAAGTTATGATAAGTGTTATCCGTAAGTGAAGTATGAAATTTGTTTTCAAATTGTGGTTAATATTTGACCTACGTAGGCAGTATCTGTTTAAGCAAATTATAAAAATTTGTGGTACACTCTACCTATCTGGAAATAATAAATACCAACTATTCATTATGCTTAAATTGAAAAAAATATGACTCTTGCTATCGAAAACCGTTTAACTAGAATTTTGAAACGCATACGTCTAGAATACATGTTACATGTGTGAACATATTATGTTTCTAAACGACACGTTGAATAGGCCTACCTGAAAATTTGTATACCTAAAGCTTATCTCACCCTTCCTCAGCCTTCCAATCCGCCTCTCTCTCTCTCTCTCACACCCTATCATTTAATAACGATGACACAAGAAATTATGTTTAGATTAACTCTTCATCCTCTTCTTTAACAAAAATTCTTTCTTATTTTGTTAGGAAGAAACACTCAGTATGTAATTCCAAATAATGTATTCTTGCGTCCAAAATTACAACACTAATGTACTTACTTTACTTTATCCAATGCCAGCTCTTGGCATCTCTGCCATTCGCCTACGAGCCTAAGGGTGGAGTTGATCGCCTGCACGTGGTTCCCCCTGCCTTAGCTAAACGATCAACAATCTATGCACAACACAACACTAATGTAAATTGTGCAAGAGTGATTGTGAATGTGCTATAAGGAAGATGCAAGTAATTTTTTTAAGTTCCCTTTTTGGAGGTTAGAGTTTGGTTCCGGTTAAAACCCAGGACTAAACTTTTAGAGCCTCTATAATATTTCCCATTAAATATTAAAAAAATATTCCAATTAACAAGGCAGTAACGCACTTGATAATCAGTAATCTCCCTATTATCCGCGAGCGGTTAATTCGCGCTGTGGATTATCCGCGACATTTTTTTTAAGCAGATAAATTTCAGCTTAATAAAAAGCTTTTGTTCCACCACTAATTTTAATAGACTATTTTATGGACTACTGTAAGTAATATTGTTTAAAATTATGTACGTCATGTAAAGGTATATCCGAGGCACGGATTATGTCACCGCTCACCGAGAGTTACAGTATTGCTTGTCGCTCTGGCTACCATGAGCCATTCGGGCTAGTACTTTACTGCGACTGTCAAAACATTTACTTTCTTAGGAAATTATATTGTCTGCATGTTTACACAGTATAATTAAAAGTCGTTGTACTCTACTAGCTTAGTTAACGGGTCTGAAATATCGGTGTGGAGAACCATACATGACTTCCATATTCTAAGATTTATATTTAAAATCATTTTCAGCTAAACAGCCAGGGAAGGAATTTTAACAAAAACTACTTCTTTGTTGCCAATAACGTAGTACACATATAAAAAAAAATTATCCCCTCCCCCTTCAACTATAATTTTGATTTATAGAAAATTACCCCCAGCCCGTTCAACTAGCCTCTTCATTTATAGATATTTCATCTACGTTTCTACAGTGGATTATTAAGATCTTATCAGGATACTTTATCAAAATTAAGTACTTTACTCATGTTACAACAAAAAATGTTTCAGGTAAACTGCCCTTTCCCCGTAACCGATCTTCACCAAAATCAACAGACATTGAGTTCTCTATAGCTCAGGCACATATGTAAAAAATTATTTGATTCTGTTTGAATTTACGGCAGTTATGGTTCGTCATATAAAAAATTACCCATGTTAAAACATAAAACATGAGATTTATAAAACATATCTAAGATTTATATTTAAAATCATTTTTGAAATAAAATATTTTCATAGAACCTACTAACGCTGGGGAAATCTGAGGAGCCAATCAGAGTTGGGCCTACCTGTCACTCTGCTGAATTTGGTGGAAAGCCCTGTCACTGTCGTCAAAGTATCAGCCTTGACAGGGTCCTCTTTTTCTGCAAAATGGGAGAGGAGGCTTGAGATGGAGTGAGTGACATGGTCCCCACCTCAATGAAGAACCCATTGTTTTATAAAAATATATTTAAATTTTGAAAACTGAAAATTCTTTTCTTGTTGTAAATATTTATATTTTATAATCAAAATGACTTTATCAAAAAACAAACATTATTTTTTTATAATAAGTACTTACATATGTTTCTTAATATGCTTACTTTTTCTTCAATGTTGATGATCATTTCCAAACATTCTGACAAAATTGTATCTACAGAACAGTTAACATTCCCCAGGTTTCCATTTCTGCTAATTTCTCATTACACCTTCCACTGACGTATTATTAACCATTTCATAAACTATCGTATAATCTTTTCAGATTTTGTGGTACAAAATCTGAAATTTTCAGATTGCCTGGCAACAAAATTATTTTATTTTCAACAATTACCATTGTTTGAAAAAGTTTAAATGAATTTTCAAGTACTTTACTCTTGTTAAAACGTAAAAGGTTGCAGGTAAACTACCCCTTCCCCTTAACTGATCTTCATCAAAATCTAAAGGCCTTGAGTCCTCTACAATTCACTGACGTATGCAAAAAATTATTTGATTCTGTTTGAATTTGCGGCAGTTATCGTTTGCCATAGAAAATACGCTTGATAAAAAACGTTGCAGGTAAACTACCCCTTCCCCTCAACCGATCTTCACCAAAAACAATAGGTCTTGAGTACTCTACAAATCAGGGCTGTATGCAGAAAATTATTTGATTCTGTTTGAATTTGCGGCTGTTATAGTTTGCCATAGAAAATACCCTTGTTAAAAAAACGTTGTAGGTAAACTACCCCTTTCCCTTAACCGATCTTCACCAAAAACAATAGGTTTTGAGAACTCTACAATTTAGGGCTGTATGCAAATAATCTTTTGATTCTGTTTGAATTTGCGGCTGTTATCGTTTGCCATAGGAAATACCCTTGTTAAACCATAAAATGTTACAGGTAAACTACCCCTTTCCCTTAACCGATCTTCACCAAAAACAATAGGTCTTGAGAACTCTACAATTCAGGGCTGTATGTGAAACATTATTTGATTCTGTTTGAATTTGCGGCTGTTATCGTTTGCCAAAAAAAAAAAATTTCCCTTGATAAAAAAAAACCGTTGCTGGTAAACTACCCCTTTCCCTCAACCGATCTTCACCAAAAACAATAGGTCGCGAGTCCTCTACAAATCAGGGCTGTATGCAAAAATTATTTGATTTTGTTTGAATTTGCGGCAGTTATCGTTTGCCATAGAAAAAAAATCTACAGACACACAGACAGACAGACAGACAGACAGACAGACAGACACACACACAGACACTTTTCGGAAAACGACTTTTTTTCATGTTTTGAGTGTAGTACAATCAGAATCTGCAATAATCTCGAACACGATTTTTTTTGCCATCACCATACTTCCATTCCTTAAGGAATATGGAAGTAAAAATTAGATATTGGCGTTGGGGTTGACTGTGTGATGTTTACCGACAGATCAGCTGTGACTTCAATGAGACGTTTTTACTGACATTTTTGAATTCATATACTTGCGATAATTCACTCCTGAATCTAATACCCACTACGCATGAAAAAGTGGGAGACGTTTACTTGGTCTTTGTATAGGACTATTTAAGTTTTCTACGTATATAGGTACTAACTTCAGAAATACTCAGTGTAGATGATACACCGAAGACAGATATAAGACAATTTGTCAGTACAACTTTGTGTGAATTATTATTTAAGCTGCATACAAAATCTGATTATTAGTTAGACAGTTTCAGTACGAATATATTGCTACTTGATAATATCCCTCGTAATACGCGGTTTTCACGAGGTTCTTTGATCAGTGTCTTAACTGCATTGTTTTACTCTAATAACCAGCTAGTCTAAATAAAGGATTTTTATTACCTTCTGCCCTTTTTAGTACATATTGTGATTACCCGCGGAGTCGGTTTAACCGCGGCGATCGCGTCACCCAATTCCGCGGATAACCGGAAGTTTTTAGTACATGGGTACGGATAATGTACTTTGTGTTCCTTTACGTCCGTTACGTTTACTGTAAAAGCTTTCTACGTAGTGGCGTGCGTAAAGGGGCGAATACTCGATGCGATGACTACGTTCTACTTCTTCATAAAAATGACTACACCTTCCTTTCTCTTCCCGAAGGCAACTGGCAGTCTGTTACACCTTGACTTAACACTAGGCAGCTAACTCCATGTTTGCATAATTTTAACAGTTCTGTTCGATCCACGTTTTCTTCACACAGCTTTTTCCCACTTGTTTTCATCCAGTTTGCTCGACGTGACAATTCCTAACTCGTTAGGATTTCTATACTTAGCAAGATATGATTTCTATATATGTTTTAGATTAATTGCCGTAAGTACGTTAAATGTTCAGTATTTATTTAATTTTTACCATGTCATCTATTTATTTGTTCCAAAATATTGTTTTAGCCCGCACCCCAAATTTAATATTCTAAACTGCTGACTTTACTATCATAGATATAACTTACGTAAACACAATAGATGACCTTTAATGCGTAGATGTAAAACATACGTTGATTTGAAATAAAACAAAATTACGCTTTGTAGAGTGTTATATTTCTACACTGGAAGAAGCCGTATAAAATGAACTCTTATTATTCCAGTCACCCCTTAATGAAGTAAACTATATGACTATCAAACCATTTATTTATATAAAACAAAAGTTATGGCTTTTTCTGGGGCAAATCGTATAGAACAAAGACTGTCAAACAGGACTCGCAACTAGAACAGGTGCCAGATTTCAAGTACCTAGGGTGCAGCATTATATATCAAAATGATAAGGAGATTGACATCAAAATTAGTCTCTTCCAGTCGCTTTGTGAATCTATCATTAAACACTTAAAGTAAAGTGGAAAACAAGGAACGGAATGGAGTCCATTAGGAAGGAGAAAAAGGGGAAGACCGAGAAGATCTTGGAGGGACGAAGTGGATGAATCTATGCAACGTATAGGACTTGAGGAAGGACAATGGGAACATCGGGAGAATTGGAAAGCCAGGTTAAAGGAAGGGAGACGGCACTAGCTGTAGCAACCCTATTATATATATAGAAAACAAGGAAAGAGACGCAATAAAAATATTATAATGTACCTACTCAACTACTGTATGGTAGTGAGACTAGGATTAGAAGGGCCAAAGATATATCTAGAATACAAGGAGCGGAAATGAGATTCTTGAGTTCTGTAACGGGTTGTACCAGGAGCTATCTTATCAGAAATATTAGAATGAGCTAGGCATAGCTGAAAGCTTAAATGAGAAAATCTCCCGGTAAAAAACGAAGTGGCGGTTACACGTTGGAATGGATCCAACTAGATTTTCAAGAAGAACCCTTGACTATCATCCAAGGGGAAGAGAAGTGTGGGAAAACCCCGTAAACGATGGCTGGATGAATTCCATTCAGACTGGAACAGGCTACTAGACTAAGCCGTAAAGGATGACGGCGAACATATGACTACACGAGTGCGACGAAGTCATATAACTTGAAGTCAGTGGCAATTGTTAGCGACACTGATGATGGGCTCCAACAGTAAGGCCGAAACGTCTGTCAGCATAAACTCTAGACCACGGCCTGACAGCCCGACTAATAGTTTCCAACTAAGTCATTTGACTCTTATTCCGGTAACAAACCAAGTCTTAAATCAAAAGAGTATGAAGACTCTTGGATTGTAGACTTTTGCAATTACTACAATAAGTGATATCTTAATGTTATTTATGTTAGTATGGATGTAGGTCAAGGGAAACTGCTTGGTCAACAACAGACCCTATCACAGTACGAACGTTTACAATTCGTTATTCTGTGG
This sequence comes from Magicicada septendecula, assembly GCA_034769895.1. NCBI lineage: Eukaryota > Metazoa > Arthropoda > Insecta > Hemiptera > Cicadidae > Magicicada > Magicicada septendecula. Next base: position 339,936,281 of record CM068371.1, on the reverse strand, counting down.
AGCATCACGGGGCGTCCGAAGTGCGGTTGCAATCACAGACACAGCGATGTGCGTTACTGTGGAAGCAGTTATTTAAATCAGGCTGTGTTTATGTCAACACCATTTGCGCGAATACCAAACGCAATTACCGACAACAGCAAAACGACCAAAGGAACGAAAACAGACGCCGCCCGACATGTGAAAACAACATAAATGCACCCGTACTCGAATGTAGTACAAGAAACAACACAAATTACTAACACCTCAATCAAGCTGCCTTAACTGAAACAATTTACTTTAAACGTGCTGGTTGGATTGCTAATGCTCTGGCCATCCTAATAAAAATAGTTACATATTACATATGTATAGTATTAAATTCTTTTATACAAGAATAGTTTTTTCAATATAATTACAATATTATATTGTAATTGTACAATATTATATTGTACGAAGTAGGTTAACATCTTCATCTTCGGATTAATAATTATTTTTGTATATTCTAAAGATGACAGTTTACATACTGTCGAAACACTGTTATTATATATGTAATTATATTCTAGTGTAAAAGAAACAAATATTATTTATTATTAATCATAAAAATTACAACCTGTCAGGTGTTATTACACCTCTCACAGGTAAGACACGCCGACTTTATTCTATACTCTTCAGCATACCTCGTTGTATTCCACCTCCTCCTCATCATCTTCTTCTTCTTCGTCTTCTTCACTTCAACAGTTAGGCTATATAAACCTGTTTCGGACGACCCACGTCTCAAATCACCAAACAAAGCCACATCCAAAGCCACCAAATCCTGTCTCAGAAAGAGAAGGGTGGAGGTGAATCTCCTGCGCCCCAAAATAGGGGCCTTTCGGCTATGGTATGGTAACCCTGACCAAAGAGTCTCTGATCCCCTTGGTAGCGGATTGTGCAACAGACCAGTAATTTCATGTAAGACTTTGTAATACTTATAGTACCCAAAGCAGTCTCCTCATTATCTATGAACAAATATTCGTACACGTGCTGTAATATGTAATCCACTCAATATAAGTAAATAGAATATCTTGTGATCATTTCTGGGATCTGACATGTTAAAACTTTTAAAAAATGGGTAATAGATAAACACGTCACACAAAACTCCAAATAACATATAATAAAAAGAAGAGACTAATATAAGTGCCAGTAAATAAAAGAATAAAACAGGCACAAACATAAACAGGCAATTAAAATCAGCCATTTAAGTAACAGTACATATAAAGATAACATCGAAAGCACGCACAATTTCTACCCTATAGTAATAAATACAACTGACGTCACTTTAACTAACGCAGAAACAAAACTTATCAGCAAAGGTCTAAATTACAATTTTCCCACAACCTCAAAAATAAACATAACCTAATTAAAGAAATATTGAAGCCGAGTCAGTGATAAAAAACATTCCTGACCCAGATAAACAAAATGAAATAAAAGTATTAGTAAATAATAAGTTTAATAAAATCATTAAAACAAGAACAATAATCATATACAAAATAAAGTTAATTACACTAAAGCACAACATGAACAACGAATAGCTATACAACTAAATAATAAACTTTCTAATAATAATATTTACATAACCAAGGTAGATAAGGGAAATTCTATAGCCATGCTGAAACTTGATGAATACACACAAAAAGTACACAACTTTATAAATGACAACAATATTACTAAGTTGACGTCCGACCCCACTAAGAAGTACACCTTAGAACTGAATAAAACAATAAATAAATGCACGCAATTATTCGATAAACGCACACAATCCTCACTAAAACCAATAAATGCTAGTGCGCCTTGTTTAAGGGGTCTTCCGAAAGTACATAAACAGAACACTCCAATTAGACCATTAGTTAATTTTACAACTGCCCCCGGTTATAAAATAGCAAAAACCTTAGTAAAAATCATCAGAGAGCACACCAACTTAGAAAATAATCGGAGTGTAAAAAGCTATAAGGATTTTATCAAAAATATAAACCACGTTACAATTCAACCAAACCACAAACTAGTATCATTCGACATAGTAGATTTATACACTAATGTGCCTATTGATGAAACATTAACTTTACTCAGACATAATTTAATGAATAAAGGTTCTTTGGAAATACAGAAAGTTGACCAACTGATGATGATACTGAAAACCATTCTTAATCAAAACTATTTTTCATTTGAAGATACATATTATAAACAGAATGAAGGACTTGCCATGGGATCTCCACTTTCTGGCATTCTGGCGGACCTATATCTAAACCATTCAGAAAATACAAAAATTTTAAAAGATAATTATTTCGCCAATAAAATCATCCATTATTCCAGATATGTTGATGATACCTTTATTATTTTTAACGGGAATGCCAGACAAATAGAATTATTTAAAAATTACCTAAACAAAATTCATAACAAATTAAAATTTACTATGGAGATCGAAAACAACAAAAGTATCAATTTTTTAGACCTAACTGTATTACATAACGGGAATAATTTAAAATACAAAATCTTTAGAAAACACACTAATACTGACACAGTAATACACTATGATTCACATCATCCCGTTACACAAAAAATGGCAGTATATAACAGTCTTGTCAACAGACTTTTAAATGTTCCACTCGAAAAGGAGGACTACTTGAATGAGGTTAGCACTATCAAACAAATAGCTATAAATAACGGGTATAAATCTACAATAGTTGACAGAATAATAGATAGACATAGAAAACGCTTAGAAAATAAAAATTCAAACTGTATAAAAGCAAGTAATAAAAATTATAAATATCTTTCTGCAAATTTCACAGGTATTATGCCAAATATTTTAAGACCCGTTCTCAAAGATAATAATTACATTTTATCATTTAAAACAAATAATAATTTGGGAAATTATTTCAAAAACAAAAACAAAATACCTTTAAAAAAGAAATGTGGTGTATATAAAATAAAATGTGATGATTGTGATGCGTTCTATATCGGTCAATCAGGCAGATGTTTTTATACAAGATTTTTAGAACATATTCCCAAGCCAAGTAATACTAAGTCCAATTTTGCACAACATTTAATATCAAGCGGACATAAATATACGAGCTTCGAAGAAAATTTAACAGCGTTGCATTTTTGTAAAAAAGGTAAACGGATGGATAGTCTGGAGGAATTTGAAATTTATAAAGCTATAAAAAATAGTACCACTAAAAACAGTTTACTAAATGACCAGATAAATTTTGCATCAAACTACTTGTTCGATACTGCAATCGGTTTGGATTAATCTTTGACCAGTCGCGTGACGATCGCGGTTGGGGGTGAACGCATGCGGGAGCTCCGGCCGTGGTTAGTAAAACATATCACATGCGATTTTTAATTTTATTTATTTTATTTTATTGACTTGACCAGTATCATAGTTGCGATTTTTAATGTATTAATTTATTAAATTAAGTGTTATCTGAGGATGGGACTTAGTCCCGAAACGCATCATAACTGACGAAACTTTGTATCACAAGAATGGATAATAAGGTAATTATATAATAAGTGATACGGTACGCAAAAAATAAGTAATTGAAATAAAAGAAGAGAAAAAGACGACTGGGCCACAAGAGGTAGGTTACTTACAACAAGTGGTTTCATGGAAGAAGTGGCCGATAGGAATGTTGCATCTTTAGGGCTGAAAACGTTGTGCTGGCCTCAAATTCTACCAGCTGACAATGATTGGGGTGTATTGTCATAGTCCTGCAAGGCTTTAGAAAGACACGTGAACGTATTCCACTATTCAGTTAAAATGCTGATCTAAGCTTGATTCTGATTTCATGACAATCGGAAACGTGGATCTAACGAGAATAGGGCAAGAAGTATTACGTGCTACCATCTATAAATTAATTAATACTTTGAAAATTAATTAATAATCCTTCAGAGTCATTAATATTATTACTTTATCAATTCAAATTACATTATCATCTCTGTAGCAATTACAACATCTTCCAATGATCATATTTCGTTTTAAATGTTTAGTGTATGGTTCTTTGCTTTTATGAATTAGTTATAGAATAAATATATAGACACAATGATGGGCTACTTAGTTATGTGCCACCTATATTATACAATAATAAATAATCTTAATCTATCAGATACGTGTGCTTTCAGAATCATCTATTCGTCATACTAAGGGCTTGACGTTGCCTCTAGAAGGTCGTCAGAATATTTTTAAATAGAGTAGCAATCTAGTAACTCTATACCTATGTCTCTACTCTATGTCTATCTATACAATACAATATCTATGTCTCTGTATCTATAGAATACAATGTCTCTATGTCAAACTACTAAAAACCAACAATTATCTCATAAAACTATATCATGTTCATTCATTTATTCGCGTGGAAAAGACTGCCACTCATCATTGGCACCGTATTTAACACATCTAGTTTCATTTGATGATGTACGAGCTTGTCAAGTGGTATATCAAGTAGACCTTACCGTGCTTCTTATTACGTTCTAGCAAACCAAACGACCGACACACATTTCAACGGCGAAACCACATTGTTGTAACGGCGGTCTGGAACAAGACCCTGCCACCGACCAAACCTTTTACGGTTCGTTATGCGGAGTGAGTTTATTCCTACCGAACAGTGCTGATGATTTTGGATTCCTCAGCGGGTTAGTAAACACGACCCGTCGCTGATTGTTCGGTTGGTCTGGAATAAGTTTTATTTAGATTAGGTGAATCAAGCTGTGTTTGTGTCAGCACCGTTTGTTTGAGTACCAAACGTACCTAATTACTGGACCCAACAATGTTTGTTCCCAACAAAGGACCAAAACCACGCGTCGCTAACACACAGCCGCTTATATTCACATGTGACCGAGTTACACAAATACAGCCCCCCTGCATGCATATGGCACCAAGTGGATTAATTAATTTACACTCACCACCATTTCTTAGAGTTATTCAAAATTATGAAACACACACACACACACACACACACACACACATATTGCGGTAAATGGCTACTGAAGTTATATAACACCAAACTTGCTACATCTAGTTTGAATAGGTGAATAATAATACAAAAACATTATTTCTACAGTCCACACACATTTAGTATTAAATGAAAACGGAAAATATAAAATGCTCCATATACATATAATACACAATAGGCCTACATGTAACAGAGTTGTAATGAACAGATTTGGATTATAAATGAAACCTTCTAGATAACAGAATATGTATACTATAGCAATATGTAGCATATAGTATGTATGAGGTACCTCGATAGTTATAAGTGGTTATCTTCTTGTCGCTTTAGTGATATAATAATTATAGTAACTTAATATACTGGTAGTAGGCTCCCTCAGCGAGAGAAATCGCTCGCTAATTTCAACGAAATGTACTTGTTATTATATAAATTTTGACATTAGATAATTTTTTAATTATCAGAAAAATTACTAAACCCCTAATTACACTTTAAATTTTTATTACTAAAATATCAAATGTAAATCAGACAATCATACAATAAACACTTATAATTACAAACTACTCCACTGTTTTATTTAGGTCAATTTATAACCACAGTGCTTAAATGGCAAACAATTTATTCCTGTTAAGTTTAAGTATGTTCCCGTACATATATAGAGGCCTGTATGTAATAATTTTCACAAATAAGGCCTATACACAACCGAATTTGAAGGCGATCCAAACCGTTTTGGAATGCTTAAAAACGTTTAGAGGCGGTCCAAAATTCGCAACGTGTGTTAAAAGATATTAAATTCTGTCCAATTATTATTAAAGGCACCGAATCTGCGTTTTGTATAAAATTGCACATAACTTGATGCTTCACAAAGACTTTCACAGTTTTCATAAAATTCTGGCTTTCAATTTTTCGCGTTGTGATACATTTTCAGAGTAAACATTATCCCGATCGGTGTTTAAATTCTCTTTAGTGTGATACTCGGCATGGATTTTTACATTTTTTTTCAAGATTTTGAAAATTTAAATCTGGTTTTGTTCAAAATCTCGTTACATTGATACCTCGCATGGATGTTAATGATTTTTTTTTGTTTTTGAAAAAATTTTCCCTGTCACTTTTATACTTCCGTCCCCCATTTTTAAGAGATCAATCTCAAACACAATTGAAGTCTTTGGGTCCATACTGCCAAGTTGTAAGAAAATTGGTTGATGCGTTGAAAAGATATGAAACACAACCCAGATAGCCAAATTCCAAACGGGTTTAGCTTTATAGTTGAGCCTACGCTTCTCTCGTTCAGTAGTACAAACTACTGGTGCGTGTGTGTGTGTGTGCGCTCGCGCGCGCGCGCCTTTGTCTGTGTTTTTTCCAATATTGTTCATAATAAACTAGCTGTTACCCGCGGCTTTGCACGCTAATATTTGACTTTTAATAATTAATTTAATATAAGTTAATTTTTATTGTCTATGTCTATATGGCGTTCTGCCAACTCGTATAACAATTTTGTACTCATTAGTCAAATTCTCTCCAAAGTTGTTTTCAACACTTGTACTATTTTAACTTGTACTAGATACCTTTGTTGGTGCAACAGACTTTGGAGTTGGAGATATTTATAAAGTACATGCTAAATCAAAAACGCTAAATTATTTATTTTGAGTGTTAATGTGTTGGAAGCATTGTATAACATATTATACGTTATGTTTTCCTCAGCAATGGCTTTTATTTATTTTAGCAGTAGGCCTAAACTAAAAACCAAAAACCGTTGTCACCTAACCTCACAAATGAAAACAACACGTATTTACGCTTTGCGTTAAGTAATAGGACAATTTACAATTAATACACTTCTTCTTTTCGCCATCGTAATATATCGATACAATCGCATATTATATAAAACATCGAAAATGTACTGCAGGAATTAATAAATGTACAGTTCCGATGCCGCTAAATAGCTTTTGTTTATTTACTTGTTACTATAGTAATTATTTATGGTTGTTGACATCTTTAGTAGTAGTATTTAAGGTATTTCATTACTTATTCATTGCATCATACAAAATTACAAAATATATCGATACAATCGCATATTAAAAGTACTAAAAACTGCAGGAACGGATAAAGGTACAGTTCCGATGCTACTAAATATCATTTGTTTATTTACTTGTTACTATGCTAATTAATTCTGGTCTCCATGGTGTTGTTGACATCTTTATACGCGTCAACAAAAAGACATAATTAAAAGGGCCTAACTCGTGCGAACGGGGCGAAATACCAAATTCAAAGTTAGACAGTGTTTTCGCCTTGTATCAAAGGTTACCTGTGCAAAATTTGGTGTAACGGTGTGGATTTATATTCAGTACACATAAAGCCTCAGACTTTAAATTTTATATATGTTATATATATAATATATAATCAATAAGATAGAATAATATATCGTTGTTTCCGATAACTAAACGATCTACCCTTCTATTTTCTCAAAAACTCTCATGAGTTTTATAATATCTTATAATATTACAAAACGTGCTAAGAATTTTGAGTAAATAGCAGTGCATCAACTGACTACATAGGCTGGGTACATTAACACCGAGAGGCAGCCTCTTTTGTTCAGAGCAAACAAAAATCAGATATGTTTTTTTGTTTAAGCGCATGTTTTTTGCTGTTATAGTAACAACAACTTAGCAAAACACTGTAGACATACAGTAGTTCATCTCAAACTGCCAGTCATTTAATATTTTTATTACACGACACGGGCAAATTATTTGGACGTACATAGCTAAGTGTACAAAGGAGGAAAGTCCCCTTTAATAAAGAAATTTGTTTCGCTTAGCGACGAGTAGACCCAGTGAAAAACCGTAAAGTCAGTGCCGAATGTAAAATAATTAATTTCCGATACTGTTCACAGCAAAACCGATACAAATCAGCCAGATATAAATTCACAAGTCATAATACGATTATTTCAAGTTAAACAAACTGCTAATTCCTCAGGTACAAAATTTGTCACCACAACATTATTAAACTTCAACGCTGCCTCGTCTCCTTTCACCATTAATAAGTATTCAATAGTTTGAATTTCAATTCTATTTTAAATAAAACTTTAAAACCGTTTACGAGTAGCTTTGTGATTAGGCCTAATATTTATCGTGAACTCATGAAGTAAAGTGATTTTTACATCATCAGAAACAATATGTTGGTGAAATTGTTATGGTTAATGGAGATTTGTTATTAGTCGACTAAATATTTTCGCGGAAAAGGAAGGGTATCGTTAATTGGCCAGGGATCGTTTACAGTATCATTCTCGAGAGGAGTAAAAGGGAAGAAAAGGTGAGAAGAATCATTATGTTATTGAAATGCGCTACAGGAAAATAAACATAGAAGCAACCTAAATTCCACTTAAAGAACACTGAAATTACGTACGTTCTACGGAGCTTAAGAATAACGTTTAAGAAGTGAAATCATAAGGCAACAGACAACTTATAAACGAATAGCATATCATTGGTACATTCAGCCTCAGTTTAGACAGCACTTCGCATTATTAAAATTGACTAAACGTACGAAATATTCAATTCGTAGGTTTATATATCCCATAACAGACCGCCCCTCTCCACAAAACCGTCACACATTTAACCGCATTCGTTATCTCACACGTTGGAGCGAATGTACATATTCGCGCGTGTGCGCGCGTGTATATGTGTGCCCACTTCCGTCTCGGAAGAAATAGTCTCTATGTGGGTGACTGGGTGTCTCTGTGTGGGTGACTGGGTGTCTCTATGTGGGTGACTGGGTGTCTCTATGTGGGATACTCTGTGTGGGTGACTGGCCCAATGTTACCTAGGAACAGCAAACTTTGGTCCCTAGTGTCTGTTGTTGAATATTTACAGCAACCCTATTTCCTCCATCAACACACTGTGGACGCACACTCTTAAATTGAATACTTTCTAGATTGGTAAGGAAATTATATATAAATAGAAAAATACTGATTACTCTAATAATGTTGAGGTAGGGAAGAAAAGAGTTAAGATTACAGGAACAGATTAAAGGAAGCGACCTCACGCAAGACGTATTGAAGAATGTGAGGGCGGAATCCGTTACGGCATTCGGGTGTGACACATCCGGATTCACAAGACGTTAACTCCTGTGCGATTGTTTATCGACCTTCTGTGGTCTAAATTCTTAACGTTTTAAACGATAACACCTGCTGTCGCTTAGACAAACAGAAGCTCCAGATCTTTCAGATAGTTGTTTCAATACATGTACATTCGATACTGCTCTTTCTCCCTCTCCTCTCCCGCTTCTCATTGCACGCGCGTGTGTATTTGGAACATTAAAAACAATTTATTTGTGCGTATATTGTAACAGAGATTGACAGACAGACAAAACCCATAGGTGAGAAAGAAAGTGAGGCGATATAGATATAAAGATATATAGATAGAAAGAGAGAGAGAGAGAGAGAGAGAGAGAGAGAGAGAGAGAGAGGAGAGAGATAGACAGACAGACCGAGGTAGACAAATAAACAGAATAGCAGACAAACAGGCACAGTGGAAGAGGAAATATGACAAGCCTATGCATGGCAAGCGAGAACGGAAGAAGAATAGAGAGAGAATGCTACATAACGAAGAAAAAAGGGAGGGAGAGAGAGAAAGAGTAGCAATTTTTTAAGTGGATGTTATAAAATTATAGTAGTCCATAATATACTGATATTTCCTTAACTCTATGCATTTTGCTGTTTACTTTTTCATTTATCAGTAAAGTAAAAACCTTATAAAATTACATCTGCAGCAGCTTTAAAATTGAATGAAATTAATATTTCACTGCAGACAGAAACATTTTAGGGCTAAGTAGTTACTACGTTTCTTTGATAAAAACGGAACAAAACAAAGTTTATAAGCTGCAAACAATCAGACGTCGAGATAATATGTGTATGTAAATGTGATGAATAGTTCTGTAGTTCCCGGAATTTTCGTAACTGTAATCCCCAGAAACTCTTACGCGATTAGCGAACTATTATGCTACAAAAGATACTGTGACGTAAAGTACAACATAAATATTTACTACAATGCAGATTTTATGTGTTGAACTTATAGCTAATAACTGTGATCAATCATTTATCAGATACTAGTGACACTCACCTCATCCATCACACGATGAATGTGAAAAACATGAAAACTTTTCCAACAGTTTAATAGTATTACGGATATAAATAATGGTTTAATTTTATTATTTTCCGACTCTAAGTCTCTATTTTACTGACATTCTGACATTGTCTATAGTTCGAATTCACACACACACACGCGCGCGCGCGCGCGCACGCACACAACCAAACAGTTCCTTATCAGTAAAATTTTTGCAACTTGAATTTATATTCTAAATTTGTTTCACAATTCTCCATTGAATTTACATCTGCGACTAAGTTGTTAAAAGGCGAAACCGATCCATGAAAGCAAACTGAAAATGCGAAAACGCAACGAACGCAATATATATATTTCCAGATGTTATAACGATAAAAGAAAGTCTTCCAGTTTAATAAATTAACATTTTACATTTGCTGTGCTGTTGCTGTGCGTACATTTGTTATAAACTTAATAGCAATGGTATATTAACTAATTTTTCTAAAACTGAGGCAGTAACAAATCTTTCAATGCGTAAAACTGTACAAGTGCAACAAGGATTTTGAAGGATATAGTAGAAACGTATAGTAAGTTATACTAAAAGACACATTCTTTTAAATTAAAATGTATTTAAAGTAAACATAAATTTAAACGACTTTTAGGAAAAGATATGCTCTGTGAACTGCAACATTTTTCTAACATTAAAATGAGAATAATCATTTTTCTAGTTACATAGGTTTGTTGTTCCTTGACACGAAACCAGTATTAAACTGTGTCAAGTTTAGTGCTGATTTTGTGCATGAGTTTTGAAAATTCTGTCACTGTTATCGCACACTGTGAATACGTTATGCGTGACCTTTGTCATGTGTTACGCCTGACAATACAATGAGCGAGAGAGCGCGTACACGTGCATTCTATAGGTAAGTGTTCATTATCCAGATAGATAATTAAGAAACAAAACGCAACGCAGTTCTAAAGATACGGCAAGGCACGCACTAAAGAGACTTGCTCACTGAACGAGTTCCTATTGTATATGCTTCCTAATTCAGTAATTCATATTCCAGATAAGAGATCTGAACACTCTGTTATATTTAAATTACGGTATAGTCACAATTTTATAACTAATTTTGTCGTCTACTTTGTGTTGACTGCTTACGAATCAACTCTTGCCCTATTGACTTCTTCGTGCAAACCTCAGATTTTAAAAATTGTAAAAACTTGCTGGTTAATCACGATAAAAATTATATAGGTTCTAAAAATTTCCATACTTACATATTTTCATAATTTTTATTTAAAAACACCTTATCAATTCTATAAAAATACTTTTCCCCAATACTGGATGATGGATTAACTCTATCTCTTGTATTAACTCAACTGGCAATGATTCCGAAACTTTTCAGTCCGCGGACACCCCCCCCCCAAATTACAAATTTCACGGAGCCCGTCTGAGTTCTGAAATAAAAAAAACAGTAAATATGATACAAAGCCTTATATTTTAATTTAAATGTATTAAAATCAAAATTCTCTTAACTTGTAAAATTATAATATTAATGATATCAAACATAGTTTTTGTTGTGAACAATGAAGCTGCTTTTAAACAATTAGCTCTGCAATATTGGGTTTAATGTTAGATAATTCCAATACTGTCACTCTCAATATTAAGTATATTTCTCAACTTTGACTTCAATTACGTGAGGTGGGAGAATGCGGTTTCAAACAAATAAGTAGAGGGAAACACAGTTCAACACTTCAAAGAACGTTTTGCTTAGATACAGTGCTTATACACGAGATACAATTCTTATTCGTGGACTAAAACAGAGCGATCGGTTCTGCGTTGGTGCGGCGCTCTAGTCAGTTCGGCTGACAAACAGATCTGCTACACGACATTATTAAAGCCTTTAGCTTGAAATTAGTTTTACAATTAAAATTAGTTTGAATCAAAAATAAAATATAGTGGAAATTTCTACTAATTGCTTTAAATTTCTAAAATTTAGATTTTAGAGCATAAAAAATCGGAGGAAATTAGGGTATATTCTATTTGTATTAAATACCAGAGGTCCGCAGACCCTACTTTGGGAACCACTGCAACTAGGATTGTATTAGGCTTCTTAGTTATTTTTATAACAACATAAAAGATATTTATAAAATATACAATAGTTAAATGGATCCTTTGTATTTTGGTTTCTTAAAGTAATAGGACGACTGACTTTTTCAGCCGTGTTATCATATGCTAGCCTCTCCATAAAGCCAATGGTTTCAACTGAACGTGAAAAAGTGTGTATGCAGTTCTACATACACACATACATTGTAACATAACAAAATTATCACACTAAACATTTGAATTAATGTTACATAAATAAAAGAAAAAGTTCCATAGTGAGTGAGAAGAATAAATTGTTTAAGGATTACACTAGAAACTGTATAATTAAGTCTATAAAATGTTAATAAAAATGGAAGATAATAAAGAAAACCATTAATTAAAATAACCTACTATGAAAAAACCAGTTAAACCAGCTGTATACCCAGTAGATTGGGGAAGCAGTACAAAAAGGGAAGGACCATAAAAAAGGAAATAATCTGTCATGAAACCATTTTAATAAGGAAACTACTAATGTGATATTTGAAGAAGGGACAAAACATATCAAGATTCCAACAAAGAGACCAGAAACAGGAAGAGATATGCCAAAACAAAATGTTAGTCATATAATAAATACCATGAGACAAAATTGAAACCGATATAGGTAAACCCCAAACAAGTTACAAGATACAATACTATAAAACACAAATTGTATATTAGTTGTAAGTGTAATATGTTAAAAAATATGTCAAAAGAGACTACCATAGTGTAGAACTCACTAAAAAGACTACCAGAGTGTAGAATCCAATAAAGTGAAGTGAGATAACAAAATTAAGAAACTACAGAGTGTATAGTGAGAAACATAGTTAAAAAATCTATTAAAAAATCTTCAATGAAGTTTAAGTATTATAAAAAGACTACCATGAGTGTAGAATAATAATAATAAAACCATTGGAATGAAAGACAGTCTAAGGACTGACAACATTACCAGTAATAAGAGTTTTTAAATTAGATATAAGAAAAACTATTACATATGAAATGTTTTCTTTAATTATAGCTAAGTAAATGGTGAGAAGGACAAAAATACCAAAGGACAGTTCATAACTGAAGGTATGACTAATATTAAGATGTTTGTTATTTATTATTAATTAGATAATATTTTAGATGTAAGGTGTAAATAGATACACGATGTTTTTTAATCACAGTTAAAGTGTTTTCAAAAGAATCATAAATACACAAGACAGTTAGTGACTGACAGTGTTACTAGTAATAGGAGTTTTTTTATTTTTTTTTAATTAAATTATGTCTAGGATAAGCTATTTGTTATCATTTGATGATACAGTAAAAAATAATAGGAATAAGATGTTTTTGTTAAAATTAGTTGATATATGGAAAATAGTTGATAATAAGATGTTTTTGTTAAAATTAGGCATAAGATGTTCATGTTGTGGTTCAATGATGTTATTAGTATAAAGAAAGTTTAGTAGATACAAGATATTCTATTGTATTTAAAATCAGGTCATTTAATTTTCCATTGTGTAAGTCAGAGAGGCAAGTAGGGCATAAAAATGTAATAATTTTATTCAAATCAGTAAACCATGTATAATTGTACAAACAGACCAGCCAAGACACCATTTTTGTAAACACAGACTGGTCTATAAACCAAAAAAATTATCTATCAAAGAATTAATCTATGTAATAGGAATAGAATTCAATACATACAATACAGAAATTGAAAGTATAATTAATGCAGATACAGTTAATAGCAAATAGGATGACAAAAGAAAGAAAATTAACTTCTTTTGGAAACAGTCAAAAATAGGCTTATGATAGTAATGAAATCAGACTAAACAGCAAATTAATCAATATTGAAATGTTTTAATAACCAAATTATTAACAACAAAGTAATTACGGAGTTATTAGGTGTATTCCAGGGAAATATTATACCGAAAAAACAAATAAAAACCTTTAAAACACTGAATTTGTACAAAATATGGGGCATACAATCATTATGTAAAATTGTAATTTTTGGGCTTAAATGAGTTTGAAACAAACCCAGCTATATATCAAAAGATGTAAAATTAAATAATCAATATTACTGAATAGTTAGATTCATGTAAAATTAAGAAATATTTGAAATACAGTAAAAAATAAGAAAACTTGTTATGTATAGTTAGATAGTGAAACAAGTCTTAGACAGATATTTTATAATTAAACAATATGAAGAGGAAAAAGACATACCACAAATTGCCCTAAAACGACGACGTTGCGTCTATTAGTCTATTGTTAATCACAAAGCTGAACAGTTGAAAAATGTGTTAGTGGAGTATTGAAAACCAAATAATTTGTATTAAAACCAAGTGTGGTTATGTGGCGTGTAACGGAGATGAACTAACAAGTGAAATAACCTTATCTATCAATGTCTAACACTTCACAAATTTCCAAAAACACAGTATAACACCATAAAACTCTACACCAGAAATCGACAGCCATTTTGAACAATTTTGGAACGAATTCACAGAAAACCAACACACATATTTGAACATCACACTACACAAGAGATCCATCCAGAATTCGACATCGCAGACGACGAGGGGACATTCAACACTATATTTTGGACCAACACCACTTCGCAGAAAGGGGAACATCGTTTTATTTCTGTGGGAGAAGATCTTCAATTCCAACGGCATCATAGCAGTTAAAATCGAGCAGACGGCGGCCATTGCTGAATTTCTATAAAGACGATCAGCCAGTGCTTCCTGGAGAGGAGTGACGTCATTTCTTCGACTTGGTTCGAAATTTAAATAATTTCTTTCTAATTGACAATTGTAATAATAATTCTGTTCTATTTCAGATATTAACATTTAGTTTAAGAATACCTGTTAAATGTATCTTGTTCCTTGCCCTCTGACCATTTCGACTCGTTAAAAGAACCATAAATTTAAACTTGTAAAAAATATATTTGTTGATTTTTCTCACTGCCGACTGTGGCGAATATTCGCCAGTGCCTGGGACATGCGCAGTTTGACTGGCGCACAATTTTGAATGAATAAACGCAAATCATTATTCAGTTACCAGGATTGTTTTTTATTTCTACCATTAATGTTATTGTTATTTTTTATTAAGCAAAAACATAATTCACATTGAGAGAATAGATATAGAAGGAAATTACAAACTCAACTAATTAATTAATTATTAATTAATTAAATTAAATCATTCACTCAAACTCGATACAAGAACAAGAAAAAATATTTGCACAATTTTTTAAAGTTTGATGTATTTGGTATTTATCAATCAAACACACCTAGTTATAACCTATTCTTATCATCAATATTTCTATATTTTTTATTTATTATTACATTTGAAATTATATTACAATTTGACTAGCCTAATAGTGGGGCTAAAGGAAGAGCACAATACCCTTGTTATCAAAAAATACACACACAATAATTATATATATTTCAATTATATTATTATTCTTATATTATTATTTGTAATATTTTTATATTACAACATACATATTATGTGTGTGTGTGTGTGCGCGTGTGTGTGTCTTAATTTGTTAAGAAAAACGTTGATCATACTTTTTAAAATAAATAGTGGGTTCAGCACACAATTTGTTCGATTTATTTGGAATGTCTTCAAAGGAGCTTCGATACATCATTTTTATAAACACTGGTTATGCAAATTGTGTCTGCGAAATGTGCAAAGGAAAATATCACACAATCACGTTGAAAAAAAGGCAAAAATATTCAACAGAGAACAAACACGTTCGCGCGCGCGCGAGTGTGTGTGCTTACATATAGTTTTATAAGAGAACATTTAAAATGCAGCATTTCGTTTATGACACAGAACTGTGTTCGACATAGTAACAGGCGGGAGTAGAAGTCACGAATTCTCATTTCTATGAGAAGCCCCAAATTGTAAACACGTATTGTGCGTTGTGCCTTACAAAAATTCTAGAATAATTTGACCTTCGCCACATGACTCCCGCGAGATTCGATCCGCATCCTTTTGACCACCGGGCGCGGAAAAGTTGACCAGAATATCACAGGGGACATCAACAGCTTTTCAAAGTAAAATATTCAATTACTTTACCATGCGCGTTTAAGATTGTGTATACGATCAGTAGTTAGTTTTATTGCGCCTACATTTCATATCAAATGTTACTTTCAATTGAATAATTTTCAACGTGAGTTGTTTGGAGTGACATGTGTAGCACATATTAATGACAAGAAATACTACACTTTGTGCAGAAGCTTCTCTTGCAGAACTTTTCGCTCAACTTGCTGTATAAATTAGAAACTTTAAATAGAGTTATGAACATGAGAAGAGTAGAGAAGACGGAGTAACTTGCGTCAACTCGCGCTTAATAATGTAAGATCGTTCCTGGCTCAGCGAAGTTTTCCCTAGTATAGACCATATCATGACGCGTCTGAATTTTTGTGCATGACGGTTGCCACACAACAGGCACAATACAGCAAAAGTCATTACACATTACTTTTTCAATGGTAGTATATCCAGATATACGTTCGTGGTTTCGTTTAGTTAATTGAAAATAACGTAGACCTTGTCGGGTTGCAACAACTACCAGCAATGTAGCTGCTGGTTGCATAGCTGTAAGCTTTCGTTAAAATAATAGCCGTTGGTTACGAAATCCTACGTTTTTCACGTTCTCAGCATGTAATTAAAAGATGATTATGATTATGATTATACCCCTTATGAAAAAACTGTTGCGAACACGATTTTTGATTTTCATACAATGCAAACAGACTAGATAATGAGAAATAACTGAATTTTTATAATGTCGAAGTAGAGCTGCCTAGTTACACAGGACTTGAGATTTGTCCTAAACACACATTAAGCCTGTTTTTGTGCACATTGTTTTTATTGTTGTCGTAGAGCTTTCTGAGTTGTTGACTAGCTGTACAAGGTATGTCTTGAATTCCCCACTAGCTCCGTAGATCCCTGATTGTGGCTTCTATGCCTTTGTGATATGAACCTCCTTTGACATTTTTTTTTTCAGAAGATGTCACCTGTCTTGATTACATGTTCAAGAATAAAACCACTCTCGTTCACAAAACCTTTAAAATTGCTCACAATTTTTCATATAATCCTTATTTGTACTGGCAGCCTTTCTACGCCTAACCAAATTACAAATTCCTTTGCTCTTTTTAAAACTGTCGAACTACTCTTATGATCATTCAATTCTACAATTCCTGGGGTATTTTTCGTAATAAAACTAAACAGATATCTAGCCTTATCACATTTAATGCTTTTAGACGCATTATCACCAACCAAATCGTTTTCTTTGATTCAAACTATTAAACATATTTCCACTTTTCCGCTGCTGACGATTTTTCATTGTTTATGCTTTTATTCCTTTCGCCACCTTTGAAATTTTCAACTCTTCCTTATTCTTCAACAACATGTACGATATTGTCGATTTAGCATACCACATTGAGCACTCAGGTGTGACAAATTTCATCTACTGTAATTTACTACACAGGTGATAAATTCCCTTTCCGTTTGTGTCGGGAATGTTATGACTTCCCCTTAGACTTTTCTTCTCTGGTGCCGCTGCTAATAAGTATTGTTTAAGGTAACATAAAAATAACCCAGATATAAAAGAATATGTTGAAAAACATTGTTTTTGCGATACGTTTATTGAATCGAAGTTACATAATGGCCACGCGATTCTTGGTTAGATTTTAGAATTCCTGTTCAAGTTTCAAAACGGATTTTATTTGAATTTTGTTTTCAGGTTTAAAGTTTTTTGAAAATCAAACCTTCGGAATTCGAAATGTTCACTGTATTTTGGTAAAGAGTGCTTTAACTGCTTCATTTTTCACGAATGTGAGCATTGTAAAGTAATATGTAGAAATATCTTTTATTTTACATGTTACAAATAGCAATGTAAAAAATGTAATAAATGAACACAGTCAAATAAAATGATTAAAATAATTATTGGTACTGGATGCCTTAAAATACTGCAAGGATTAATGACAAATTAACTTCAGAAATCATAAAGAAAATCATGAAACCTAATACATAAAGAAAATGTGCATATTTAATCTCTTTATTGTGAGATACGTGCACGAATAAACTTAAAAGAAATTTAAAAATGAACTTTATTTCACTTCAATTTAAAATTCAGTCTAAACGATCAGTATTTGGAATTATACCCTGATACTTTTGTTACTCAAATATCAGAGATACTTAGTTATAAAATGAAAATGTACTTGCATTATAAAAATATTTACGGAATATCTTGCGATAGTAATGTTTGTTTATACACTTCTCTTAAAACAAAACACGTCAACAGTAATAATTTCTAACCATACAGCTAAACATTAAAGTTCCTTTATAACTTACACGTTTTAGACAGCGGACTTATATTGTCGCAGTAAAACAAATGTCGCGTGTGTCAATGCGATGTAACACGTCGTTAGTCACCAGAAATATTTTTATTATAAGGCAATAAAACTTTGGTATAAAGTAACAGCCTACGCCATACAACATCACGACCTGACACGACGTGAAATATACACTCCCACTTACTAATATGTCAATTTGTAATTGTGATCTCAAGTATGATGCTTAATCTTTTAAAATGTAAATACAGTATTCCAAAAAAAAGCTTTATTATAACACGATTTAACTTTAAATTTAAAAATTAAATATTTTGTGTTTTGTGTGTCAGTGAGTTAAAATAATTCATCACCAACATCATCTCCACTTCACGGATTAGGCTGCACTGCCTGTTTCTGAAACAATCTCGTCCTCGGACGCCCGCAATACGATACCTTGTGGGTTATACTTCAAGGCAAGTTTGGGAAGGCGATCTAACTGCATTCTTCCCAAACGCTTACAGCAGTTGGCCTTGTATTCCGTAATTCTTTCCTGTAATTTAAACATTTGTAATTCCTGGCTTATCTGTGCTTTACTTATTCTGTCTCGTAACGTGAACCCTTTGACCAGCCTGAGAAAGTTCATTTCTGCTGATGTAACCTTCCCTCTGTATCTCTGCGAAATTACCCATGTCTCACTCCCATACAGCCCCACCGGTACAGCCATAGTCATAAAAATAATTTAAATTATAAATTTTCCTTTTCTCAAAAATTTTTATTAATGAAAATTATGTGCGTCGAAATTATACTTTCACAATGGGTACGTTATACTAACAATTTTAATGCTAAACAGATTAACCACATAAATGATGCAAATACGTCATCATATTAGTCACTCCCAAAAAGCAAATACTTAAGCACGAATCAAATACATAAAGCACATTATGCGTTTATTCATCTACAAGAAAAATGTTTTTTAACGTGACTCACATTTTATCAGCCTTTAGAAAGTTAGATTTACTGCTTTTTTTTGTTATTCTAAAGCTTGTTATTTTGTTCGTCTGATAACAATTTAATTGTTTTAGTGTCAACTCTATACAATTTTTAAAGCATTAAAAAGATATCTACTGTATTTTTATAACATTAATTTTTTTGATCTTATGACAATTCGCGTTCTACAAAACATAATGTATTAGTATAAGCGGCCCAAATGTAAAAAAAAAATATTCAAATATTTGTATCGTGTGTTAATACAATCAGTAGTTTACGCCATACAACAGTTTAAAGACATACTGCATCATATTTTCTGAAGGAACATATTGCAACGAATCACAGGATCATGATAGGCGGGGTAAGTCATATATTACACAGACAACGGACATTCATATTATATTTTGGTAGATGGTTAAGTTTGGTTGTTATCAATTGTATTTAGTAAGGTTAAGGGTTTAGTTTAAAAAAACTGTGCATTATTATTTATGGTGATCCATGTACTGTGTTAGTGGAAATGTGCGCGCGTGCGCGAGGGTAAACGTTTCCCGGGTGGCGCGTGAAGTATTATCGTTGCGTGGCCATTAACTGAACTGAGACGTGTGTATCACTACAATCCCTATACCTGTCGGACTATTGTTTACGTTCATGTATATTATTAATATGTAGGCAGCATGCATGAGATACGAGTAGTCTGATTACCGCTATGCATGCTGTTACAAGGTAAATGCACTCTGATGCATGAAAAGTGCATTGTCACTTTTACTAACCATGTGACTTCCATCCACCAATAGAATGCGGACTGGTGGTTGGAAATTTTCTTAAGCCTGTCGTTACACAGGCAGTTCTTCTACGCCATCTACCGCGAACGGGTCGTGCACTCCTTGTACAAGAATTCTACCGCTTGCAAGGTGTTGTAAAAACTATTCGTCGCTAGTGAAACGGGAAGACTCAGAACTGTGTGTGTGGTACATTTGCACACACCAGTGTTTTAACGCATTGTGCGAAAAATTACAAGCAGTTCTTCACTGCTGCTACCACGAACGGTACATACAATTCCTTGTACAAGATTCTACCGCTTGCAAGGATCTGTTAAGACTTTTCAGGGATAGTAACGCGTGTGTCGCATAACAATTGATTTTATATCTTTACACACGATATTATTATTGTAGTATTACGTGTGTAAGAAGTGAGTGTAACTGTATCACTGTGCGAGATTTTCCGCAGTGACAGTAGTATAAATTGTTACGCAATAGTTCCATCAAGACGTTTCCGTGCTAGTGCAAGATTTCCTCATAGGGTGGTCTGCTGATCGCGGTAGACCTTCGTATTCGCGAGAACACTTGAAGAAGCTGGAGAGGTATAAGCTCAATATACCGTTATTGATTAAACTCACTGTCACCTGAGGTATTACTTGGTCTTAAACTCTATACAAGTTTGACGAGTAATAAAATCCGTAGTACCGTTGTGTGCGAAGTGTCGGATTCATCGTGGGTATTGCAGGACATCAGCCCAGCTGTTACAGGACATCAGCCCAGCTGTTACAGGACATCAGCCCAGCTGTTACAGGACATCAGCCAAGCTGTTACAGGACATCAGCCCAGCTGTTACAGGACATCAGCCCAGCTGTTATAGGACATCAGCCCAGCTGTTATAGGACCAGCCCAGCTATTACAGGACATCAGCCAAGCTGTTACAGGACGCCAGCCCAGCTGTAAACGTTTCTGGTGAAACGTCTGTCATTTGTAAGCCACACCTGACGATCCATCTATACCGCAGAGACCGGCCCTTCTCTTCAACAACATCATCGTGGGAGTCTTCTTATGTAACGTATCACGTCTTGCGTATGAACATTATTTAACACTTTAAAAGAAAGACTCTATATCAAACATTACATTCTGTACATTTCAAGTATACCATATAAACTATAACTTGTGTTTGTACAATAAATAATCTTAAACCCTCCAATATAGACTTGTAATTTGAATTACACATACTATCATATCCTATGCGCCAATAGTTTAGTAATTTGTGTTGTCGCATAGAGATATTTTGGCGCTTAGCAACGTAGGGCTCGTTAAATAGCGGTAAATTTACGCTATTACATATTTGTCTATGAATATAAAATTTGTTGGAAAAATCCGACGTATAAATATAATTAACATAAAAATTGTATGTGTATTGTTCATATGAAAATCTGAGGGTATAATTTTTCATTAGTGCATATTCTCTTGTATATCATATATGAACAGATTTTATCAGTATATTGGAGGTAGATTATTAGTTGTTGTATGTTAGATAAGGTATTTACATGTTGATGTTTTGAACTGCTTTCTGTGTGCATATAAACTGGTTACCATATGTTCTAATCTTGTTGTGATAATAATAACTTGCTTTGCGTATAAATCAATAAATTTAAATTTACTAAAATTTTAAATTAAATTTTAATCATTATGGCGGATACTGCTGAAATCAAGAATGCTTTAGCGGCCTTATTAGAAGAAATGAAAGCAATTAAAGAAGAGCAGAAAGCCAGTAAAGAAGAAATTAAATCTGGTAAAATAGAAGCCGGGAAACAAAACAAGTCACTCCATGATGAGAACAAGAAATTATACGCGGCTGTGCAGGAGCAATCTAAACAAAGCAAACAAATGATAGAAGCGGCAGAAAAGCGTATTAGCGAGACCGTGGAAGCTATGAAAGCTGATATAGAGGCGAGTTTGGAGGTTAATAAGTCACGACTTAATGAGTATGGTGAGAAACTCGCTGGAATGGAGGAGCAGGTAATACAACACAGATCCACGGTGAGTGAATTAATGGCCGAGCAAGACGTGCGGATTCAAGAGCTGCAACAGCAAGTGTCACGATTGCAAAGTACCTCGTCACCACTAAACTGTACTACGTATGTATATAAGACTTTGGATGACGTTAATTCACAGCAAAGATTTTATGGACGGCAGAATGAAAACCCCATGGATTTCATTCAAAGTTGCCAGCGGGATCTGGAGCAAATTGGTGATACCTTAAGTGAAGCGGATAGAATTAATTTCATAGTGCGGCGACTTAAGGGTACCGCTGCGGAGTGGTTTAGTATCGTCCAGGATAAAATCAACACGTTGGAAGACCTGGTAAGACATTTCAGAGCTAGATACTGGAATGAGGAGATCCAGCGGAAGATACGTACGCAGCTGGAGTTTGGAAAATATTCCAATACCAGAGGTCCTAAAGATGAATATGTGATGCAGTTGATATCCAGAGCTAGATATCTTGAGCCTAGCTTAACCGAACCTGACATGGTAAGTAAACTTGCGCACCACTTTGGACGCGGGATACAGGTGGCCGTCCTTACGCAAGGAGTTAAGTCGTGGAATGAGCTACTCACATTACTTGCAAAATGGGAAGGTATCGACAACCCGATTACCAATGGTAACAGTAATGAAACACCGCATAAAAGTTTTCAATATCAGAATCAAACCAAGCAAACACAGTCGCAACAACAACAACGACCTAAGATGTCTAATAGAAATACCAATCAAAAATTTAATGCCAATAAAGTAGCAGTAGTAGCGGAAGAGGATTCCGATATAGAACAGTCAAAAAAACGTGTAAGGCTGCACGGCGTGAGTCCGTGCAACAAAATAACTAGTACACGTAAAGGTAGGAATGACGTTTCAAAAGCCCGGGGTAACTATAAAAAGCAGTTCAATAAATCAAATGTGAAAGATGTTAATTGTAAGAAAAACTTTGTAGTGTCCGGCCTATATCCTGCCGTAATTAGAGATAGTTTAATTTGCAATAACCATAGTAAAGAAAATGAGAAAGGTATTAGCGTTGAAAATGACACTGACCTCATTGTCAACGCGAAAATTAACGGATGTGTCGGCGAAGTTTTATTTGACAGCGGCGCAGAAATTTCGTTAATGGATGAGCGATTCCTAGAGAGGCACAGGAAACATTTTAAAAAAATCCCGATTCTGCCAGCAGCCCACAAAATCATAAAATCAGCGACGGGTGAATCTCAGAGGGTTGACCGTCAAGCTATGATAACAGTATCCATTCAGGGAATGGAAATAGAGGTCACTGTGCTTATGGTCAAGAAACTCGTGTATAATGTTATTTTGGGAGTGGACACATTAAATAAACTGCACGCGACCATTGATTTTCCAAATAAATTACTAGAATGTACAGTAAATAATAGTAAACACAATATCAGGTTAGGACGCAGGAGGGGTAAGACGGGGTCTGATTGTGAACCTATTACTATAACTCGCCCAGCGGTTCAACTTGCCGATAAGATAACACATAATCTGCGGACTCACAGCAGGCAGATAACGAGCAATGAGCAAGATAAGCTGCAAAGTATGCTTGATAAATTTGAATCTGTGTTTTCCAAAAATCCTACCGTCACGAATGTTTATGAACACAGTATTCAGGTCACGGATGAAAATAAATTTGTACGGAAGACGTACCCCATCCCCCTTCACTATCAACAACAGGTTGATGCCGAAGTTAAGAGTATGCTTCAGAATGGTGTGATTGAACGAACTGATAGCAATTTTTTAAATCCTATGGTTGTTGTTAAAAAGAAAAATAACGACATTCGATTATGTCTCGACATGAGAAATCTAAATTCTATTACAAAAAAATGCTACGACTGTGCTCCGAATGCGGAGAACTTATTCATAAAATGTCAAGGGGTTAAATACATGTCTCGCCTTGATCTCAAAAGTGGATTCTGGCAGATTCCCCTTGCCAAGGAGTCGAGAAGATACACAGCATTTCTATATCGAAATAAATGCTATCAGTTTAAAGTAGTTCCATTTGGTTTGGTTACCAGTTTAGCGGCCATGGTCAGATGTTTGGAGTTAGCTCTGGGACCCGAGGTGGAGGACTTCGTCAGCATATTTGTTGATGATATTTTGGTCATATCCAAATCATTTGAAGAACATCTTGAACATCTCAAGATTGTATTTCAGAAATTGCAAGCCGCTAACCTGACTCTCAATCTTGAAAAGTGTGAATTCGGGAAATCGCAAATTAAATTTTTGGGTCATATTATCTCAGCGGAAGGTATAACAACGGACCCGGAAAAAATACATGCGATCATGGAGTTCCCGAAACCCACAAAACCCAGGGATATCAGAGCGTTCCTCGGATTGACTGGTTACTTCAGACGTTTTACTCCAGAATATTCTGGGACAATTGAGCCGTTGTTAGAACTACTTCGTAGGAGTAATAAATGGAGATGGGAGGAGCGTCATCAGCATGCTTTCGACGCGACTAAAAATTTGTATAGTAGAAACCTGCACGTGTTTCATCCTGAGAAAAGGGGCACATATGTCCTGAATTGCGATGCTTCTGATTATGCCATTGGAGGGGTACTCTACCAACGGAATGAGAAGGGCGAAAACAAAATAATTGCGCACAGTAGTAGGTCACTAAAAGGGGCCGAACGTAACTATTTCACATCGGAGAAAGAAATATTGGCTATTGTGTACTGCATTAGTAAATTTCGTTATTACCTGGTTGGACAACACTTCGAAATCCTTTCGGACAACCAGGCCTTATCGTTCATGTTGCGCTGCAAGTTAGCGAACGCTCGCATATCCCGTTGGATCATGGCCATCCAAGAGTACGACTTTACCATTAAGTACTGTAAGGCAAGCGAGAACCAAGCAGCTGACACGTTAAGCCGATACCCTCCAATGGTGGAAGAACGTCATGCGTCTAATAACCAGGAGGTTCAAATTCTAGCTGTCAAATATAAATTAGAAGACAGTCTCAAAAATAAGCTAAGAAATATTGGTATGGAACAGCAGCGTGACACAAAGTTGAAGCGGATATGTGACGCTATCCGGATACAAGAAAACCCTAAGTACAGAATATATAAAGACGTAGTGTATAAAATTATCAATGGCGGATGGAAGATTATGGTACCGGACGCCATGGTGGAAGACCTCACCTGGATGTGTCATGAGAGTCTGGCTCATGCGGGGCCTTATAAATGTTACCTGGCAATGCGGGAGGATTTTGTGTGGCTAAATATGACCAGGAAAATAAAGGCCATACTCCGCTCATGCCACATCTGCCAAACAGCGAAATATCCGAACCAACATACACAGGTTGAAATGGGTAACATTGTCGTCCGTAATAAAAATGACCTTGTATGCATTGATTTTTTGGGTCCACTTCCTCGGGCGGCACGTGGAATGAAGAACCTGGTGGTTGTTACGGATGCCTTTACCAAACATGTTAGCCTATATGCTATTGGTAGACCTACTACGTCGGCTGTCATAAACATTATGCTAAATAAATACATGCCGAAAAATGGTCCCGTAAGGAAGATACTCTCAGATCAAGGTAAGCAATTTACGAACACCAAGTGGCACTCCGAGCTTGAGAAACACGGGGTCCAGACGGTCTTGACAGCGATCCGGAGACCGCAAGGTAACTTGGCCGAGCGGGTCAACAAGGAGTTGGGACGGTTGTTCCGTACGTACTGTAATACTAACCAGAGTAAGTGGCCGGAATTCCTAGAATTTTTTGAGTATGCCATAAATGGAAATTATAATTCTACTACTGGGTATACTCCGAATGAACTCCAAACCGGAGAAATGCCAGGCCGGGTCTGGGGTAAACACATTGAAAGGATAGCGACACATAATATGCCTATACCAGTTGAGATAAAGAAAATCGAGGCTAGAAGACGCATTAAAAAGTGCGCCGAGGAGCGCACGGAGAAATTTAATGCGGAACATAAACTAGTCAAGTTCAAGACTGGAGAGAGTGTGCTTTTACGAGCATTAAATGTTGGAAGAAGGGAGGACAACACAGCCGCGAAGTTTTTTAGGCTGTATAATGGTCCGTATACCCTGTCGGAGCAAGTTGGGAAAAATACCTTTATCTTAACCAACCCAAATACCAACCGTGCGATTGGTAAATTCCATGCGTCCTCATTGAGGAAGTATTATACAAAGGATCCGTAAACTCAGAAATTAATGTCAGGATATAGGGGTAAGAATGTGTAGTGATGTTAAATATGTCAAGTTCAGGTTTAAATGTTGTATGTAAGATGACTCTGTGAGTGAACAATAATCTAGTTTAGATAAGGAATGTTGTCTGTGTACGCTATGATCCTGCATAAGATTTCGTTATCTGTGTGTCAAGAACATGTGTGTTTGTTTTGGTTTGAAGGTTACCACGTGTCTTGTGAATTGATGCTTCTGTCAAAGTGACAGTTGGTAATGTTAGTATTAATTGAGGATGTTTATTTGATTTTAGTTTGAGGGTATTATTATTATTTCAGGATTAGGAAGTTGTTGTGGTTATCTTAAAAAAAAAAAATTTTTTTATTTTTTGTTGTTAACTAAAAAAAAAAATTTTTTTTTTTATGCGGGAGGGAGTTAATCCTGCAACGAATCACAGGATCATGATAGGCGGGGTAAGTCATATATTACACAGACAACGGACATTCATATTATATTTTGGTAGATGGTTAAGTTTGGTTGTTATCAATTGTATTTAGTAAGGTTAAGGGTTTAGTTTAAAAAAACTGTGCATTATTATTTATGGTGATCCATGTACTGTGTTAGTGGAAATGTGCGCGCGTGCGCGAGGGTAAACGTTTCCCGGGTGGCGCGTGAAGTATTATCGTTGCGTGGCCATTAACTGAACTGAGACGTGTGTATCACTACAATCCCTATACCTGTCGGACTATTGTTTACGTTCATGTATATTATTAATATGTAGGCAGCATGCATGAGATACGAGTAGTCTGATTACCGCTATGCATGCTGTTACAAGGTAAATGCACTCTGATGCATGAAAAGTGCATTGTCACTTTTACTAACCATGTGACTTCCATCCACCAATAGAATGCGGACTGGTGGTTGGAAATTTTCTTAAGCCTGTCGTTACACAGGCAGTTCTTCTACGCCATCTACCGCGAACGGGTCGTGCACTCCTTGTACAAGAATTCTACCGCTTGCAAGGTGTTGTAAAAACTATTCGTCGCTAGTGAAACGGGAAGACTCAGAACTGTGTGTGTGGTACATTTGCACACACCAGTGTTTTAACGCATTGTGCGAAAAATTACAAGCAGTTCTTCACTGCTGCTACCACGAACGGTACATACAATTCCTTGTACAAGATTCTACCGCTTGCAAGGATCTGTTAAGACTTTTCAGGGATAGTAACGCGTGTGTCGCATAACAATTGATTTTATATCTTTACACACGATATTATTATTGTAGTATTACGTGTGTAAGAAGTGAGTGTAACTGTATCACTGTGCGAGATTTTCCGCAGTGACAGTAGTATAAATTGTTACGCAATAGTTCCATCAAGACGTTTCCGTGCTAGTGCAAGATTTCCTCATAGGGTGGTCTGCTGATCGCGGTAGACCTTCGTATTCGCGAGAACACTTGAAGAAGCTGGAGAGGTATAAGCTCAATATACCGTTATTGATTAAACTCACTGTCACCTGAGGTATTACTTGGTCTTAAACTCTATATAAGTTTGGCGAGTAATAAAATCCGTAGTACCGTTGTGTGCGAAGTGTCGGATTCATCGTGGGTATTGCAGGACATCAGCCCAGCTGTTACAGGACATCAGCCCAGCTGTTACAGGACATCAGCCCAGCTGTTACAGGACATCAGCCAAGCTGTTACAGGACATCAGCCCAGCTGTTACAGGACATCAGCCCAGCTGTTATAGGACATCAGCCCAGCTGTTATAGGACCAGCCCAGCTATTACAGGACATCAGCCAAGCTGTTACAGGACGCCAGCCCAGCTGTAAACGTTTCTGGTGAAACGTCTGTCATTTGTAAGCCACACCTGACGATCCATCTATACCGCAGAGACCGGCCCTTCTCTTCAACAACATCATCGTGGGAGTCTTCTTATGTAACGTATCACGTCTTGCGTATGAACATTATTTAACACTTTAAAAGAAAGACTCTATATCAAACATTACATTCTGTACATTTCAAATATACCATATAAACTATAACTTGTGTTTGTACAATAAATAATCTTAAACCCTCCAATATAGACTTGTAATTTGAATTACACATACTATCATATCCTATGCGCCAATAGTTTAGTAATTTGTGTTGTCGCAATATATATATTATATATACCTATAAAATATATGGAAATTTAATTTATTCACTTACCTCACAAGAACGGAAATATATATTGGAGTTTTTTCAGTACCACTACTAGCACTATGCGATTTCTGCAAAATAAATTCACTTACGCTCCACATTATTACACGATCGTGATTGTGGAACTTTATCTATCAGCGTAACATAGAGCAAAGAATTATGAAGCATTTTCCGTGTTCACTACATACACAATTTAAAATGTTAATAAATAGACTATTTATTATATTAATCAAGTTGTTTAAAAGAAATATTCAGTAATAGTAACTGGAAAATTTGAATGGACAGATTACGGGAAAATTAACAAATTGTAACTTACGCATCGCTCACCAATTTTGTCTCACGTTAACTACACAGCGTAAAGAACAGTTGACTAATATGTTTATGCAAAATTTATAAAATGTTTATGAATGATATGTGTAACAATTTAAACGAACTGTTGTGATGATTCGTATGTCTGATGTGACATTCATCTCTGCCTATTTCTTAATTCCTTCCTCACTTTTACCATCGACTAGCTCTGCGTAATTGAAGTAACTGTACTGTTCTTTTGTAAAACTGGCATCCGTGACTAAGTTATAAAATTGATCACGTGTTCCATAAATAATTTTAAGCAAACTAAAGATCGTCTCGTCTCGACAAATTAAAATGAATCTTCTACACAGAGGTAACGCTAGATACTAACAAGATAGTAATAAATACACATTCTCATTAATTCACTAAAAAGTTTGAATTTGTTATATCTAATAATGAAAGTTTAATAAATTTATGTCCACTCTTCCCCTAACTGGAGTTCGCACAGTATTGAAAACGAATTACATATAATGCATAGATTTCGGTAATTGGGGTCGCAACCAGCAGCAGACTAAAAGACGTATCAATTATAATACGCTAATAATTACAAAGTTATAAAACTAATTTTCTTATAAATTTCAAAGATTTGAAGACTTTTTACAAAAAAAACATCAAATTTTATAAAAATCACAGGAACTTTGTTACGGTAGGATCGAATTTCAAAGTCGGATACATTAAGCTGTATGGATACAACGGACTGTGAGGTAAGCGACGGGGTAATAGTGTCAGATTTCGCTCTGCTTGTGATGTTCTATATCGTGGTCAAGAGCTGAGCAAACAGTGAACGAGGACCCACGTTATTAACTGAAGTGACACTTGTCTGTCCATACTATACGTTTACCAAAAATATCGAAAACCCTATCACTTTTTTATCTTTACTCACACACAAGTTTTCCCGTAGTTACTTCGAAACAAGGGGTGGAACGTCAAACACTTGTTTCATCCCTAACAATGTTTATATTTGAACTACCGATCGATAGTGGCTGAATATAAAAGAAAACACGATGTACCGATGCTTGTTATAGGCAAAAAGTCTTTATACATGCTATCTGAATATAACACCCAGTGAAAGTGATAAACTTAAAAGACGGTAAACATACGAATGTTTCTCGTAGATTATAAACAGAATGAAACAAATTAAATAATAACCATTTTGATTACGACAGAAAAACGAACAGAGACAAAAGAAATTTTGGGAAACTGTAATACAACTTTCGTAGCTTTCAATGTTGCAACCATTATTATTATTATTATTATTTTGTAAAAGATAAATTACATACCTTCTACTACGAATAATATAGACATTGTTTATGGCGTGTGAAGAAAATCTGACCTGCAGAAGTGAAGTAATTGGCCATACGTATAATCTAATAGTAATACCAACAAAATACGAAAATAAAGTCTCCGTAAAACTGTGAGAGCTATGTAAGACACTGAACCAGCCGCATAGAAACTGAATGCCTTACAGTAGTGTAGACGCTTTTTCTGAAATTATTACCTAATAAATGGTACTTGACTGTTGGTGATTGGTTTCAGTAGATTTACAAACTTATTCTCACTAATAACATACAGTTTTGTTTTCTGATTTATAACAGTTTTTGTTAATTTTTTCTGCCCAGCTCGTAATTGGGACATTTTTCATTGAACGACGACCGGCAGTAAAATATTCCGCACAAAATTATACTTTTTCGGTCGTATTTTAAAATAATGTTGTTTTCGGTAATTCATATTTAAAACCAGACATATACAAATCAAATTTAGCTACACACTTAATAAAAAAGAAACACACATTTCCAAATTTAAATAATATCACTTTATTAAAACACATAACCTATTTTCATAGGTTTTCATAGGTCCAAACATAACCTTATAGGAAAATTTAGAAATAAGAATACCAAATAATGGGGTAAAACAAATAATAAATTAATACCAGAACAAATTCAAATTAATACGAAAAATGATAATACTTCCAAAAGAATTATTAAGAGAGATAAATATTTCTTTATTTATAATTATTTCAAGAGAATTATAAATATTTATATTACATTTTACAATTAATTGTATAGCATATTTTTACATACATATATAAATCGTTAAATTTATTCTACATATAAATCAGCTGTTTTGAACAAGTGATTTTTAAAATATATTTAAATTTATTAACTTATTTATGTGATGATGATAGTTAAGTACTATTGAAACATTGTAATATTCACAGAATAATACAAAAATATATTCTTGTACAAAAAGTTTTATTATTATTAATAATAATAATAATAATAGACAAAAAATATATACAAGAAAACTGAGCAAATATGAATAAAATTATATTTTGTGGAATAATTTTTCAAACGTAGCAAACGTGTTTTCACATCTACATGGCGCACAAGAAACTGGCCAACATACTGTGTATGTGAGACGAAAGTTTAAGAAGATGGGCAGGTAAGACATAATATAAAGAAACTGACGTGGCATCCGTGTATTAAATACAATATTTTTTCAAGAGCAAGATGATTTATGCCATATACAGTTTATAATAATCAGTGCTTATGACATATTCTGATATCAACCTACTGATATCAAGTTATTTTATTAAAATGAATTCACCTTAACATTTGCGTGTATGTGTGTGGAGGCGTCGTTCTATACTTAGGTTTATCTTGTACAAGTATGATGAAAAACATGTATCTGAAAGTATTCCGAATATCTAATAAATAAGAGGATTGTCTTTATACGAAACATAATGCTGTGTGAACTTACAATCGTTTGTGTTTCTGGTTCTCATTCTTGACCTTTTCATCTCTTCGTTAATCTTCTTTTGAGCTTCATCTGAGCTCTATATTTTACGACTTTTCTTAATTTGATTTCTCATCCTGTATGTACAAGTACCCGACTGCCTGTCTCTTTGTACTTTAATATCCTTTGCAATGACTTAACTACTTAACTTTCTACAGTTTCCTGATTTGTGATCCTTCTGAACAACTCCTTCCTCTACCTTTATCAGGGCGTATATTGCGCTTACTGTTTTTTTTTCTCACATCATTTGATTATTTTCATCCGTACCTGAGACATTCATGTCTTCATTTCATATACCACGATTGGATACTGTTGTTTTTTAGACACTTTTCTGTTTCCACTGGATGACCTCTTACTTTTGTACCATTGGAAACCACTTCCGTTCAAATTGTATCCTCTGTGAAGTCTCAAAGGATGCCACATTTGACTGTAATAATTGTTCTCGAACTGACACCTCTTGACATTCGTACTTACCAAATTCCGGCATTCTCTAAACTCTGTCTGTCCCTTCCTCTTCAAGTCTCAAGTATTTGATTTGTCTCCTCTTACCTGTCACCTTAGCTTGTCTATTTATACTGGTTCTGTTTGTTGCAGAAACGTCATTGACACGCCAGTAGCTTCAGACGTTTCTGCACTTGTAATCCACTTATTCCTTATTATGCCTACGGTTGCAACACAGACCTCTGACTCACCACTTCTTCCGTCAGTTCTTGTGTTACTATTCTCATCTTTGAGCTCTAAAGTGCCGCTTTAATATTATTTTAAGCTTTAATCAGTTACCTTTGCATTGCGTATGATTTTCCATTATTTTAGCGCATCAGTGCCTTGTTTCTTAGCACAAAATTTCTTGTTTTTAATATTTTTTAAATGAGATTTGCTTACAGAATTAAAATAGGGAAAGAGATAAATGAGGTACATAAAGAAAGAAAAGAGAAGGGTGATTTTCGTAATACAATTACTAGCATGAACAATTGAGTCGCCTGGTCGTTCAGTAAATATAGTGAGCTAGAGTATAGCTTGTTTCAGGTTAATTTGAAGCAGCTACGTAGGCCGGAAGGGCGAGGGAAGGTCTAGGCGGACCCCATTAGACTGCCCTAATTAAAAAAATCAATTTCCTAGTTCTGTGATGTAGATTAAAATAATCAAGGCTATTGTCAACATCATAATTAGGCAAAGAAATTAGTATGTCAATCGACTAACTTTTAGCTCTAGAACTAATTGTGATAGGCTATATAGAAAAGAACTAGCTCTAGAGACAGGCAATGATAGGGCTATTACGTGTTACATTGGCGTCACGAACGCAGAAACTCACACAATGACCGTGTCAACTGTTGGTAGCAGTGAAACGTTAATCGGTAAACTGGCCACAGTAGCCAGAGACAACTCTGTCAGTTCCTATTGCGACAGCGTGAATCAGGAAATTACTGGTGGACATTGTTGACACGAGTGTGTGTGTGTGTGTGTGTGTGTGTGTGTGTGTGTGTGTGTGTGTGTGTGGGACCAAATTTAGTTTGACGTAATCCCTACTGGATACTACTACTCGATACTATTTATAAAAATACTCGATATACTTATCGACTACTTATAAAAAATCGATACTATTTATATTTACAAAAATAGCTTTTTTCCTTAATCATACTCAGTCATTAAACCTCACTAATCTAATGGTGACATATTTGTTTTAATATTGAGTTGGCAGACTCATGTTTGTCTTCGTACAGAATGATTTCCCAGCGGACTCTTACAATTTTCAGAACCGTTGTATCTTTAATGGAAAACTTAGAGCCAATAATTTGTATTCCCCCCCGCCAACACACACACACACACACACTCACACAAAATATTCCTCCCCGAGCGCGAGTATGTTATGGGTAAGTACAGATAAATGAAGATTGCCCAAACAAATATACGGAATGATGGTTTGTTGAAAATTAGTTAATTGAACAATGGTTGAAATTTAATATTTCTGACTACTGATTACTTTAGAAATTAGTCTATTGACCAATACAAATTAACTCAAATTGAAAGTGTTTTGTAAGAACTACTTCCCAGCTAATCAGGCCGTGGTCTTCTGTTGTTTAGCACAGACGCTTCAACCTCGCCACTGGAGGCCATCTTCAGTGTCTAAAGGACTTAACGTTTTACTGTCAAGAAGTAGTTCTTACAATTATGACGCCGTCCGTGAAAACTTAAGAAATCAATGTGTTTTGACAGTTTATTTTTATACCTACAGTTGTTTATTTTTACGCGTTAATAGTTTTTTTAAGTTTATGATATGTTAACATTAAGAATTTAGATAGTAGAGTTTCTCAAGAAAGCTTTCCGGTTGTTATCGGGCACGACACTCTTCCGTTTACTCGATACACATTATTATCTCGACCACGCATTTATTGGTCTTACACCAAATCCGGTATGCTTTAAGTGTCTTTTCAAAAGCTTATGCGGACAAATTTTCATTAACACGGAGTGCATTCGAATTTAACCGCGGACAATCTACACTAGGTACATTGTTTACAATAACTCAAAGATTATCTCTCCGAGGTTGGGATCGTTCAATACGGTGAATTCGCGGATCCAAACTTATGATTTGTCCGTCACTTTTGAATAACCGTTATACCCTGACTAAAATTCTAAAGCTCCCGGTTGCTTACTCTACTCTGCCCCAGTTGTCCAGTTGGGGAAAGAAATGCATACTGCAAACAATTTAAATGCGTCACGAAAATACGTCACGTATCAGAAATACATCACGTAAATTTCGGATTATTCTGGTCAAGAATTGTTCCGAACCTACATAGAATTTATCTGTAATTTTATGTTCTTTTTAAGACTTCGCAAGTTTGAGCCGTACATTAAATTATTAAACAAAAATCCACCTGAATAGTACGATTAATTACGGTAAATTGTTAGGTATAATATGAACTGTATTCTTGTCCTATTTCAAAAACTTAATTAATAAGTGCGTTATAAATTTTTCTTGGAATTACGTCTACACGACACAAGGACACTTACACTCGACTATCGTAAACGGAACGTATGATAAACAAACACATTTCCATGTGTCTCATGACGTATCTGTACTTAAAATAACTTGTTGAAAGTCTTAATTACGAGGTAGCCTACACTGGAAACTAAAACACAAACTGCCACATGCAACTCTACATATTTTATACATTCTCTTAGGCCTATTATCAGTACATGGCTTATTTTGAACGCATACACCTCCCACCTCCCAATAAAACATTTACGACGCAATTTTCCACTGCATATATCTGCGTGTGTGTGCGCGCCCGCGCCCGCGTTTACGTGCGTCACAATGTTACTTCACAGATAATTGTATTTATTATATAAAATGGAAACTCTTTTATATATTAGAAGAAAAGTTAAACACTCATTTTAATTTTGTTAAATAAAAATTGAATAACAAAACACGCTTTCTGTATTCGGCAGACGCAAAGAACGCGCGCACACCTGTAGGCCATAAATTACATGTGTGGATTTAATATATTCACATCTTGAACATCGTAAACCCAAAGACTTTTTAAAGGAGGTTAAACATTCTTTAGTAGTTATGTGTTTTTACAATTTTTTTCCACACTGTTGAATGTATGAAATCCTTAACGTATAAAGATCCAAATCCGTGATGTAACGTTTAAAACTCTGATCTGCAGTTACAATATTTACGTATTTCCCTGAAGTAAATTGCAAGTTGAAACTTATTGCTATCTATTCTGTGCTAAAAAAAAAATTAATATATACACGACAGGGGATACGTATACTGTGTTTGTGTGTGGGGGGGATACGTGCGTGCGTGGGTGTGGGTGTGCGCGCGCGCGGATGGGGAAATGAAAATTATTGGCTCTAAGTTTTCCATTAAAGAGTACAATTGTTCAGAAAATTTTAAGAGCTCGCTGCGAAATATTCTGTACTAAGACAAATATGAGGCTCCCAACTTAATACTAAAACAAATCTGCCACCATTGGATTGATTACATTTAACAAACTGGAGTAACGCCCAGTAAAAAGCTATTTTGTGCTCTAATAGTCGAAGCAGGAAGAGGTGTAAAAATAGTATCGAGTCGGGGTCACGTCAAACTATATTCTGTCCCACCACGCGATGATTTTTCAATGTGACAAGCATTCCAATAAATTTTTAACAAATAAAAACCTTACTTATTAAAGTCAAAATTGTAGTTAATATGGGAATTAATAACATACTGTCATTAGGTTAAGGACTTGCATTTAATATAGTGCATTTACAGCAAAATTGTATTGTCCTGTTAGCGAAAAAATAGTGAAATGTGTGCTCGTATCGGTTGGTATCTCGTGCCAATCAGTATGCAATATCTTATTTTTCTGCAAAGTTACTACATGTTGGTATAAGCAGTGTTGATCTTGCTTGATTTACATATATTACATCAGTTCCGCTTGACACCTAGATGAAGTAAGTCGTTTCTGAACATCGTGAACTCGTCGAGCCGCTGTACAAGATTATGTAGGAAAACTAAAAGAGATTGGTTCCCAAATTGACAGAGAATGGAGGCGAACCTGCGGATGGCATCCCAATATCGATCGGAACGCAGAACGTGGTGTTAAGATCATCACAGGACGGAACTCGGTGCCATTGTAAATATTTGACATCAGGGACATAAAAAGGTGTTTATATCGTTTAGACAACACAAAAAGAACATTTTAAAAATATTAAAAACGCTGAAAGAATTTTAAATAAATTTCTTATACTTTGTGAACATAATTAAGAGATTATATTTTTAATAAACTTCGTATTACTCACGTGAATTCAGTGAAAGCAATTCATATGTTTTATAAATTTTATAAGATTGTTTCAACACCACGTTTCTAAATAAGTTTATTTCAGTTCAACGTAATTACTTATTTCAGCTTTTAATCAACTTAATGTGTTAACGAACTTTGAACATTCATATTTTAAATACCCTTTAACAGATATATTTTTAAAAATTATAATTAAAATTATAAACGAACTTAGTTTACTTGAAGATTATTAAGAGCCAAAAATAAATAAATTGTGTGTCTACTAAAAATGTATTGACAATAAATGTATCAATCACAGGCCCTAAAACTTTTACAACTGTATGTGCAGACCACAACATGTTACAGAGAAAAACACACACTCATAAAACACATACAAATTCTTTGTAATTACATTTACATTTGCTCAATTATTCTTGTATATATTTTTCATGTTATTATTAATAATAAATAAATAAATATATATTTGTTTTAACATAACACTGTTTCGATAGTATAAACTATCATCATGAGAATATTATATATAAAATTGTAAAATTGTTCTTTGTAATTATACAAATATACGCTTCGAAATTTTATCTCTGCTTTGGTTCAGTTAGCTGTCTAGGCAAACATGTGGGCTTTATCTGCGATATTTTCATGCGCAAGTCACCCGTAGTGTTCTACTGTCGCAGAGATCGCTCATATTGATTGTCTATAACATGAACGCATTGTGTGTCAGACGACAGCGAAATAACTACGGCAAATAACCCACGCCCATCCCTTTCGTTAAACACCCCAATATTAGACCGGTGTAACCGTGATTTTATATTTTTCTGTACCTTTTTTTTTAGGGTTTCTATGTATATCAGGTTCGTTGTCTAAAGCTCAAGTTAACTACATGCCGGTGTCTGCAGTCTTGCTCCCTCATCACATACACTAACACGCACATTCTATGGTGTGTACATGCGTCTGTGTGCTTTCTTCGTTTATGCCGTGGACGGAACACACAGCAAAGAGGCAGTTTGTGCAGTGACAACATAACCACGCCAAACAAGTATGATGACAATGACATGTATTCATTGTTTATGTTCAGCCTCGTGACACAGTCATTAAGAGGCATCAACTACGAAACACCACACCAAAACTAACTGTCCGCCACATCGGAGCATGAAAACACATGTGTTAAACCGCAAAATTGGTTTTGACTTACTATTCCGGCTGTATAATGCTTACTCATTTTCCGCAACCAAAGATTATAGAATTGATTTAATTCTTATCTTCCGATGCTGCTTGTGGATCCAAAGATCTTCCTCAATTTCTATTTTCCTCAATATAGTCTGAACTTCTTCTATCCAGGTGATAGGTGGTCTTCCTCTTTTCCTTTTTCCTGGTGGGGTCCATTCCATAACTCTCCTTGACAATCTTTCCTGTGCCATTCTTTTTGTGTATCCATATCATTTCAATTTTTTGTTTGAATAAATCAACAATTAAATTTTTTATATTCATTCTGTTTTTAATAACTTAAATTCTAATTTTCTCACGTCTGGATACTCTTGCCGAACGTCTCCAAGACTTCAATTCTGCTGTGATTAATTTTACTCTTATGTGTTTATTGTAAGTCCAGATTTCTGAGCCGTAAGTCATGATACTTCTAACAATGTTTTTAAATATTTTGGTTTTAGTTTCTGCTGTAATTTGCTCATTCCACTTAACGTAGGTATATCCAAATTCCCAAATTAATTCTGGATATTATTTCTTTGTCTTGCTTCCCATTGGCCGTAACGACTTACATGCTAGTTTTTTCTTAGAAGATATGCACGATAAGATATCGACTCTATCTTATCAATAATTCTGTACCTATCAACACGTTCCCAAATCTTGCCAAACGTCAGAATTTCAAAAATACATAGGCATCATTCATCTTCTCTGCTAGCAACTGTGTCCTTCGCTCTGAGAAGACTTATAATTTTTACTTCTCCCAGTCGAATCACTAAACGATAAAATTTTACTTTAAAAATCTCGCATATCTAGGCCATAAGCATCCTTACTTTTTAATGTTTTTATTATCCGTTCTCATTTTTTTAATTTTCTTGGCTGCTGGCAAATCTCATTGTTGGAAGCACTCATTCCATTTTAAACCGTCAAGAACATTTAATTACAAGATCTTATACTTTACAATTATAAAACTTTGTCATAAAGAATATTTCCTGTCTATTTTAACCGAGAATGATAAAAAATTTACTAAATACCGTACATTCCTTGTATTAAATACTATAAACTACTTCTATATTTATCAACTATCAACAATCTAGATATCAGCCAACGCATAAATAAATTAATCTGTACAAATAATGTGTCGACTAAACAGAAAGAGAAAATTTTAGATATCGATGAAGAAATTTCTTATAAAGTATTTTCACTTTAAAACTCCTTAACGTTATTACAGGTTTCTCTTAAAAACAAATAATTTTAAGAATTAGGCCTCCTTATAAATAAATCACAGTGTTTATTTACGATTTAATGAATTGGACGATCTCAAACGTAAAAAAATATATGTTAAAAATATTTTATCCATATTATTGAACCTGCATAATTATAGATATGATTGGTGACTATAGAAAACTTCGTCAACTACGTACGATTTTATAAACAACAATACTATAAGTTAGCAGAACAGTGTCTAATTATTATCACGAACGATAATTATAAAACTAAAACTTTTAAATGCATTAATATATTGAAGTAATGGAAATCGTATGAGCGTAAATATAAATTAAATTGTGCCAAGTAGATAAACTTTAAAAGTATTATGTTCATGCTGGCATTAGATGCAAACTGTTATATACATTTCACTGGATTACGGCTGTAAATATAGTCTACGTACAGTAAGAATTACATAACGAACTTACGTGTACCTAATTAAAGATTAAGTAAAAAGATCTGTTCACCGGTAGAAATAAAGAACTTTTAACGTGTCTGTAAAGTAGTGTTTGAAAATTTTCAGAATTGTGTCTGTATTTAAACAACTGTCAGAACATCTCTTAACATCATTCTAAAATAATCGTAGTGCCAATCTCGAGGAAATTAGAGCAAGTTTCTATTGTCTCAGCTTTGCTACTCTAAGGCTTTTATTATTATTTTTAACATGATAATGTTTTTAGCCTGGGGGTCATTCTACAAAATGCGTGATGCAAAATGTGTAACTTCATCGAAAATGTAACGCTCCAGGTGATGTTAACACTATATTGACATGATAATGTCTTTTGGCTGGCCATCATTTGAAAATTTCTGTAACGCTGTAAACTGTAACGCATCACGCTGCATGACGTCATTCTTGCGTGACGTCATTGGGATTGTTGTAAATAAACGTTTGTTTTGATACGTCGCAATATATATAATGTGTTAAAAATAATATCACTGCAAACAATTAAACCAGATTTATAAAGCGTCCTGAAAGTTTAAAATCAAGTGTTAGCACAATTTACCAGCCGGGAAGCGTTAACTAAAACCGCGACCGCTAACATGCTAACGTCGTCGCAGATTAAAGACCTAACAAGCGAACAACACTGCATAGCTGTAGATAGGTTATTGGGGTTATTGTCTCTAGTTAATGGTTGTCTTCGTATGTGATTCAGCTAACGATCTATTCATTAAAATATTTGTCATCGTAAATGCAAATCTACTGTTCTTTATATTTAATTACTCACCGCAGAAATGTGAAGGATAACACAGATACATAATGTCATTGGGATTGTTGTAAATAAAGGTTTGTTTTGTGTTGTGGTGAAATACACTGCTGCTGGTATATAGTAACCATAACGTGGCGACTGATTAAAACAGCGTTCGACAATGGATAGCAGCGACGAGAAGGCTCAGATCAAGAAACGACAAAATGCCGAGCGAGCAAGAAAGTATCGGGAACGAAAGAAGCTCGAGAAGGAACAGCAACGAGCGGTTGCTGTCGGCGGTGAAGCTTCAATACCAGCGGCCCCATCGCAACAAAAACGAAAACAAGATGACTTGTTGAGCGAAGAATTGAACGAGTACTTAATAAATACACCGTTCGCGTCGATGATGACTGAGCAGGAGAAAATCGATGCATTCTACAACATGAAACTATCAGAGAAGCGAAGGAAAACCAACGAACGAGTAAAACGTTGTAGATTGAATAAGAAACAAGATGACTTGATGCACGAAGAATTGAACGAGTACTTAATAAATACACCGTTCGCGTCGACGATGACTGAGCAGGAGAAAATCGATTCATTCTACAACATAAAACTGGCAGACAAGCGAAGGAAGGCCAACGAACGAGTAAAACGTTGTAGATTGAATAAGAAAAATCAAGTACCGTCTGCCTAGTGGCAAAAGCTAAAGAGCATGATAATGTCTTTCGGCCGCCAGCTACACGCAACATTATTATGGTTACTGACTGACTGATTGTTTCCTTTCTGCAAATGTTGCGTTTAGCTGGCGGCCGAAAGACATTATCATGCTCTTTAGCTTTTGCCACTAGGCAGACGGTACTTGAATTTTTTTTTTCCACACTTTCGATTCCCCACAGTCTAGAAATTTTCGGTCTCTGTCGTTTTTAACGTGATAATGTTATACGTTACACATTATATGTTTCAAAAGCCTAAAAACATTATCATGCTTTGATGTTTCGGTTTCGTCGAAATTCTTCTTTACAGTTACGTTGGAATTTGAATGTAAAGTATGGTAATTAGTAAATTTTACTTTATCTTTGTCTTCTCTCAATTTTATTGTCACTACTGTTCTTGATATGTTATTAGTCGTGTGCAAGTTAAAACAAGATATTACTAACAACACGTGTATAATAATGTGTTATTAATGGAATATTAATTAGTAACAATTTATAATACAATAACAATATATTGTTTGAATATTTCAGACGAATGTGATGGTCACAGTTTTGACGATACATACGACAGTCACACATTTATCAAAAGATAATCTAATTTATGTAAATGAGAAAGCACTTACATTTTACTTAAAACAAATAAATGTTTATTACGAAAAAAACTTGTTTTAAATAAAACCTTAGGTTACAGTTTTATGTGGCTAAATAAACAATTTTGATCCGAATATTCTCCAGTTTATAAATTAACTTAGTAATGTGTTCGAATTGTGTTAATAAATGTAACCTTATGTTTTTAAATAGATATATTTTCTACGGCTTTCACAGGAGCGAATTGGCGGACACCGTGCCCATTGTTTCGGACACTGAAGATGGTCTCCCATAACACGAGTGAAACGTCTGTTCACTCAAACAGCAGACGATGGTCTAACAGCTCGGCAAATAATGTTTCCAACTGTAATAGGTATATTTGATTTGTGAGTACACACGCAAACTCACGCACTGCCAACCATTCACACGTACAATACTCACAATACAACACTCTCTCCCTCGCGCGCCCCCCCCCACACACACACACCCCTGAAAGTTGTATAGCCTATACTACAAGAAGTTTTAATTAAATTGTTAAAATTACCTTGTGTATCCAGGTTTCCTACTTTGCAACTTCTTTTTTTATATTTTATACACAACGCGTTTCGAGACTTATAGTCCCATCATCAGTTGATAAAATATGTTCACTCACACGGACACGGAGTACGTCAACTAATAAAAGTCACACACATCCCGTCATTTAAGCGACTCCCAACCCGCGTTATCTCGCTATGCGCATCGCTACTGATCTCGCGAGTCACTAACGTTTCACATCATTCTGTGCCCGCACTTAACTACCATATTGTTCTAGCACGCGTATAGCTGTATCATATAGCTCGTTGGATTTAAAAGAAAGTTTTTCATTCAGAAGCTGATCACCCTGAGTTTTGGAGGCTCTGTAAATTTCAAACTCTTCCAGTGCGTCCATGAGTTTGCTCTTTTTTTAGAAATTCGGTGGTTTGAAAATGTTTTTAAAACTGGAATAAATTTGGTTATGATTGATAACATGTAAGGTAAAGTTCGATTTAATGTTCCTAATGTCACCCTCAGGCAGATGTTCCTTGTACCTATCCAAGAATTTTCTGCCCGTCTGTCCAATATAAAACCATTACAGCCTTCGCACTCTATTTTGTACACCCCCGAACGGCTTTCTACTGGTATACTTTTTGAAAACGTTATTTATAGCACTGGGTAAAAGATTAGTACATTCTGTTGATATGTATTTCTGATCCCTACTGCGTGCTTCATTCTTATTTCTATGTAAGTTATTTCTTTGTTTCGTTACCAATCTGTCTATAATCGTGCTACTGTACCCGTTGGTCATGACTATGTACTTTATAGTGTTAAGTTCCTCAATGTAGTCTTCTGGCTCTAACGGAATTTTTAATAGTCTGCTGACAAAGGAGTTAAAGGATGCCATTTTCTGTGCAAATGGATGGAATGGGGATGCATGAATAGTAATGTCCGTGGTGGTTGGTTTTCTGTAGATTTTAAACTTAAGACAATTATTTATATTTCTATATTTAAATCAAGAAAATTCAAGCTAATGTTGTTTTCAACTCTAATGTAAACTTTATTTTTGGATGTATACTATTCACGTATTTATTCAAACTTTCTATGTATCTATCTCTCTCTCCTAGGTTAGCAGCCCATAGGGTGGTTGGCAGCAGCTCGCCATTCTTCACGCTTCTCTGCTTTTCTTTGTCTGTATGTGTCTATATTTGTCTGCTTTTCTTTTCTTTTATTTGTCTATCTATTCCTTAATAACAAGGAATGTATCATCCACATAGCGTGTATGTATTATGAAATGATATTTTTATAAAATTTGTTTCTATGAGATAACACGTATTCATTTTCAAAACAATTAAGACAAAGTTCAGCCAAAAACCACTAAGCGGCGACCCCATTGCAAGTCCGTCGTCCTGCGCGAAAAGTCGGTTATTAAAGGTGAAATAGTTCTGTCTTAA
The DNA here is from genome assembly GCA_034769895.1 of Magicicada septendecula. Lineage (NCBI taxonomy): Eukaryota > Metazoa > Arthropoda > Insecta > Hemiptera > Cicadidae > Magicicada > Magicicada septendecula. Next base: position 339,892,802 of record CM068371.1, on the reverse strand, counting down.
TATTACTCTTAATAATGTAATACTTTCTTGTACTTCCTGTTGATTTAACTTGCCTGAATTCTCCAGATTTTTCTGTAAAATATCAATCGTTTGAGGTACCGGGAGATTGACAACATCCAAGGACAACCGTTTATATTGCGGTAAGATTTTTAATGATTTCACTTTATTCACAAACTCAATATTATTTCTTATACTGTGATTATTGTTTAGTTGTGTGTGTATTACTCTTTAAAATCTGTAGACATTTTTTTGTCACTTTATATCCGAGTGCTGTGGTAAAATTAACTATAGGTCGTATGGCCATATTCTTCTTATATGTTTTGGAAAGTCATTTAGTGCGGAAGCGTGAGCATGTATTTGTTTAAGTGAACGCAAGGCTCGTGTATCAAATAGGCTAGTGGATTTACTTGTACTGTGGTTGATATCTCTAATGTAGGCTACTGTGGGGTCTCTAGTCAAGGTACGTATATTATTATCATTGATAAATCGTACACTTTCGTTTTGTATTCATCTTGATTTAGAACTACACACTACTGCCTTTATCGGCTTATGTTATGATAGCCTTTATCATCTTTAAGTTTTTGTTTAATGTTGCGTATAATTTTTAAACCAGGAGATACATGTACGTATTCCGTCCGCATAATACATTTAAATATCCACACATTTAAATAGTCTATCAATTCAACAACCCCCCGCCACTACATTATTGATTAATAACAGTGAGCGCAAAATATGTTGACAAGTAGGCCTATACTGAAAATATCCTTTATCCAGATAAATTGAAACCAGGCTATTAGGCTATGTGTCGTCCTTTGGTTAAATATTTTGTAAGTTTCTTTAAACTTAAACAACTTTGAGAAGTCTTTCAGTATCCCGTGCGCTCGTCAAAGGATTACCCAGATTCAGCGTTCGTATAATTTTATTCTGTAAATACAGACAACGAAGTATTGTAGAGGACTCATCCAACACCATCTTGTGAATGTAATTATGAGTCACATCGTAGCTTGATTGTACAGGGGAACGTACACACGTCCTCGCTGCAGACGCAAAGGGACAGAAATCAAACAGTACTCCCGCTCTGGGCCAGTGTTAACGTTGCCCCAGGTAATTCATCACATTTAGCCCTCACCAGCCACGAATAAATTAATTTATTATACACTACAGGTTTCATTATTGCACTGGCAGACCTACCAGCAATGAAAATCATGAACACGTGGTAAATAATTTATAACAGAGTTCCTACGGTTTTTTATAGCAGAGTATTTCACAGTGATCCATAAAGTAATAGAAGGAAACGTTTGTAAATATTGTATCAAGCAACTTTATTTCTCTTTTGTTTGAAGCGACTATATGAAACAGAATGGCTGCGTGCAAATTACCATAACTATTTTGATACGCGGTAGCAGTTTAACCGCTTCAACGTTTCAGAAATAGCTACTCACACAGTTAACAACTAACGTTGCATCCGGAATATATACGGAAACTATGCATAGTTTCATGCATATTCGCTCGCATGCGCACTTGTGAACGGAATGCGTCGTACTTACCCGTACATTCCACAAGGATTTTATAAGTTCAATTAAATGGAATAATAAATGTAAATGTTGCATCCTTCCCATATTTTAGCAGAGGACTGTATGTTACATTTTGATTTCTTTTTATAACAAAAATTGTATATTAACAAGTTTTGATGTAATTTACCCAAAAATGTAACGTGCATACATTCTGTATCCTATGTATTATACTGGTAAGTTTAAGAATTTAATAAATTAATTATAGCATTCGTTACAATTTACGTTATTTACTCATCTTATTAACCTTGTTATCAACGTATTCAAGTAATATTCAAGAATGTCATTGTTGAGCGTACACAAAAAAATATTATACAAATATTTTGGACTCATTGTACCATAGTATCATTTATTCTTTTTGACATAAAGCGGTATGTTTACTAGTAATCGTTGATTTTCATTTAACTCGTACATACACAATTACACATCACTTACTTGAGAAAACATACTTAAAACGGTCTGTCTGTGTAGACATTTTCGGCTCTCGTTACCGGCTTTCTACACTAAGTTAATTAAAACAATTTAGTGCGTAAAATTTTCTGTTTTAACAGTTCGGCCACTTTTAAAATCTTCCCCTGAAGCTCAGAGCTGAAAGGGTTAACAGAAAAGTAGAAAGGTAGAAATCAGAACAGTTTCTAATTAAGCTGCCTAGAACATCATAAAACAGTCCACAGTAAAACAATTATGTATTTACATTTCAGTCTTCAGTAAAAGGCGCATTAAGATCAAACACATTACTCAGCACATAAAAGAATTGCAATGAGCATTTAATGATGTGTCACCCTACTGGTCGCCAGTCACGAAAGTCAGATTAATAACAGCTGGGCTGCACGATAAATACTATTAATGAAAGGAACTTATAAATTTATAATTCCCAGAATAACAACACAAAGAAAATCATGACGTATGACCCTCTACCCCGTGAGCTCAAGACTTAATATCATCAGTAACCGTAGCTCTACAATCCTTGGTGGGTCTTGGCCTGCTCCAAGAGTCGATTCCATTCCTCCGTATTGCATGCCTTGGCTTTCTAGTTCCTTATGTTCAGCTTTCCGAGATCCTCCTCTATCTGGTCTTTGAATCTACTTCGGGGTCTTTCCCTTTTTCTACTACCCATTGGTTTCTGGTAAAAAATATTTTTTGTAAGCTGTCCTTCCCCCATTCTCTCCATGTATCCAACCCACCTTAGCCTGTGTATTTTGGTTAGCCTGACAAAGTCCGGCTCTTTTTAATGATGGTATAGTTCATAAGTATAGCGCCTGCGCCGCATTCCATTTTCTTGTACTACCCTAATATTGTTCTTAGAGTCCGTCTTTCATAGCAAGACTAAATATATATATATATATATATATATATATATATATATTGTAACGATACATACTGCAAATATTAATTTATTTGTTTTTGCGGAGCCCCACGATCTTGGACGCCAAATAAATGTAACGAATCTTTTGTACATAAATTTAGGCATGTTGTGCCCCAAGTCCAGGGCGACAAAATTATGTATCAATACATCATTGCAAATATAATATAATTTAAATTTGTGATGCTCCACGTTGGAAGCGACAATTTATGTAACAATAAATATAATTTAATTTGGGTTTCAGGTGTATCTGTAATAAGAACTCTATGTAACTTGTAACGGTATTTCAAATTTATTTGATATTAATAAAATTGTGCACATTGCACTTACTTCGACTTAAAACATTCGTTATTATTTTGTTATTATGCCGTATGGCTTATGCTATATACATCCTTACTGACTAAATATTCTATTCTACTAATTATTGTATAAAAAAAATCTCATTTCCAGACTACTCAGTCAATTAGTGTGTTTCAAATATCAATGTTTCAATATCTTCTTATATATTGTAATGTAACTCAAAAATATCAATAGTTACTGAATTTATCTTTTGTTTCTCAGTACTGATATATATCAAACGCTAAATTTTACTTAAATGCTTTGTATTCTTTTCATTTCAATACTAATTTGAGCTCTTGTCTACGTTAATCTTATTAAGATTAACATCTTATTAGTCTTATTAACATCTATGATTTTAATTCCAATTTACAATAAACTTTGGCTCTTACTTTTAAATAGAACAAGAATGTCTTTAATTGTCTTTACGTTAATTGTTCGATTAAGAGATAAATAAGTTGTTTATCACCTTATTGTCGTCAATCATACTCAATCATTGGATCCCTCTGTAATCGTCCTCGTCTCGAACTCCAGCATCACTTCCTCTTGTCCAGCGTCGTCTCTCTCTTGTCCAGCATCGCCTCTCTCTTGTCCAGCGTCGCCTCTCTCTTCTCCTCTTGTCCAGTGTCGACTCTCTCTGTCTAGCGTCGTAACGCTCTATGGAACTTCTCCTCGTGCTGTTTCGGACGTCAGTTGATCTTCTTATGTGGATCTTCTAATGTAATTTTGTTACTACTTACAAATTGTTTGTTTTAAATCCAGTTACATAACTGTATGTAACTGGAAGGATGAAACTATTTACAAAAATTTAAATATTCTGTGCGGGCGGGCAGAAGTTCCCGCTGCACTGTGGATGATTTAAGAAAGAGAACCACTGTAGCGTATGTGTCCTATTTATACCCATGTCTTGGTCAACACCTGCAGTTGTACGAAATCGACATGTCAGAAACTGTCTCCGGGTTCAGTTCCCCCATTCTTTGTCAATTTCGCTATTTCTTATATTTAAGTCCTGTAAGTATACTCTTATACTCATCTTATAACTATTTTCACAACACATGTTCACTGTAATTTTGGACATTACAACTTAACCCTTTCGATTTGTACACAGTTATTTCACTACTACACTCGTACGGTGTGTCTTTTTTACGTGGTTTTTGTACACAGTATTTAGTAAATTTTCTTACATTTTATTGTGTTTTCGGATTTTACTCCTTAATTATAGTTTATGAATAATTACGGAAAACAGTAATTATGCAATTATTCATCTTGGGGTGGTAAACTCGCCTGCATAGACCTGCGTTCACACACACTAGCAAAATACTGGTGTACACACTTTCAGTTACATTTGTGTGTGTGTGCACGTTGATTCAGGTCGAAACACCTGTTCATATTTTTGTCTGAGCCAAGCTTGCAATCCCTGACATGCTTATTTCTAATACATTATTAATTATTTACAGTTTATTAGGTATATTTAAATTTTTATATTCAATGCTCAGTACATCACTTATTTGTACTGTCGCAATATATTGTAAATGTTCTTCAAAAGTTATCTACCCCCTAGTTAATATAGAAAACAAAATAAAATTTTACTTGCAGAGGTAATTAATATTTGAAGAACATTTACACTATAGAAAGGCTGCAAGAAATATTTAAGAGTTACTTAAAAAAACAATGACACACACACACACACACATATATATTTATGTACTTATTTATTTAATTTATTTATCTATTTCCTTTATAGTAACTCTTGATGTTTTCTAATTTTCTTGCGGTAATTAAATATTACATTTTATTAGCATAATAATAAATTTCTTCTGCAATTAAATATGAGCTATACTGTAGTAACTTAATAACACTATAATAATTTTACGTATTATAAGACATATCACGTTGTATATAGACAAATAGAAAGATATATTCTATGTATTATATAGAAGTTCTGCAAGAAATAATCCAGAGTTACCAACTAAATAAAAGACGAATTACACACACACACACACACACACACACACACACACACACACACACACACACACACACACACACACACACACACACACACACATTTATTTATCTTTCATTATGTATGTACACAGATTGCAGTAAGCTCAGTTTGAGCCATTAAACTAAACATTATGGACTGACGTTGAATTTGTTGTAGCAGTGTTTATTCAAAGTGTTTTATCGCTTTCAAGCAGATTCAATTCAGACTTTGTTTAAACGGAAATGCAATTATTCCACATATATACTCGTAATGAAAATGCAAATTAAAATCAGTAAATTTGGTAGTAAAGTATATTAAGAGGTGATTCCGTATCTGTTGGGAACAATAAAATACGGAGAATTTAAATCTTTCTTTAATCCTCGACCAAAAAATATGTAAACGATGCTTTGATCTTCTTTTCATTAATTGCAATATTTGTTGAGTAATCGTGTATAATGGTTTATAAAATGTTTTTATAAGCCAGACTTGTGGAAGGTTCTTTAGTTATTGGTAAAGGCGCACTTAATACACAGTCGCTTTGCTTTCATATTGTCAAAGTCTCTTTTAAAAACCATACTGAAAATATGGACTGAAAACTCCTCTGGGGGAAGCAACAGATTCTCGCGACTTTTCAAGTTTTTAAAAAATGGGACGTAAACCACTTTCTAATAATAACGGTGAAAAATACGTGTAAACTTTACTTAGCCAATTTTTAAACAAATCGCTTTATAGCACCAGACATGTAATAGCAAAGAACGTGTATGTACGGTAACAGCATTGATACAAGTGTCTAAGTTGAAATTGACTTGGAAGAAGAGAAAGGTAAGGAGAACTGGACGATAGAAATTATTCTCCATTTATATATCTAATCGCTTTAAACTTTAAAATTAATGTGAATAGTCTGACAGAGGGAGACACTGCTAAAGTTCTATAAGGTCGTGGCTATGCCGACTTTAATGTATGGATGTGAAACAAGGACTCTCCTGCAATAAGATATTTCAAAAATACAGGCCCGGAAATGAAATTTTTAAAAGCAGTTAAGGGATGTAGTTTGAGAGATCATCTACGAAACGACGATATAAGGAAATATCTGAAGTTACAGTCGGTTCTGGAGAGAATAAAGGAATACAGGAAGAATTGGAAGGCCTATGTGGAGCGCATGGTAGACACGCCTATTCCTAAAAAGGTGTTTGAATATTGGCCAGTGAGGACGAGAGACCGTGGAAGACCAAGGAAAAAATGGTCAGAGACTCTGTGAAGTCGGAATGGGCTATAGCCCAAAACATGTAAGTTAGTGAAGAAGAAGAAGAAGAAGAAGAAGAAGAAGAAGAAGAAGAAGAAGAAGAAGAAGAAGAAGAAGAAGAAGAAGAAGAAGAAGAAGAAGAAGAAGAAGAAGAAGAAGAAGAAGAAGAAGAAGAAGAAGAGTTGTTTATAGTTACCAAGTTAAACTATGCTAGTGACAACACAAAACAATTTTACATGTTGTTTTCAGTTATTATAATCATAATTATACCATGTAATTACCTATAACTTTCTACGATTAGAATATAGAAAGTCTGAAATGTGATAACAATATTGCAGCGAAATTACTTCATTATTCAACACGGTATATGAGAAACGATATCTGTTATAGTTGTAGTTGACGGGATGTTATAGAAGGACTCAGAGCAATGTCTAAGTCTGAAATGTCTGCCAATACTGCGGCGAACAACAATCTCAGTGGGTCTAAAGTAATAGCAAGACTTCATTCACAATGCTGCCTCCTTCGATTACTGCCACCAGAATTTCTTTTCACTTCTATAAACTAAACATTTTACAGTAATTATATTTTGAAATCTTCATTAAATTAATTGTTCATAAATAGAGTTGATGTATTTTCATACACTATAAAACATAAGATAGTAATTCGATATAAAAAAGCGTTTAAACAATTATTTCGTTTAATGGAGTGGTGTGTTCTTAGGACTAAACAATTAGGAACATTTATTGATAAAACGTACGGATTACAAAGAACAGACAAATTTAATTGTTGCAGTATAATGGACAAATTTAATTGTTGGACTATAATGACCAGTAAACACTGTAAATTTTAATTTAAAATCTAAATATCACAGCATATATAATTACTTCCAAGTTTTCAGACAGGAACTTTTTTCCCTGGTACAACACACCGTCTAAGTGCTTTTGTAATCGTCGACATTTCGGTAATCTTGCACAGAACAAGTGAGAACCTCTGAATAACTCCTGCCTTCATGTTTTACTTAAATGTATTAGAACGTCTTTTTTGTAGTCTTTAGTCACCAAAATCCTTTGTTTTGGTAGTCATAGATAGTGAATTCTGCAGAAACCGAAAAACTATCACTAAAATTGGGGTTTATTGATTTTATAATCATAAAAGAAACAGTGAAAAATGTAAAATCTGAATGCACTCCAAACTCTACTAATCTGCGGTAGCATTTCAACACAGTGAAACAAACGAGTAAGATATTTAATTCCAAGAAAAGAAGCTGATAGAAAATCCTTAATCATAACTGCCTGTTTTACGTACACAGTTATGTAACCTGAATACATAGTCCATTCTCTAACAAACGCTGATTTATAAAAATAATTGTATATAATAATTTTTAAGTTCTATGCTCTTTGCTAATGATCAGGTTATAATCCATGACAGAAAAGGTAAATTGCAATTAGCTGTCCACAGACTGAATCAATTGTATGACAATTTACAATTTCAAAGTAACGGTGGAGAAATCCAAGACAGTGGTAGGAAAAATTCAGTACGAACAAAAATCATAAAGGAAGCAAACGTCCGAACAGGTAGCACATTTTAATTGTTTGAGATCTGATATAAAACATACGGGGAGGACAAGCATATTTTGAATAAAACTGACAAATATCGAAGAATATGTGGCATTATACGGCGAACTCTGAAGGTCAAACGAATGATGACTACTCAAGTAAAGTTTTATAAAGTGACGGCCCTCTTTGTTGCTTGGATCAGAATCATGGGGCCCTAGTAGGGAGGTTTTAGATCGATGGAATCCTCAGAAAGTAGTTACTTTCTATCATTCAATGTACAAGTCTCGAACGTGTAAGAACTAATTATATTAGATAGGAATTAGTTGTACAACCGTTAACAGAAGTAACATCGTTGTATAGAGACAGGTAGAGGGATCATGTAATGCGTATGTCCCTGGATAGAATACCAATACAGGCTATGAACTATAAGCCTGTGGGAAAGCGGAATGTTGGGAGACCGATGCCAACCTGGCAACCAAGAAGAATTTTTATTTTTTATATTTAAATCTAAGGGTAGACAGTGTTGTGAGAAATAAATAACAAAAACTGTTCCGAAAATTGTATTTCCCTTTTGTTTTTGTTGTAACTGTGCATGCGAATGAACTGTCCTATGTGAAGATATTGAGAATAAGATGACTCCTGGTTTCCAGCAGCGTGCCAGACGTTAGTAATGAGCAGCGCACGATGACGTTTGGTTACAAGTTATGAACTGTGCAGCACTACACTGCAGTTACAGTTATGAAACGTATATAGGGTAATTATTTCAGCTTCCCAGTTAATATTAACGCGCTGTTTGCTTCTCGCTTTTGTGGCTTTCAATGAAGACAGAATACTTCTTGCACATCCGACTCTATTTGAATTATGCCCTAGACTTTCGGATAACGTTTTCATTTATCGTGTTAAACAATACACATACATTTTCAGAAGCATATTCATACTCGTTTTTATTGCGCGGCTATATCAGACATTAAGACTTCAGCTTTATAACAACGACTAAAAATGATTGTAAAATAATGAAACGCATTGCAGCTGAATGTTTCTCGTTGAGAGTAATACGTTTAAATAATGTTTAATGACGATTGTTTGAATTCTAGAAAGATTTAGAATTAGTTTGTTAAAATATGGTAATCTGCGAATTAAAAAACTGTACACCACTTGAGGTAGTTAAAAATGCACTCACTTAAAGACTGTTGTATTTGTACATTTGTAACTTTAGAACGTTGTATTTGGAAATAGATATATTTTTTCTTCTGTTATGTGTAATCGTACATGCACTGGGTATAATGTAGTGCAAGGGGTTACTACGTCACCTGAACTTAAGGTTAAAAACAAAACCACTTATATGCCTTTTTACCTGTTAATTTAAATACCATACTAATTGTTAATACCGTTTTTACAATGACAAACCCATAACAAAATTTTACGTTTGAATGTAATTTTGGCTAATAAAATGATTCTACATGAATCTAGGCTTCTGAAACGAGGAAGGAAGAGCAACGACTGAATATAACCCACTAAAATAAAGATACTGCAATGACTGAAATGCTTCGGACATGTGTATAGACAAGATGAGATATCTAATTTGAAGAATTTAAAATAGGTTGTGAATAAGTTGCACAAGTTCAACTTTAAGTTGAACCATCAGGAACCATCAGGCGAATTCTTAAGCCAGCAAGTAATACATCTCTGCCGAATGGATGACTGTCGCGTCCCCAGACAACTATGGAACTATAAGCCGAAGGATCGGAGAGGTGAGGCAACGCTGGAGGAAACGCTGGAGTGACCAGCTCTACACTTTGCCTGTTTGAGACCGGAACAAACCAACCTTGGTTTAATACTTACAAATGATGACGATGAATTTAAAATAGGGAATGCAAAGAAATAGGAACGTCAAGAATGATATAGGATTTTTTTAGTACTTGCGGATTCGAAGTCATGAGAACAACAGGATGGAATGAAAGTGACTAACAGGAAAAAATAGAGAACGATGGTTGAATAGGTAAAAAGTATAAGATGGAAAAGCAGCATTGAAGCGACTGATCATTTCCGCTTTTCTTCATGAGTCAGGAGAGGTCGAAAAGCCATGTATAACTTCGTACGTGTACAGTCATCATGACTGTGAAAATTCAACGAAATTTATACGTAATTCTATTTATTCAGTACTTCTTCAATATATTTTGGAGATTATTAACACGTTATTCGCGTAACTTTAGAATATGAGATTGCAAGTCGAACTTTTCGTCTCGCTGAATCGAGATGTGATTTCGTTTACAGGCATTATGCACATTCCTGCGCCGTTGATTTAGCTTTTGTTCTGTGCGGATAATTCCTCATACATAGAAATCGTGAATATTTCACGGTAAAAAGAAATTTCTTCGTCTTTCCGTATTTCATATAGGGGCGACAATTACATTGTCAACTTATTTGAAGGAAGCTGTAAAGAAAACAAAGGTTTCGTTATATATTCTTAAATAACAATTTTTTTTATTTTCCCCTTTACGTGTCTTCATCGTAAAGGAGATGGTTTTTGTTGTTCGTGGACACCAAAGCAGACTGGTTAATTGTTTTGTTGCTGTCTTAACTTGTCCTATTCTTACTTTTATTTCTTGGTTGCTGTCACCATCCGATGTCTCTGTTACACCCAAATACTTGAAGTTTTTAATATTTTTTATCATTTTTGTTCCTAGTTTTGAGTCTTGACCTTCACCGCCTACCATAAGGTACTCAGTTATTGAGGTATTTATTTCGAGAATAACTGTTAAAAAGAGTAGGTGATAAACTGCCCTTGTTTAACACTTTGATTGACAGATATTTGTTGAGATATCCTACAATTATTTTTAATAGCTATTCTTGTTCCGTTATATAGACTTTGTGTAGTCTTTATAAGTTAAGTTGTTGTGGGTATTCACGTTCGATTAATACTTGCCATGGCAAATTTTTATTTACTCTATCAAAGGCGTTCTCAAAGTCAAAAAACTACACGCGTTTCTTTATTTAACTCACTTTACTAAACTCGTTATGGAACTTTATTTGATTCTATTCATTAAAATTAATTACTGAGTATATTTCTGTTTTAAAATTTGGATTGTGACGTGTTTTTTTTTTTCGATACAAGAAACTATTATAAGTTGATGTCAGCTTACGTCTAAGCTGAATCACCATTGAAAGTGTATAAAAGATCTTTTATTTTTACAGAAGAATAAATATTATAAACTACACTATAAAATTTGCTATATTTACAGTTTCAGTCTTACACAAATTTAAAACTGTTTTTCTCTGTAAAATGTTTGTAATATGTAAATTGTATTTTACTGTTAATAACTTACAATAAATAAGAGCCGTGTGTCTGTTAATCTTACGATGGTAGGAAATATTTGATAAATCAACAGGGAGAAGTATGAAGATAAACTGTTTAAACGAAAACAGATAACGAATTTTGTAACAACTTATCTGTAACATTTGTGACTGTCAAGAATATAGTAATAATATTTCTGTTAAGACTATTATGTAGTAATATTTCCACATATCTACTTAGGTTATACTGGATACAGTTTTTTTAACACTGGTTATTACACACAAAGCTCTCATTTTTTAACTTCTGGAATAATCGTGGATCGTTTGGGGCTACAGTGGAATTCGTGTAGCTAGTGTGCACATAACGTGTGTCTCGACGTGGGTTTATTACGGACGTAAGTGCGAGGTTAAAGTTTGGAAATTTACGCTTTATGTCCATTCGTCGGTTCCACTGTGCCTGACAGTGTGACTTATAATAATACGAAAGACAAAACGAGCTGAGCGTAACACATAAGTTTCGGAGAAAGTGATCTTAAGCTCTCTGTGATAACCGGTCGTCTTAGTCGTCAGTTAATTTCCCCCACTTAGTTACCCTTTGGTGAACATTGTTATCTAAATATAGATTGGTTGACCCTGCCCGCTTTAACGTACGAAAGTCAAAGCTGCCCAAATAATGACAATGATGTTTTCAAATCTTTGTAATTATAAAATTAAAATTTTATGTTTGCTGAGAATTTGCTTGTAATTCAAAATACAGGATCTGCTTTACAAAAATATGATTTTAAGCATTATCACATTTGCAAATAATACTATATGAAAATCTCCACTACAAAAACAAAGGTAATGGTATTTCAAGACCAGGAAAATATAAAGACAAAAATAATAAGTAACGATCAAGCTGTGGGACAGGGGAACAATTTTAACTATTCGAATAAATGATGTTGGCTGTGATAAGAATTATGATATTTGTGTTAAATTAGGTAAGTTTCAGACGAACTGTGATAAAATCAATCGTATTTTTAGAAACAAGATTAAAGTTAGATACAAAGTTACAAAATTAAAGCTTTACAAAGTTATAGCGGTCCGTGTTCGTTCTTAAGAGGACTTAAAAGGTGTCCTAAAATTTATCGTGTAAAGAATGAGGCCATAAGACAAGAATTTTAAGTTTTTAGAAACTTGAGTGAGAGATTAACGAATATAAACAACTGAGAAAAACACTCAGAAGGAATGCCAGATCCAAGGCTGGCCAAACAAGTCTAAAAATATAAACCTATAGGATTCAGGAGTATAAGTAGACCCAGGATGTGATGGATGGGGGATCTTTGAAGACGGAACCTTGCCAATGTCTTGATGTGGAGATGGTGGTGGTGGTGATGATGATGATGATCATGATGATGATCATGAGTAGAAATAAAAAGGACAGTGCCCTAATCAATTCTTGTTTTCCATCGATTGTAAACTGTAATTCAATAATAAAATTGGCGCGTTGTTTAACAAGTCGCTTATAAGGGTCATTAAGAAGGACGAATTGCAGTTGTTACTGGTAGACGGTCTATACAGTGAGTGTATTTGTTTTAAAAGTATTCAAAACACAGCATATTTGTTAATTAAATTGTTACCATTTGCACAATTCATTATTAGAAAAAGGTTGAATAAGAAAATATTAATACCGGGAAACATAGCCTACTCGTATAGCTACCAGCAAATTAATATTATTGAAATAACATTACATTTGTAGTGGTTTCTAATTTCATTAATTTAACACGCATATCAGTGGAAGATAAAATTTAAAACATTTTTTAATGTTAACCAGGATTTATCCTTCATTGTCAAATACTGAAAAACAAAATTTGTATAGGATGCATGCAGTCGGACGACCAGACGGTAGGTATATATCTGATAAATATTTAATTTTACCATGTATTTTCCTGATTGTCCATAAAATTGTAACTTGCTGAGTTAATGAACGTTTACGATATGACGTACGTATATTGCGACGAATCATCTTGAACAAATATTAACTTCAAAGTTGATTTTATTTGTCCAATTTAAAGCTAATAACTACGATCAATCATTTATCAGATGCTAGCGAAACTCACATCGTCCATCATGTGATGAATGCAAAATACTGTCGACGTTTTGCAACAGTTGACAGTACAAAATGTGCAGTAGAGACTTAGAATCAGCAAGGATGTGAATTTTCAATCATTAATATTAGTAATTGGAAAATAAATGAATTAAAATCCACAATCTTCATGGTGTTAAGTTTCTTCCGTGTCTTTTGTACAGTCTTTATTCAGTACTGTAAACACACACACACACACACACACACACACACACACACACACACACACACACACACACACACACACACACACACACACACACACACAGTTCTTGGTACTTTGAAAGTGACAATAGATGGTAAATTGTGTTAATTTGGGATCATAATACGCACGTTCCAGCGAATAAATGTATGGGCACTGAAAGCATTAGTGCTTTACATCAAGCAACATAAATTTTGACATTTTTAAAGGTTTAAAAAGAGTCTTGTAAAACTACAAATAATAAATTACAAACTTAATTTTTGTATATTTGATTCAAAATATAATTGTGCAGATAAAACCATGTGTACATTTCAATTCTGCAGTATTTTTGTTAGGTAAATTTTGACTTTTACCCGTCCAGAATTTAAACTATCTCGATTATATTGACTTACTTAATTGTTTCTTGACTTAAAACATTTTTTTGAAACTAAAATTAAATACTAACACGTGCAGAACAACCAACAAATAACAATAATAAAATTGTTTACATTTTATTAAACCATTTTATTCCAAGTTTATTAAGACATTTTTATAAATGGGACATGCACCTGTTACACTGTAATTTGGAAATAATAATATATTATAAGTTAAAGAAGTCGACGCTGGGCAATGGAAGCCAAGAGACTAATTACTGTTTGTACTCGTGATAGATACGTTGATCTTCTGTGAAGAGTATATATATTTTACTAGTACATCGTAATTGTAACATTAAACTAATGTGAGAAAATTCTATATCTAAATCTAATTTGAAACTCAAATAAAAAAATTATTAATATATAGATAATGTTCTTAAAAATGACTGCAGTTCATGTTCTGAATGTTCTGAAGAATATGTTTGCAGTTTCATCGAACTTCGTAAGAGTAGTAGTTTTCATAGGTCTATTCATCATGTGTTATCTTACACTATACTTCAGCTTTGATAAACCAAACGCAGAGATAATAAATAAATAATTAGCGGCTACATTCCTCTGTAGTAGTTTGAGGCACTAAGCAGAAACTTGTTCCGTCGTTAACTCCAAAAATATTTAACTTCAAACTGTTAGGTTTATTTCATTAAGTAATGACAATTATTCAAGTTTGTACACAATGTAATATATATTATATATTTAGACACTTTTGCTACAGTTTTTTCTGCTACAGTCTATTTTACAGATATACGAACATAAAACAACTAATTCCTAAACACATACAAATCAATACAAAACACGACATAATTTTGAAAGCACTCAACATAAAAAATACTCAAAAAGCTAATATATTTATACTAAAATCACACACACTAACACCAGTATAAAATACCAAAAACCAACGGGAAACCATAACGAACAACCAATCAAACACAAATACTCCACAAGATATAAAATCAGGAAGGCTGAGGATGGAAAGAATACGATTCCTGAAACATGTACCAAATAAGGGAAAAAACATCTTGAGGTAAAGAATTTATAAATATTAAATAAATTATGTTTATATATTTAATATTTATAATTACTTTACATCAAGATATTTTTTCCTTATTTGAGACATGTTTCAGGAATTGTATTGTTCCCATCCTCAGCCTTCTTAATTTTGAATCTTGTAGAAGTCTGAGGATGGGAACAATAGGATTCCTGAAACATGTCCCAAATAAGGAAAAAACATCTTGAGGTAAAGTAATTATAAAAATATTAAATATCTTAGATATGCATCAAGAAACGGACTGCAGCAAAAAATGTTTGAATATTATATATTATACTTGCAGAATTAATCTATTATTCGATTAAACAATACATACCATATAAACATTGCACGAAACTTGAAACATCAAAAGTTACTTACAAAGAAGCCTGTATTAATGTATACACACCTGAGCATGTACTGTACACGGCTTCATATCCGTGCTTCGCTAAAGTGCTTTAAAGTGTATGTAGACTTCAATAACATTTTTATAATTAAAATTAACAACTGTTTGCCACATTCTATGTACACTCTTATAATACTATATCCACGGAATAAGTGACATAATGTCTGTGCGGTATGGGAATCTAATGGATCGATTCAATTCATTTTGCGTAGTGCAGCGAATAGTTCTAAACAAGATTATTCATGTCTTGTTAATTATCACTCACGATTATAGTAATAATTCTTTTATAAACAACTAATTGAAGCACTAAGTTAAATGTAAACGCGTGATCATTACCATTAACAATTATCTAACAACACAAAGTTCAAATAACTTCTTTGAAGACTACTTTTACATCACCTTTCCGTTTGCTTAACGTCTAGACTGTGATAAGAACTCACGTTAGAACACTCTTCATACACTTTCGTGTGGGATAATGAGTCGTTTATCAATTAAATGTTCGTGATGGAAGCGATATGCAAAAATAAAAGCAAATAAATTTATAGTTATTTATGTATTAACAATTAATTAGCAGTTAATCTATTAAATTGACTCTACGACGCCTGCAGCATCATACGTAGGCAAGTTGCAGCACTAAGCTGGCTGGCGGAAACGCCGTTATGTTGCTCACTTGGAGGTATTCTGTGCGTTAATGAAAAGATTTAGATCTTGTTAGTAAAATATTCGTTTCACACTGTCATATCACGTTTCACAACTAACATCTTTAATTGTTACAACCGTTCGTATCTTACAATTTGGTTTATTACGCGTTTTAAAATGTGAAGCGAAAATTTACTTTTACAAAAATTCTCTCACTGCATTAAAGTTAGCAGAAAAAGCTGTACCAATTACTAGTAGGAAAGCACTTTCCCGTTTCTTCTGTCCAAATATTTTTCAGTAATCTTTTAGTATATAGATCCTCACTGTTAAAAAGAAATTTTGTGAGAAAGCGATAGATAGAGGCAATTTGTATGTACAAAGCGTAATTACTAATGTGTAATCATATTGTCGAAATCGGAAGATAATAAGGGCTGACGTCCTTTTTTACTATTGTAGTAAATCACCAAAAAACAAGAAAGTATATACTAAGTTTACGCTATGTAAAATAGAGTACTTTAATCTCGCCCTTATAAGACTTTAATCTTTAATCCTAACTTTAATGAGGGTTGACTAATTTACTTATGTCAATAACTTGTGCTCTTGTATTTCTGAATATTTGTTCATTTTTACGTCGACGTCAAAAAAAATATTATAGTATGTCATAAATATGTCAAAAAACTGTCTAATATATACATTTATGTAATAATAAATCTACTTCGTTCAAAATAGTGAAAGAGTTTTGCAGCTGTGGCAGCTTACTAGTTAATAATATCTAATTATATAAGACCGTAAATTAAAATTTTCCCATAATGATACAAGTCAGTATTTTAATTTAAAATATACGAGATGTTCTCAGTAAAGAACAAAATTGTTAGTACTGAATCAATGGTTCTGCTAACGATAGTTCAGATCATTGAAATATGTATTCTTTTAAAAAATGTATATCCTTTTCTGCAACTTGTATATTTATATTTGTTAACTGAAGGGGAATATGTTATGTTAGGTCAATTATTTACAAAACCATTGAACTCAGGTCAATTATCTTTTATATACGACTAAGCACTGATTACACCGCTATACGATAAAGCCATTAAGGAATTTACCGCTACACGACCGCGGTAAGATTTTACGAGGTAAATTTGTAATAGTAAATAGTAATAGTAAGAATTTAAGATATATTTATAATCCTATCCCTACTTTGGCTTATTAAAGCTTGGAAAGTCTAGATGAACATGTAGGCTAAAAATATTTTCCCCCGCAGCGTTCTACTGTCTCAGAGATTGATCACAGTGTCCGTAAAATGCGTAAAATGAAACCATTGGTTGGTCTGACAACAGCTACACAACAACTCGACCCCGACAACAACCGCTATATATTCTGTATTCAAACGCCCTTAGAAGGTCATTAAAAGTAAAACTAAAGTTTAAAGGTTTAATTCTTTTCAGTAATCCTTTTCACAGTTCGCTAAGAGTCCCGCAAATAATTCAGCTGGTTATGTACCGAGGGAGGGCCCTTCATATTACTCTACTGGCAACACCGCTTCTCTTACACATTGTAGGCTTGTGTGTGTGTGTGTGTGTGTGTGTGTGTGTGTGTGTGTGTGTGTGTGTGTGTGTGTGTGTGTGTGTGTGTGGTCAATTATCTTGCAGTGATTAAGGACAACTGAGGCAGCAAGTGGCCTGGAGGAGAAATAAGTGGACTTAAACCCAACCGCGTACGTAACAACCACATGATGTTTGTCACTTCTATGTGTTCGAACTCAGTTACTACACGTCATTAATAACATGCGAGTGCTTCTGCACACAGAAACTGAGATAAGTAATTTAATAGGCTTATAAAAGAACTTCTTGAAATCGATTTGTAATAATATTCGTGTAATTGTTAAAACTGGTTAAACTGTATTTATGCGTGAGCACATATTACTAAATTGTGTTAAGAAAACGTATAACATGCTTTTTCATTAACATAGCATTTATTTTGTCGTTATATTGTTTCTTTATGTTACTTGTAATAAGTTTTATGGAAATTAGCCGTGATTGTTACATGAAGGCCAACATACTTAGTAAGTTTCCCTTCGATGAACCACACAAGGAGGGGATAATTATTACTAACAACGGTCTTGACTAATCACTAAAAGTCCGGTAATTCCTAGCAAGAAATATTGAACTTACTCTGCCCCGAATTCAGTTATACATCAAGAATTTGTCAACAATATACATTTTCTGTGTATTATTTAAGAGTTGCGTGTACACAAAATACTTTAACCATTTTTAGGTTGTATTTAAAGTCAAGAAAAAGTAAAGTTTTAATAAGCTATGATGGAGTGACGGGTCTCGCTCACCCTCCATAATGGCTTCCAAGAAATGTTTTTGTCGTCTTGCTGAGCAACATCTAGATTCATAGTTGTGTCGGACGTATGGATTTTGTTATGACTGATTTGGCTCCAAGCAATAGCTCAATTTTTCTTCCCTTGCTACACTTTATGCGAACCATCTTTCAAGTACAGCACAAATGCTTTCTAGGAAATGTGCTGGAAAGCAAAAATAAAATCACTTTTCAAGTCACTTTCATGCTTGGATTTATTGGGAAATAAGTACAGTCGTTTATGTTCGTTATTTTAATTAAAATCTGGGATCAACATGATTTAGCACAAAATTTCATTTTAGCTCAAAAACTTCCAGAATATTTAACTCTCGTCGTTTAAATAGCTTACTTCAATTTTCAGTTTATTGTTACAAAAGTATATAATACAAATCTGAATGCTATCTCAAAAGTAGCTTACCATATAGCAATTAAATTATTTGTTAATTCGTGCGCTCCCTCACTGCAGAATTCGCTCAGATTTTTACAATTTTCTCAAATTTTTGACTTCCATTTTCGGCTTGTGGCACCCCTACAATAAAAATATTCAAAGCAAACGCTACATTCAGATTTGGGTTAACATCATACCCTTTAATCTGATGTTCGGCAGGAATTTATAAAATTCTTCTAAAATTTTAATACCTTTTTGGGCTCCGGTGCCCAAACATTTTGTAATTTTGAAGCCAGAACACTATATTCAGACTACGGTTAACATTGGATTCGTTCAATTTTGTCCAAAGTTTGGTACACTTTTTTGGCCCTCATGCACTAAAATTTTGAAACTTCCAAAGCATTATATCCAGACAATGGTAAAATGATCTTTAGTTTGATAACTCAAATGATCATATTGCGATTTATTAAAACTTTTAATCCCGACATTTTTATTATCCTACCGCCTTATTTGGGAGGGGGGTCGATCTCAAAAGAATAGGGCTCCGTATGTAAGCTATGATACACATGACAAGTTTTATAACAATTGGTATGGAGAACCATACATGACTTCCATGTTCTAAGATTTATATTTAAAATCATTTACTTGAATTCGGTTCGATAATTTAAAAAAAAGTCCCTCACCCTCAAACTACTTTCACTATTTATAGATATTTTTGTTATTATTAGGTAGTTGTTTTAATATAATATTATTTTCGAGTTACTTTATCTAAAAAAATTAGGTACTTTATTTTTATAAAGAAACTGAACTGCGCAGATAATCATCCCTCCTCCTCAACCAATCCCAACCATTTCATTTACAATTTCATAGAGTAATAGTTTTATCATATGTAATTTCTAACGTATCTTATTCTTCAAAATTAAATATTCGTACTCTACTTGATATCACCACAATCATTTTCAAAACATCATCCCCTCTTCCTTCAATTACCCACTCCATTTATAGTTATCTCATTTGCCATTTTACAGTGGATTAAAATGACTTTATTTTCGGGGCATCTATTTATTACAATTAAGTACTTTACTCTTGTTAAACACAAAGCAATGAGGTAAACTACCCCTCCTTCCCAACCAAACAACCTGGTTGCCTGGCAACAAAATTATTTTATTTTTAACAATTACCATTGTTTGAAAAAGTTTAAATGAATTTTTAAGTACAGTACTTTACTCTTGCTAAAACGTAAAAACGTTGCAGGTAAACTTATATCCCTCTTAACCGATCTTCACCAGAATCAATAGGCCTTGAGTACTCTACAACTCGGGCACATATGAAAAAAATTATTTGATTCTGTTTGAATTTGTGGCAGTTATCGTTCGCCATAGAAAAAATTCTACACACACACACACACACACACACACACACACACACACACACACACACACACACACACACACACACACACACACACACACACACACTTTGTAAAATGACTTTTCTTCATGTTTTGAGGCTAGTAAAATCAGAATCAGCCCTTATCTTGAACACAATTTTTTTCGCGATCACCATACTTCCATTTCCTTACGGAACATGGAAGTAAAAATTGGTTGATGCATTCAAAAATTATCGTGAGAGATACCCTAAACAGATAGGGAGAAAGTCAGATAAAAGCCAAACGGTCAAGTTAAAATTGGGAACTCTCTTCGTCCGTTCAAAAATTACTTTACATAACAGAAAAAAATGTTCGTACTTTATTTACGAATACATCATTATACCATATAAATGACTTAGAGGAGGCAGGAAAGGTTGCCAACGACAGGCAGGTAACACAGTATGGTACAGCCTCCTAGGCGTTATCTTGGGTACTTCTTTTCACAGGTCGAGTAGACCTTGGGGCTTGTTGTTACGGCGCTGTTACGGAAATTATCGATGGATAGGGGCCTATGCTTCAAGCAAAACATTTCTAAACTTATACGCATTCATTAAAAGGAAACCGTTAAGCCGCTGGAAAATCATTCAGGAAGTTTATTTATGATACACAATAACTCCATAAATATAAAAAAACTCTTTTCCTAAAGTCTGTTTCATCCCTTACGCTGACGATCAGAAATCTAAACCTAGTTTGAGTTACTGCTGCTAAACATTAAATACTTTATGTTCATCACTTATTCTATCGTTATAAACAAAATTTCCCTAAATATAATATTACCTAATTAGTTTCCACACCGATTACTGTACACCTAATGAGTAACACTGCTTATTAAATTTTGGATCCCTATTAATACAGACAGCGTTAATCTTTACTAGCTGTATAATTATACGGTTTGATAGAAATTACAGTCATTTGTTTACAGATTACAGATTAAGATCTGTGACGTTAGTAACAAATACTCGCTTCATGCAGAATTACTGGTGACAGTTGTGTAAGAAACGGCAATTGGACTTTATTCGTCAAGTTTATACATATATAGTCTATATATATATATATATATATATACATATATATATATATATATATTCAATCACTTTCTGCTACAGTTCGTTTCTTATATATATAATATTTAAAATTTATATTTATATTACCTCAAGATGTTATATTTCCTTATTACCATGTTTCGAGAGCTCCCGTGCTGAGGATGAGGGCACGGGAGCTCTGGAAACATATTAATAAGGAAAAATAACATCTTGAGGTAATACAAATATAAATTTTAAATAGTATATATATATATATATAAATACACGTATATAGTTACACACACACACTTACGTGTGTGTATATAATATTATGTATTATCAAATTAAAATTACTTCTGCAAGTAGTTGATCATATTTTTTATCGTTATAATATTGTAACTTGATAATAATAATATTAGACCTGGACAATAATACTGCAAGAAACCCATTGAATAATTTTAAAGAAATTATGTATTTATATATGTTACGGTCAAACTACGTAGTGCAGGTACTCTGCACACTGACCGGGCATTCCGCGAATTGCCCAAGGCCCTACGGCCAAGTCCGACGTAGATAGGCCTATTTAACATCGGGCTTTGACCGGGAGCAGCCGGGCAATCTAGAGAATGCCCAACGCGCACTGGGTGGACTGCGATATGACTGTTTCGCTATCCACGTGTGCGTGTGTGAGTGTGTGCGTCTTATTTTATTTCTTTATTCTAATTAATGAAAATAACTATGATAAAACATATTGTTATATCCACTAACACAATAATAAATTTGTGTTAGTGGATATAATCACAAACAGCTGAGGATCAGCTGAGAGGCACGCTCGAAACGGAAATTTTTTTAGATAGTGGTGTGCAACAGCGTAGATATGATTTTGTTGATAACACATATACAATACAGTTATAGTATTACGTTGGCTCCTGGCTGATTACGACGTTTCCCCAACCTTTTTTCTTGAGTGTTTTAGATTTCAACAAAAATTATCTAAATAAAATAGGCTAATACAGATTTTTTAATTTCTCCTTATGCCAAATACAAGTAACGATATAAAATTAAGCACATTTTTACTTAGAAAGGTAATGTAGGTCTACGTTTAGAAACAGCATCGACAGGCGACGGGCAACTCTCACTGTGTATCAAAATTCTCTATCAGATTCTTTTATCACTGACGATCTGTGACGGTTATCGGTTTAAATGAAAAAACCTAATTTTTACTGGTAATAAGCTACTTAACTTATAGCTTGTTTTTAACTTGTATCCACAAGTTACTACATCTAAACTAAAATGTTCACATTTCGTAGTCAATCCAGTTACCGGAACCAGCGTGCTCCACTACAACCAACTCTCACGCGAATGTACAACTCCCTGTTTACGTGAAAAATTCTCAGAAAGTTCAAATTGTACGAGTTATTAATTTTTCTTGCTTTATACCATACAGTGGAATAGATGGACATGAAGAATAGGATCGCGTTAAGTTTCAGAGAGTATGAAAATTTTAAACAGCGGCTAAGCCGAATTATTCCCACTACATCATGCATGAACTCGACACAGTTGGGAAACCTAGTATTGCAGCCTAACCTTCCAATGTAGTCGCTGTCAATGTCACCGAATATTCTCTGTTAACGATTAGACGCATTTTCACGTCCGTCTGAATTCAGACCTGTTTTTTCGTTTCACTTTTTTGAAACGTGAATTTAGGATTTGTTTGATCATCCCGTGCAGTCAGTCAATATACAGGTACCGACGCAATTTGTTCACTTCAGCATTCCCTTAGTTGGCTACTCACAAGACAGACAACGAAACGACATTCAGTATGGTTCACAACTCAGTCAACACCATCTTGTGAACGTAATTATGAGTCACACCGTAGCCTGTGTGTACAGGGGGTCGTATACGTCCACGCAGCAGACGAAAAGGGACAGAAATCAAACAGTACTCCCGCTCTGGGCCAGTGTCAACGTTGCCCCTGGTAATTCATCACATTTATCCCTCACCAGGTACGAATAATTTAATTTATTATACACTACAGGTTTCGTTATTGAACTGGCGGACCTATTTGCAATGAAAATGATCAAATTCGTGAATATTTATGACAGACGGAATTTAGTTACTTATATCAGTGTATTTTATGTCAACCATGAGATAATTAAAACAATATACACTGAATAATAATTGCAATCGGTTATTTAGGCCACGACATAAAGGAGAAAAGTTTCATAAATTCCTGGATGAATTTGTGTAACCATTCTGGTGGTTTAATGTCTTCCAGCATTTCATAACAGTGAACATAGACAGCTCACGAGTCACGTTACATGCGGAATAGGCTTCATTTATTCAGGGGACGCGTGTACACTTACACCCTAAGTACAAGCATCATCCTTGTAAATATTTATATATGGCTTTCGAATGTACAGAAATTTTTAAACAAGTTTGACTAATGCAATGTTTTAATGGAATGTAAATATCAAAATTAACTTTCACTTCCTTCTCAACTTAAAAATCGTTCAAGTAATATTAAATAACTCCTTGTACTTATCATTTTAGGCGAATGTTTACTGTTCTGTTTTTTCTTTTCTAATGTAAATAAAATATTCTTAAATAGAGTTCCTACAAAATAGTAATTTAAACTATTTCAAATTATGTAATGAAACCCTGTACAATAGTATGAAGTATTTCTTATTAACGGTTAACAAATCCTATGTCTTTATTCTTAAATTTTAATGTCTTTAAAATAAACGTATCTAATTATATTTCACTTATTGACAATTGTAAACATCGCGTTCAATGTATATGTTGTGTGTGCGTGCGCGCGTGTGTGTGTGTGATAGCGAGACTTACACAATTTGTGCTCGTGCTTACAAGTGATTTGCGTTGTTTGAATAAAAATGTAACGTTTTTACAACATTCCAAGAATGCTGCCATAATAATAAATCCCCTCAAAAGTCAGTAATATACCGATATGTCGTTGACAAAATTCAAAATAGTTGTCTAAGCTTATTTCAGACAAGTAAATTGCATAATGCTGTATGCTTTAATAGTTCGTATTCTCACATACCAGTTACAGACTAGTGAAGTAGAAAGAAGACTGACATGAAAAGTGTTCTCGAAACGTGATAACGCTGAAATGCGTCTATAATGTTACAAAAAAGTGAGGCAACTTAAGTGAAGAAATGTATTCTAAAACAAAATTTGTGTCTCGAGGGAAACTCAAGACAAAATGCTTGAGACGTAAAGAATTACGATGTCTGTAAATGGTGTTTATTCTGCTATCGTCAAACACGAAATATGAATTAGCACCATCTCTACTGAATCACGTCTGTTATTATCTAAACCACAGAGAAATTAATTACAGACGATGATCTAATTACTTCTAGTTATTCAGTATAATCAACACTAAAACTTGAAATACAAGAACAAAATAACATATATACGCTTGTTCACAGGAATAAAATGCTGTTATAAGTAACTAAGCATTATACATATATGTGAATAAATAAACACACACACACCCACACACATAGAAATACTTAATTGATAATACCTGTGTAAACCAGTGTATACGTCTAAAATGTGTATACCTATGTTTAAATTGTAAAGAGGTAATTCACTTTTTAAAGCATACTTAAATTCTAAACTTAATTTGTCGAAACACAATTATTTCTAATAGATACAGTTTACTGGGTTACTGGTTTAAATAACATTGTATAAATCTGTAATTTTGAGTAAGACTTTTTAAAATCGTAAGTAATAAATGTTTACTGTACTGTATGTTGTGCTGACTGCGTTAGTTTTCAGATTAAATAGACGTAAATAATGTTATCGGTTACGGTACAAATCTTTTATAAGTAAATGCATAACAAATATAACTCCTGGTTAACGTGATAAGTTAATCAAAAACAAAAAGGAAAAGAAAACAAGGTGAGATTAACAGTCTCATGAAGGTAACATGAAGGTAACAGACGCACCGTCTCTTCAAGAAGTACTTAGGCCTATTTCTTTAAGAAGTACTTATGTATTTTTCGCAAAAAATATATTCATATTAATTTTTATATTGAAACTAATTTTATATAAAACATTTTGGGTTTTATGTGATCTTGTATTTGCTGGTTCATGTATGCATATTTCATAAGAATTATTAATTGTATTAAAACTTCGGTGTAAGGAATTGATAAAATATTTAAATTATTTATGTAAAATTCTTAAAGTCAGCTAATATATTTATGTACTATGTATTTATATGTGAATTATTTACGTATGAAGTTACATGTCAACAACAAATGAGTGTTGGTCAGTATGTGTATATAAATAATATTTGTGTGTGTGTATGTGTGTGACTTAATTATCACGTTAGTATAAAATGAAATTTTCTCCTAAATTTAAGTTTGAGTAAAGATACACGTGTACCAACAGCAGTTTTAAAGAGAAGGGCTGATAAGAAAGAAATTTAGTTAACAACAAATGTTGTTTAAATAAGAACGTTCTGTTAGTAACGTTGAAAATGCGTGTATTTCTTAAACTTCTACTTTCTTGCTTACTTCTAAATTTTTCTAAATGCTTGTATCACTCTAAACGTGTTACCTTGGAACTTTAGTTGCGGAATCTGAGTCGGAACAATGAAATCTTTTTTAAAGTTAAAGAAAACCCACAACCGTAAAACGATAGGGCGGTGACAAAATAATGATCCGACACAGATTACACATTACACATTAAGATTTTTAATGTCCGACCGACACAGATACTTTGAAACTGCAGTAAGCACGCGAATGGATACGAAAGATGTAGCGTACTGAATTACTGTAGGATATTGATCTTCATAGTAATTAATATAAATAAACTTATCCCGTGTAAATATTCTTGTTTTATAGAAATACTTTTGATGAAGCTCTGATAAACTCTTCTTAAAGTGATCATTATCTGAAATACTGTTTATGGGACTAAAATAATATTAAAACGAAAATATATATAATGCAAATATAGTACTTAAGGAACGCCTACTGAAGATAGCTATGTAGCAAACGGAATGTTATTGAACGGTGCAAGGCAATTCCACGGCTAGAATGTCTGCCAGTAACGCGGAGAATGACAATCTCAGCTGGGGCTAACGGACTAACGACGCCGCTTCATTCAACTTAGGTCCCTTTGGTTAATGCCGCCAACGCGTCTTATTGTGCGTACCTGCCGTATTCAACAAAATGATACTAACAAATGCGAACAAAGCAAATGCTTTACAATATTGATACTTTCGTGTATATAAACCTTTTCGAATACTTTTGATAGTAGTTTTTCTTTATATCCAAGGTTACATTCACATTGGCCTATATACAGAGAAAACTACAAAACTCCTAATATTGTTGTTAAGTAGCTTTCACATTTAAAATAAACAATTTAATATAACGAAAAAATTTAATGTAGGCCTATATTTTCCTCAAAAAAATTTGTCCTAACTAATCAGATGATATACATCCGCGACATAAGTAAACATTTTTTTATTTTCAGAAATTTAAATATATATTTAAATACATTTAAATACACATAGTTAGATTTTGTTATAAACAGAATAGTCTTCTCATTGCAAATGTAATTCCTAACATGAAAGGCATGAAGCTGACATTTTCGTAATACATCAAGCCATCATACGCAAACCAGTTGTCATGGAGGGTATTAAATAATATAATATGTATTATAATAATATGTATTTAAAAATTGGAAATTAAAACAACAATATTACGTAATCGACCAAATTTAGTATATTTCTAGATGAGGTTATCCTACTCTACAAATGGGTCAATCTTAATAGCAGATCGACAAAAAACGTGAATTTCTCAGACTCCCAAAAATTTGTCATCAGTTTTTACTAGCATTGATAAGTTATATAAAAATTACTTAAAATACTGAGTTTTAAATCGCACGTTATAACGTTGCCAATTTTTGCCGCGGGAAAATAAAAATAAAGGAATAAACATTTTTCATAAGCTACACAAAAAACATTTGAAGAATGCCTTGTTGCAGTTGACACTATCAAGTTATTATCAGTAAAACGTTTTTTAATCCCTTAAAAACAATTTGCAACTGTGGAGTCATCGGATTCTTGAGAATGTTAACGAGAAATTTTATACGAATTTTGACTGATCTGATATTGTAATATAAGTCATGAATATTAGTCTATTTCTCCTCTGTTAATTGTCCTTCATGAGTTTTAATTACATTTAACTATACATGATAGCGTCCAGGAGCCGCTCTTACATTTAACATTGTAATATAAATGTATTGAGACAATTCCGTAACTACAACCGGTGACTGATGAGAGGACTCGGGGATCCGTTACGGGATTGCGGGATTGTTTAGGCGCTAATGGGAAACGAGTACTGCTGAAACTGATTTCGTACTACATTTGTATATGTGTTCAGAACATCGTTTTACAATAAAATAAAAACAAAAACAAAAAAAATTATACGTAACAGGACTTAAAATAGAGTACGAAGAAGTATTGTATTTCCTTGCGTAATAATGGTTTCACTCAAACTCTTGAAAGCAAAAATAAACCAAACATTATTAAACCGACGTTTCATTTTTTTAGTGCTCCATTTAGTGAATGAATAAGAGAAACAAATATAAATACTAATATATAAATAAAACTGTAGCTATCGCTTGAAATAATTCCTTTCTTAAAAAAATGAAGAAATTTATAAAATATTGGTAATTTCATAACAAACTTGCTTGCCACGCATGGTAAACGGTTGTTTTAATAATATTCTATATTATTTTACTAATCTCCTTACATTAAGTTTTAATTGACAAATATTCGTGTAAACGCATTGAAACATTTCCTTTGTGCACACATTTAATAAGTTCTTTTATCGTGTCGACATCCTTTGTGTAAACGTTTGGGAACGACCAACATTCAATCAACTACGTATAACGGTTGGTTGGATACTATGAATTATACAGAAGCTGAACTCCGTACCCGCACAGCAGTTACAATTTTGAATATAAACAGTCAGCCTAAAGCAGTTCTTAAATTTCACAAATATTACGCAAGGTTTGATAAAAAAAAAAAGTGTGCAGTTTTTAAATTTTATATACTATAATTCCCAGTTTAACAAATTTTTCTAATCTTGATACACCTGGTTGTAGAATTAAATAAATGTGTAACCATATTGTATCTGTAGCTTAGATTTGACAGCTAATTGAGTGACTTTTGTTTAGTTGTTTTTATGATTTTTTAAAATGTTAAATAATATTAAACAAATCTTAAACAAGCTACCTTAATATTTGGTATAAATAATGTAAGAAATGTAAAAAATTTGATAAAGTGCTAATGGTGAGAATGTTGCACACGGAGTTTGGTGAGCCTAGAAGATCTATTCATGAACAAGCGATTTTAGAAATGGTAAAATTGCTTCCTATACGATGAAGATGATGGTAATCATAAGAGTTTTGAAATTTTATTCCACGAATTCTTAACAGTAATAAAAAATAGACTACTAAAGTTAATAAAGAGTTTTAACTGGGTATTCTATGCCACTTGCGCTAAGCTATGAATAGAAACGGCGAGACTTATGACAGGATAGTTTATGAAACTTGCACCTGCACTACAGTAATGCAGAAGCTCACACATCACTATTTGTTCAATCATTTTTGGCTAAAAATAACATCACAATAATATCGTGATCATCGTATTCATTAGTTATGGCCGCTATTTGACTTTTTTCTTCCGCAGACTTAAAAAACATTTCTTTACCGTTGAAGATAACAAATAAAAATTGCTGAGCGAGCATTCCATGTCAATTTTACATATAAAACTATAAATGTTTCGCTCTTTCTGCGTTTACCGAATACGAATATATGGAAAGTTTATTAAAACTAATGCACTGTTAATAAAAGTTGAGCGACTAAAGTGAATTCTCAGTTTAAACTCGACCGTCTGGCATCCGTCTAACTACCTATCTATCTGTCAGTTTAGGATCTGAGTTGGGGACTCACAATAAATTTTGAGTGTATCAACCGTTTTTCGTAAAATTTTGCATGCATGTCTATACTTTTACCTTGCAGAACCCTGTTGTTTTTGAAATTGATCCACCCAAAAATGGTTCGGGGGGAGCAAAGGCCAAAAATATGAGGGGTCAAAATTTCGAAAAATCAAGAAATGGACGGGCAATATCAAATTAAACATGATTTAACCACAATCTAAATATAATGTTCAGTTTTTGAAATTTCTAAATTTTTGAGCACAACAATCGAAAAAGTTACCAAAATTTTGAAAAAATTTTAAAAACTCATATGTGGTATCAAATTAATGATAATTTTAACTACAATCTGAATTAAGATCGAGTTTTAGAAGCTTCAAAATTTTTGGACATCACGATCAAAAAGTTACAAAAAGTTCTGAAAAAAAAACTTGTGGTGTATTAAATTGAAGAGAATCTTAACCACACTGTGCAGATACATTTATTGTTGGAAATTTAAAAATTTTATGACACAAAGGTAAAAGAACATTCTCAACAAATTGTAAAAATACGTGCCGGGTATACGACTGAATGGGTTTTTAATTCAACTCTGACTGTAGTGTTTAGGATGAACATTTTAATTTTAGGGGCACCACGGGTCAAAAATGAAAGTCGGGTGTAAAAATGTATGCGTACTGTCTGGCCGCGATTCGATGATTGAGCATTGTGTAAGGTGGGAGAAGCGGTACTACGGTAGGCTAAGTGGGGGTAAACCAAACGGCTAGTACACACATTTCACCCTACCCCGCTTACAATCGGCCGCGTGGTGGGGGAGAGCAGCCTCGATCATCCAGTCGTGGCCAGAGAGTAGCATCAGGTGTTATGATGAATTTTATTCAAAATACGACCTCGGTACCTTTCATAATTTGATAAAATTAATGTTTGTTAACATCCCATGCAAACTTTATATTTTCTTCGAAGAGTTTCTAAGCTATGTTCCCAAAACGAATTTACGTATACCTATTAGTTACACATATTTTTGAAAAGTATGCTACATATCCCCACATATGTCTATGGAAACATACACCAAAGTTAGTACTATTTTAATTGCCATGTAGGCATTACGGTAATAAATTTGACAAAAAAACAATGCATTATTCGGGATTTTTATTGTTTGTTGCATATATAGCAATAAATAATAATAATAATCACAATAATTGGTTTCTATACAATTGTTATACAGTATTACTAAAATAATTAATAGTCAGAGTTTTCTTACTTTCTCTTTTACTTTTAATGTACAACAAAACCTCCATTAACCGTGGTAAGAACTATTGTCACTTCCTGTGGTGCTGTTTCTCGGGTAATGCTGCAAACCATGCATACGAATAACTTTGCTTACAACTTTTAAAAAAGTAAAATTTATTTATTTTATTTTATTTAATAATAAATATACTTAGTTCTAAATAGTGAGCTAGTTCACCAGCTCACGGAGTTCACTAGTATGTATAAGATTCTGACCTGTATATATTACCTGAATCTACATTGAAAACTGTAGGCCTATTTCTTAAAATTGCAAAAAATTACCATTTTTGATTGATTTTTCATAAGTTTGACTGAAGTTTGAAAGTCAAATATATTCCACCAGAATTAGGTAAGCATAGTTTACAACGCATAAACTAGGTAACCGTTTTTCCTTACATCCAATGCTCTTACATACTGGAATTTTTTAAACTGTTTTACGCATATAAATGTTTCTAATTGGTAAATTGTTTTACCTTAACAAATATAACAAAGATAATGCCGCCTAGCCGAGTTACATTACTATTCAACTTGTATGCTATAGAGTCTATAGCATATAGCAAATGTATCAGCAAATGCCTATAAACTTTGCTATCTTATCAGCAACTTTCCGATCATGTACAAAAGTTATGTCACATCCAAGGTATCTAATGTTATGTCACATCTAAGGTATTTAATGTTATGTCACATCCAAGGTATTTAATGTTATGTCACATCCAAAGTATTTAATGTTATGTCATATCCAAGGTATCTAATGTTATGTCACATCCAAGGTATCTAATGTTATGTCACATCCAAGGTATCTAATGTTATGTCACATCCAAGGTATCTAAAACGTAATTTATGTCTTGGTCGAGGGTAGTGCCTTCTAGGTGTATTTTCGGGTAATGGTTTTACCCAGAAAAATCATTACTTTTTGTGTTTTTGTGGGTATTTTAGAAATATGTTTCTTCCCCTAATAATAATGAATGATCAAATTGTAGACAGGTGGGCCATTTTATCTACATGAGAAATGATATTGGTTGTGATAATAATTATGATATTGATGTAAGTTACGTAAGTTCCAGATGATCTGTGTGACAATAAATGATATTAACTGAAGATACATAATCTGCAGATTAATTGTCCAGACGCGTCGAGGTCCGAGTTCCGTCAAATACGAAGAATGAATATTGATTTTCAGACGAACGTATAACTTTTTTAATTAGCAGATAACTTGGTATGATAGGAAACAAGTCTGCTAGGATATCACAGTATAGACTATACGCCAAGGAAACTGAGGAATTGACGTAACGTGGTCCACACTGCACTTCCCTACACTTGACCGTAGAGACAAATCTAAAATTCACTCTCAACTAAATGTACGGTAAAGTCCAAGTAAACGTATTTATTATATATATTATTTAATAAGCCAATAATTTAATAAGTATGTCCTAACAGTTACATAACATTATCGCAAATGATAAATTTCTCACTTTGATAAAAAAATCGATGTATTTAAATATAAACAAAGAGGTGACACCATCACTTAAAGCCAAGTAAATGAAGTAATATACTGTAGCCAATAATTGCGTAAATTAAATCTTAAATTCCTTATAAACACCATGTAAACAGTAATTAGGAATGTCAGATGTAGGCTTTCAACGGGAACACACATAACTAACATAATTTGTTTACAGGATTTACGAGCGTATTTTTAATAAATATGTTGGAGTTTTAACATCAAGAGCTATATAACAGTCATTTTTTTATTACCCGCGCAACGCAAAATTGAATTTTATTCTGACATGATGGGAAATGAATAATATGCTTAAAAACCAATATCTGTATTACTGTTTAAGTTATCTACAATCTAATTTCCAATACAATGATAAAAACCAGATGTTCGACAGAGTTATAATGGGTATTACATATTAACGGAAAGTACTCTGAGACGTAGCGAGAAGGATGGAACTTGAACTGATATACAGCTTTGTGTCTAACGTACAATAAACTTCAGTTTCTCTGTGGATTTACAAACACATGCACTCGCGTCTGTACGGTCCAAATTCTACCAAAAAGAAAAAATTAAATTTTTTAATAACGGTTGATGTACGGACACTAGATTCATTGTACTCGTATATATTTATTTAGTAGGTTTCACACTCCTATGCAATATGTATTTCCGCATTTTAACACCTTTTCAGATAAAATTTACTCAAAAAGCAATTCCTTTTGTCTTTAGATTGGTGTGTTCATTTGCACTGTTTGTAACACTTCTCGATTTTATAATTTTTCTCTCCGTTCTTCTATTCTCAAATTCTCTATATATCCCATAACTTCGTTCTTCCACACTGTCCGTTGTCTACCTATCTTCCGTACTCCCTCTGGTTTTTCATTCAGCGACTTTCTCAGTCTCCTTCCCTTGTCTTCTACAGACACGTCCACTTCATCTTATCATGTGCCTTATTGTACTTATTACATTTTCGTTCTTTAATATTTTCTCCGTTTCCGTTTTCATTGTGCTTCTGTATCCTTCAGTATACTTGCTTTAGAACATGTATTGTTCTTATTATCTTCCTTATAATCCTTTTCAGTGTATTTTCGTATTTTTTTTTACAAGGAACGTTGTTCATTTTGTGTGTGTGCGTGCGTGCGTGCGTGCGTGTGTGTGTGTGTGTGTGTAGACTACAAACTTTACATTACTATTGATAACCTGCAATTAGTTCGAATGAGTCTATAAAAGATTTTATCACAAATGAAGGTAAATACAAATGTAAAGCCGTTAGTAGATTCGGTTATGTCACGAGATACGTTTGTGAACGTTTATCAGATCTATATAAAAATACTAGTGTTTGTTAAAGGTTACAACAGTAGTGGATGAAATCTAATAAACCGGTATGACAGTTAATGTGCCTGAGAACGCTTTCGATGGAACTGTCTGTTACCCTGAGCTCGTTTTTCCGTCCGTACTGTTATAGCTTCGCTTCCATTGTTAGGCACAGCGAAATGGACGACGTGTGACGTAAAATGTAAAGTCAAAACGTTAACCTCGTGCCGTAGCCATTCACGCTTACGGCCGTAATAAACCCCAAGCAGTATATATAATGTTATGAGGCACACACTTCCCTAAATGTGTCGTGCCACACCACGGTCATTCTGGATACCATTGTCACCCCCTTCTCGATAGCACTTCAACACGCCGACAAGTTCGTAAGCTATTTCTCTGTCTTCCAAGGCACTTATTAAAATTTAGAAGTCTATTCAGTAGACGATCCTACGATAAGTAGTGAAAAACTTATACCATCTTGTGAATGAAAGCATTGGTTATTTTACTAAATAATATTTTTTTCTGCAAACAGCCACAAATGTTATTGTGATGTCATCTGTGTACGACGCTGCTTGTCTCTCCGTTTCTCAAAAATAACCTCCATCACAGCCATATATTCAATACTAAATGAACTTTAACGTGTTGTACAGTATTAGGCAAACTATTAGAAAGTACTTTAGTTCATGTGTAGAAATTTGATTGAAACATATGCAAAAATGTTTAATTTAAATCTGCTTCTTAGTAACCCCTAGATTTTTCCTCTTTTGAAACTTGGGGTAAATGTGAATTAAATATGAGTTTACTTAAATCTTTGCAAGTTAATTTGTAAAAGTAATAAGATTGTTTAGTATGCGCATCACAAATTGTATTACATCGTACCTGTTTGTAAAAACATTTGTATACAAATCCTTAGAAAACCAATCAGGGCTTGACGAACAAATATATTAAAATGAATTTACGAAGTTGGTGACAACTCAAATTGCGGAATTAGAATAAATAATAGATTAACACCCGACTGTAGTAACTGCCAAATAAAACTGCAGCATTCACAGTGAATACTAGAATGAATTCTAGAATTCACAAATAATCAAACTATACCTATAAATAAAACAAACAAATAAATAATAAAAAAAATCCTTAGTATCAAACGGAAGGAGAGTCTGAATTATCATACAGGGGAGCGTAAGTGGAACGAATATCGCAAACAACATTTAACAATTATTGTTTCAACTGATTTATACGTATGTGTGTTTTATATTATTATTCTTATGCGCTATATTAGCGCATAAGAATGAGATAAGCATTTAAGTTATAAAATTTACACAGATCGGTTTAAGTTACAACAAAATATTTGAGGAATATGTGAAGTGAAGACTTATATGTATATGTGTATATGTGTATGTGTGTCCTTGACTAGGAGATTTTTGCACGACGACTACGAAATCATTTATTCGGATGGAGCTTACGAATTTACCTCATATCAGTTAGCAGTAAAGTTGTGTATACGAGTGCTTTGAGAAACGTAGGCCTTCAAGTTTGCAGACGAATTTCCACTCTTCATTTCTTACAGTTATATAAATCTCCTTCATCTTCTTCGTTACGGCTTAGACTGTTTAGTCTGATCCGGCTCCAAACTGGTCGGACCATCTCTTCTTGGGTATTCCCAGGCTTCTCTTCCCTTTTGGCTAATACAATAGGGTACCTTGGGGAATCTGTCACTCTCCAATTTGATAATCTGTTGTTTCCAGTTTTCTCTGTACTAAAAGATGATTCCATTTACTTTTTCAACTTTCAGTTCCTCTGTTATGTGACGCACAAATTTCATTTCTGTAGCCTGATTTCTTGATATTTGTCTAGCAGGCATTGTTGTTTCTGAGCCACAAGTAAGGGTACGAACTGCCATGGATTTGTATAATTTTATTATGGACTCTTTCCGGAGAGTTCCTCTTATCTAGTTAAATTTATTAATTTTCCCATTAATATCTTCTTCGTTTTTATATGAGAGTTTACAACCTAAATAGTTAAATTCTGAGACGGGCACTATAATTTTACCAACCAAAACAATTTTAGATCTAACTGATCATGGTCCTTCGAAAGCCATATATTTTTTTTGTCAGAAGTTATATAAATCAATTGTAATTTTAAAATATTTATCCAGAAAAAAGATTTAAAAAATGTTACAAATTCTACGATTACATTTTTGGAGATCGATGCAGAATGGAAAAGTAGAATCATTTGACAGAAATTAGGGACTTCACTTACCGCGCAATACAAACCTTCAGTACTCTCTATAGGAAAAAATCATGACAATAATATTAATCACTTAACTCAATCTTCATACAAATGGAGAATGATAGTCTACCTGTATATTGCATTTGATAAGCTAACCTGTACGTTTTACTGAACATTTTTATGTCAATACAAAAACCTGTTTTAATACTGATTGGCGTTGTAGTTCAAATGTGACTCTTTTGAATACTATTGTTTATAGCGGGCTACTGCACGTCGCTTTTACCAAATTACTACATTAGAAACGAAAACATTATCGTGTATTTATTACATATGTACATTCCTTTTGAATTTGTAATGAAAAATTAATTGTCTTTTAATTGGCTGCAGTTATTATATTAAATCTAACAGATGTACGGCTTAAAACCCAAACTGACAGATGTACAGCTGAAGAGATTAAATTACCAGAACGACGGTTATAGTGCAGAAATTAAAGTCACCAATTACATGTCACGCACAGTAAGGTGCATATTTTGAGGATGTTTAAGACAATTCAAGGGGTGAACTGTAAACATTTATGAAGCATTAACGTAAAAAAAAAATAGGCCATAAACAAAAATTATCTCGGAATCTGAGTAAATGTGAACGTCCAGTAGCTGTAATTTCATAATAAATATTAACTTACCGAGAACGTTCTACTTCGATAAATTAAGCCATATTCATACTTTTTTTCAAAATTTATTTTGATTTTGACATGAAAATTATATTTACAAACCGACTGTCCACGCATAAATTTGATTCTTGTAAATCTACTAAAGCGACGTTTAATTGAAATGGTATACACAACAACTTGAGCAATGTAAAATCAAACTGAACGGTGTATTGTGTCTGAATGACACCATTCGCGAGAATAATACAGTCGTACTTGTAAGTGTTTCCTTTAAGGAACCTACCTGTTGCAAACGATAAACAGAAACGGAGAAACTAGTAGCAATCAAACAGAAGAAACACTTGATAACATGTTGTTAGTTCAAAGTAAACTGTCGCGCTCCGACTAATACTCCTGTAATAGGATTACACCCAGTTAAACAAGATGTTAATTCGTCAGGTGCAAAACTTGCCGACGCACGATATTATTAAACTTCGTCGACGTCTCTGCGTAGCGCCCCCTGCTGCTTTACACACACACACACACACACACACACACACACACACACACACACACACACACACACACACACACACACACCCTCCGTCGCTGTTATTATTATTATAATAAATGTTGGGAAAATGTTGCCGCTCACACTGTTTAATTCTATTTTCCGTTTAAGTTAATACATTGCTTTATTAAAATTCACGCACAGCCCACCTAATATATTCCCAACTTGAATCCAGTCCTCACGTTATTAAATGTATTTTATTATTTTAAGGTAAAACGCAAAGTAACGTACAGGATTACCACTTGTAACCACTGAATCATTCCTGTGCGCGCATATAGTAAATATTTTACGCAATAGGTATTGTAGCGTGTGCAAACAAAATTTTAAATTTAACTTTTCGTAGGAACACTCACACGGTAAAAGAAACTATGAAGAACCTATACTGAATATTTCAGAAAATTTTGTTATTTTTTACTTTATTTGTATTACTGACATTATCTTCTTAGAGACAATCAAAGAAAATCTTTCTATTAGCAAATTACAATCAAAAACCTTTAACAATTTGCACAAATCGGTAAAATAATGTAATAAAACAAACTTCAATGTAATAAAAATAAAAATGTTAAGCAGGCACAAATATGCACATTGCACAAATCGATAAAACATTAAAGTATTAAAGTACAGTTACATTTTACATTACTGTACTACATTAAGAAAAATGTTAATACAGTTTTTCTAAACAAAGGTTTGAAAACTCTTGAGCTATCACTGTTTTTGAATTTTTACTATGAAGTACAGAAACCAATCAGTTTTTCTTGTAACAAATTCGTGCATTTGTTACATACTACTCAAGCAATAGGTCTATCTAGTCACTGAACTACATTTGAGGTAGTAACGTATTGTTATTGTTATAAGTGTGTAAACATAAACTAATTTCATCTTTACTATATGATTCTAATGCGAATAAAATCTGTGTAGCATACAGCTTGCAGAATACGCATCTGAATACTTTAACGATTAAAAAAAATCGTGTTATTTAATAATTATAAAAATCGTGTTAGTTAATAATTTTGAAAGAAAATATAATCAAAGCAGATACTTCAATACATTGGAAAGGTACACAAAGCTGGCGCATGTGTGCAAGACACAGGAAAAGCCGAGAGAGAGTGAGTGAGAGGGAGAAGGGATGAGAGTAACTCACGGAAATAAAGTAATGCCTTTCGTTTTTACTAAGCCATTGATCGATTAACACAAACTTTATTCATTATTAGTATAGTTTAGTATATTCATTATGCAGTTATGTAAAATAATCAAACTTGTACATATAATGTGCACGTACCTTGAGAACTTTAGCAATATAAATAACGATGTACAGATATATTCTGAATTCTTGGGTTTTTCATAATATGTATAATGAAGGTTTTATCTTCAAACCAAGAGGTCCAGCGAGACAGTCGGATAGTTCACAAACACCCGTATAACTTTTAAATTACACATCTTAATCTTTTTACCCTGAATATCTTTAACTGCTAAGGAGTGACGCAAAAACATGGGTAGACCATAATTTCATGATCTTATAAATAAATATTTAGGCCTAATTGTTTTGAATTAAGCATTACTAATATTAATAATTCTTCTTAGTTAATAATAAGACTAACAATAACCTACTGTGTAGTTATTATGTGGATTAACCGTGTGTAGACTCACGGTTAATTCACAAATATAGTGTTAAGAAACAACT
The DNA here is from genome assembly GCA_034769895.1 of Magicicada septendecula. NCBI lineage: Eukaryota > Metazoa > Arthropoda > Insecta > Hemiptera > Cicadidae > Magicicada > Magicicada septendecula. The sequence continues at coordinate 339,854,244 of CM068371.1, read as the reverse complement.
CACACGAGTTCCTATTCCGCCTTAAGTAACGAAGTGATTTGCTGTGTCGTATGAACGTTGATCACTTTTCTCAGTAAATACGTTATTTAAAATGTTTTAGTTTTTCAGAAAATAACATTTTCTAACTTGATTCTTAACAAGTCGTATATTGTCCAAGGGTGTAAACGATTCGCTCCTTTCCCGTTCCTTACACAATAGCGTGCATATATTATCATGTTTCTTAATTTCTTAACTCAGCGATCACATCCACGTCAGTGAAACTACGTTTCTGTCAAGGATGGGCCGTCAAGAATAAAAGAGTGATGAAATAAAAAACAAACTATAAACAAAATCATTCATTCATTGAAAGGTCGTTAGAAATGTCAAGACGAGGGAGCAGATAATATGGTAACTTGATACAAGAATAGTGTTGGTAACAATGAAGCACACACACACACACACACAAATAGGTGCTGCAACAATTCAGGATGAGAATACATATCTGTGCAGTATGACCTTTTGGGTGCACAATTTATAAATGTAATAAAATCAGTTATTGTGTCTTTTGACTACTATTTAAATACAACATGATATTTGCTATCTTATACCGTTTAAAGCCGTTTAAATATAAGGAATTTAAAAAACTTTTATCAGCAAAAAGCCAATAAAATAAAGTGCTGGAGAAAATGTTGTTAACCTAAATTGGGAAGAAAAAAGTAAAGGAAAACGAGAACAAGGTGCCAGGAAAAGATCACTTTGTGTATCTGGATGATATGTTTATGTACTGATGAACACTGACATCAACGAAAGTCAGTGGTTTTTCATTTTCAGTGGTTTTTGTGAAAATCCTTCATTAAATTTGTTGTTAGCAAGTGTCTGATTCCGTTTCATAGACGTTTTCTGGTAGGTGTGTTTTTGTGTATACTGAGAAATAATCTAGCTTAAACTATTATTGTTCTGTAAAATTTAGTAAATTTAGTGTCTAACGCGGAGATCCTTCAAAACGCACAACCTTTGTTCCAAGGAATAAATTTTTCTTTGCTTTTTATATAGCCATGGCATAAAGCGACAGGTTAGCGTTGTCCTTTCTCTTCAAGGACTACTTTTTCGTTCAGAAAGTGATATGATTTATGTAAACATTGTATGTTATACTGTTTTTAAGGAGTGAACTGGAGCATTTTCAGCATCATAATTAATTCGGCAATCTCAAAGGCGTCCTTATTTAAAACGAGTTAGACTAATTTTGCTATAGCACTGACGGATCCTAGTGGTAAAAGAATGCAGACATTTTCTTTAAGGAAATTTAAGCATTACCAAAACCATGTGCAAAATTGTAATTAGAAATTAAAAATTGATCTACACAAATATGCAAAGCAAAGTTTATAATATCTCGAAAATAACCCGATAATAACCCGAGGTCACTAAGCAACAAGAAACTGAAGCGTTGATACAGTATATTGTAAAACAGAAAAATTCCTTCAACGAGTGACTTCATTACTGTCTAGGTGGAAGAAATAAAAATAAGTTTTAATTAATTAAATGAAATTGACCTCTTATTTTGTCCGGTAAGGCTTTATAATTATCCTGCTAATATGCGTTTTCTTGAAATATGATCAAACGCAATATGAACATATAATAAATATGAGCAAATGCTTTCGCTGATAGGCCCCTTACAGGAACTGTTCTCTGTTTCCTTAAAAAAAGTCTTAGGAACGGTTTATTTATTAACTGTGTGAAAGTAAGTAATACATGTTTACAACCAAAATGATTTTAAGCTATTAATAAAATGATTTAACCAAGTCAGCACCAACACTTATACACTGTTTGGATAAAATACGAACAGTAAATAAGATTCGAAATGAACTAGTGACAAGCAGTAATAAAAATTAAAACTCTGATATCCTTTTTTTCACTTTATCTACATTCATTAATTTTGTTTTAATAAAAATGCCACAATATACAGCACGCCTGTAGGCTATACGTCAACACAGGCAAGCAAGGTGTTAAAATTTTAACCCGATTCTTTTGTAGAACACGATGTTTGCTTTGAGTAGAACCGACGGTGACGTTAACTCTGAATCCACCATGCCTTTCCACTTATCTCGTGCCGTTTGACATCCCTAAATAATAGAAGCTATTTCCCGTTCCATACAAGTTCGCGCTGAGACAAAACGCAGCTCCGTTGTTTTATGAAACACACATCGCCTGCCAGAATGTATTGCACAGCCTGCGTAAGAGAATACCTTATTACTGTAGGAAATGAAAACTTACGCGTTCCCGGAAATGTTTACAACGAAAATGATATGTATTTTTTAATGCTGCACAGAAGTTCTACTTTATCACGAGTATTTTCGATCAAAAGCTGTTTTGGTTTCAAACAAAACAAATTTTGTGATATTCCTTGTTGAAGAATTTCTACCGTATAGGAGAATTTAGCGCGCACTGTAATCAGCAGTAACAATTTCTTTTGATAAAAGTAAGTAACTAACGAACTTAATTAAGTTCTAAGGTTTTTATGAAAAAATAGTTGAAACTGCAAATCAGGAATGAGTCAGCACTAACTATAGATCGTCTTCACTTACCACTAGCTGATAGTGCTTTATGCATATTACCTAAATTCAATATATCCAGAGTCAACCTGAATGTCGGTAGTGTTAAATAAATATTACATTTTTTCTGTAAATGTATGTGTTTACATATGTTAAATTCCGTACTTTTGCGTATACATAACCGAAAGTACACAGTTACCGATATGTGCGTGAAACAATACCTCTGAGTTAATGAAAGAAAACTTCGTCGTCGTCATCAAAATTCATCCAACCACCGCTTACGGGTTCTTTCCACACTTCTCTTCCCCCTTGGATGATAGTCAAGGGATGTTCTTGAAAATCTAGCTGGATCCATTCTCTCTACGTGTAACTGCCACTCCGTTTTGTACCGGAGTATTTTACATAATTATTTTCTCATTTAAGCTTTCAGCTATGCCTAGCTCCATTCTAATATGATCGTTTTTTATAATATCTCTCCTGGTACAACCCTTTACAACCCTCAAGAACCTTATTTTCACTCCTTGCCAATTATAAAAATAAACAACTGAGCAAAAGTGGAATAGGAGCATAGTTACAACCTTTCACGAAATAATCCTGATAGTGCAAGACATAAGAGATGGCAAACAGGAAGAGAAGGAAACAAACATAATTATAGGGAAGTAATGTGGATACAAAGTAATGATAATCAAAGCAATAGCAGACACACAAACCAAAAAACTTATCACACAAACTTCGTGAGAAGAGATAATAACTTTATAAGAGAAGATGGACGATGTAATATAAGTAATCAATACAGGAGAAATAGTAATGAAAGAGGGGCATACAGAAATAATGAAGAACAATCAAAATAGATAACAAACATTCACCCTCAACAAACAAGTCAATCAACATGACAAGAATAAACAAACAAAAATTTACAGGCATTGCACAAATGCAATGCACAGAGAAAGGCATTGAAAATGCTTCAATAAATTTAAAAAATATATATATTTATGTTCATTCACCAATCAATGCATTCATTCTTCATTTACCAATGAACAGATTATAAGTTAAATGTAGTCGCATTCATAAGCGAAGTTTTATATGTGTACTACGTTATTGACAACAAAGAAGTAGTTTCTATGGAAACTCACCGGTTCCCATTTTCGATCACGCACCAGCGATCGGCCGGAAATGTGCGACACGTCCTTATAAACATTTTCAATGTTAAAAATTACCAGTGAACAATTAAGGATAAATGTGATATTACGCAGATGATCTACGTAAGATAAATACGTTTATTTGTGTTGACGAAACATTTGTCAAGTTTAAACCACGGTACAGACCACAGTATTACTACTGAAATGTTTTAAACAATTTATGATAAACGTAATTAGTCAATAAAATTAATTTACTATGCTGTACTACCAATACGAGAGTCATTTATTATTATATGTTGGAGTTTCATGTTGTATTACTCTGTTGCAGTTAACCAATACTCGTTGAATATTATTATTCTATTCATATGAAATTTCCTTTAGTATAAGTGTTATAAATACGAAATGGTGAAGTTCATTCCTATATAAAATTAGAATTATTAAATAAATTGTCAAATTAAATGAACACGATTCTTTTTGACAGTAGTGAGACACAATACAACACACACGCGTGCACTCGCGCACACACATACACGCATGTACATATACAATAATTAAAACAATAAAAGTACGTAATAATTTGTTTCCTCTAACTAAACAAAACCTCTTTCATTGAATTTTCATTTAAAAATTCTTCAATTTACCAAAACTAAATAGGTTGTGGAATTTTTAAATTAATGAATTAGAACGGAGGTAGGTAGGACATTTAGTTAGACGCAATATGTCCGATGGTAACGAAGTGGCGGAGACCAAGCTTCAAACATGGAGATTAATATATTGAGACACACGGAGTTCGTCGTCAGCACTTTGCAAATGGCGGAATTGCTTATAAAACTGAACTTCGGAATATTACCATAGAAATTTAATTTTGTCTTAGGATTTAATTTATCTTTGTACACTACATTGTTCACTCAACGTATTTTATATTTATTAAATAAAATTAAATTATTTTCGTATATTTGTTTAAGTCTAACGTAAATTACAGATTACAATTAATTTTATAATTAAATTACACATATATTTATAAAAGAAAAAGTCATATATATTAAATGCTATTAATACTAAAACGAGTCTCTAACCTTTAATTTACGCAACTGAGAGAGTTCAAATAAACCGTTCGGTAGGAAGTATTATGAAAGGGTGACGTAACATTAAATAGTCCAAAAATATTATAACCAGCAATAATATATCAAGCCGACAACGGTAAAACAATATTTGGTGACAAACTGAAGACAGTACGCTTAAGTTTAATTAAAACTAGTTTTCAGCAAAAGCCGTCTGTTAATTCCCCAGCTCCGCGCTGAGTTGTTAACGCTGCGAGACGCACCCGTCAGTGTCTGATAGTAGTACTCGTGCTGTCTCGAAACTTGTTTTTACGTTTACATTGTACGCAAAGCTTGAGCTCTGATTTATATTGTAACGTAATATTAGTTTTGCGGCAACATGGCGTAACTACTAGCTGCTCCTGGTTGCAGGGATGAGATCAGCTTCTGGAGGGAGATGATACTAGCCCGAAGGTTGGAGCTCCCCTTTTCCTCAGAACAAATGAGTAATTTAGGATCCTTCCAATACAATTTTATAAATACATTTTATACACTCTTTTCGTTTCAGTTTTTGAGTACATAACACTTACATACTACAATTCCAATACACACAAAATTGCAAACACATTTAGGAAACACAATTATAAAGTAGCCTACAGAACCAACAACACCATTAGAAAACACATAAATAATACTAACAAAGACAATGACACATACAGCAAAACAGGGGTTTATAAATTAAATTGTAATGATTGTCACAAATTCTACATCGGCCAGACGGGAAGATCTTTTTCTTCCAGACTTTCTGAACATTTAAAAGCCCTCACAACAAACTACATACATTCCACATTTGACACACATTTACATAACGGAAACCACAGTTACACAAACATAGAACACAACATGGAAATATTACACTACTTACCTAAAAGTAGAAAACTAAACACAGCTGAACAATTTGAAATATACAGATATCACACACTACAACCAAACAACATATTAAATGAACAATTACATTATAAATCACATACACTATTCGATACACTGATCCATACACACAATTCGAACCTCAGCGCCAATCCCTTCCCACCATCAACCCCCACCACACACACCTAATTCCGTAACTGTTATTCTGTAATCGACATTCAGTATACTCCCACTGAAGAAGAGGAACATCACCTCTAACGTTTGGGAAAGTGACAACGAATAGTAAGTTCATACGTGAAAGTTTTATATATATTATTAAATTAATAAGTGAACGAAGAGGAGGAATCAACAAGATAATTAAAATTTAACAATAACTCTAAGTTTATATTACAAATTTTTTTAAACGTTCAAAGGAAAAACATAGAAACGAAACCGTCGACTGTAAAAACATGGAACATCGAATGTTGACCATCGATGTTTTTCGACCATCGGCTATCGATGCTCATCCCTAGGCAACAGTTAATTGGAGTTCGCAGTTCCTTGAGGAGGGTTTTTGTCACTCTCGCCTGTTGTTTGTCTCAGCCAGTCTCAAATATTTTACAATGGAAGGCGAGAATGTTGTTCCGATTCTGAGAAGTCATGACACGTTTGATACTGAAAAATTTATATGTGAAATACAATCGAGACCAGGGCTGTGGGATTTGACATCAAACGAATATGATATGTCGCCATGTTGGTGTTTATACAAGTCAGACCATCCTTTAAATGTAGAACCAGTTCGGCAAAAGATGCTATAGATATTCTTGTGAAGTTAAAAAAATGTTCCTTGTGTTTTCGAAGATCATTCAACAAAAGGCGAAATATGTGTACAAAACGCGAGTTTATGAGTACGAGCCAGAAATAAGACAGTAATCATATGTATTGAAGTCACCCCGAGTTCATCGGGACTGAAAAAGCGCGCCAATATGTAGTCAATGTTTATTTGTTTTTGGCGCCAAAGCCGTTACCCAAAAAGAATTAGTCCCCCATGGCTAGATGGTCAATTGGCAATTCTGCTGTGGTGGTTTGAGGCGTTTCGAGAACAAGTTCGACGGGACGTGAGCCAAACAAACATGGGTGGCATAACTGTGAGCCAGCTAATTCATCAGCCATTAAGCGTCTTTTTTAACCTCTTAAACATGGTTATCATCACCACCTTCTTATTCACTACATTCAGTCCCCATAACGCTTTTTTGTTCCTAAAAATAATTTAATATTAATTACACATTTTTTAGAAATGACTTCCGTCTTCCGTAACAACCTGCATGTGCTTTGCTAAAAGCCTGTTTTCGATTTCGTAAATATAATATTCATTAAAAGTTTCTGAATTTTAACATAATTATTATTTACTCTCACTGAAAACGTTATATACCTTTGTACACTCATATTTATTTCGTAAACTATTATTTGCTTTGAAAAATACAGAATACGTAAAATGTTTCTATCATAAGCATTGAATTTCAACTGCAAAGAACATCATTTGACTTTCCTTAAACTAACACTGAATGTCAGCATAATTGCTTTAATTATACTCTCATCTCTATGTGCTTAGTGTTGATCACAATTTGTCCCTTACCCACTCTCTTCATTGTATCCGGGCTTTATTAATAGCCTTAAATAAAGTTAATATTTTTCACAGTTAAATAAAAAAAAAAACTCAGACGCAGTTAAGTAGACAATGTACCGTTAGCTATAAATGAGAATTTGAATCAGATTTTAAAGAACTGCAGGTCCTGTTAATTCCTTTTTGTGGAACGGAAACCTGATAATTTTCAGAAGTTAATAAACTACGGAAAATAATTCAAATATTTGTTTCACAACAATAGATGTCGTTTGAAAATCCACAGTAATCTGCCCGTCCACTCATTTTTTAATTAAAATACGCTTTGCCACTCACTGACAGTACAATTTCATGATTAAACAAATATTCGGTCAGTGCTTAGGACCCTGCTTCGTTTTTCAGGTTTCCATAGCCCAGCCTGTAAACCCAGTACTTAACACTTTGTCCTTTACGAATACAGAACTCAATATTTATTTTTATAGTTCACAAGCTAATCGTTAACCTTTAAATCATAGTTACCAACGAATAAACACTAAACACAGTGACTTTACACAATTCTAACGGAGACGTTTTCAATTCGTCAGTTGTAATTAACGGCAAATTAGGTACAAAACTATGTAAATTATAAGTGTCGATTAACAGCAACTTACAGAGAAAATACACTGGAGAGTAAGACTAGGCACCACAGCAGTAATCAAGTTACCCTTGAGGTCAGCAGATTGAAAAACAAGAAGCAATAGTAATATCACGTTTGGTGACACATGTTTCATGCCCCACTCCCCCCCCCGCACACTTACGCACTCAAAATTGCTCTTTCCTTCTCTTCTCTCAGCGTGCACTGCAATATGAAAAACCGTTGTAACCTATCGAGCGGCTGGTAGGCTACAACTGTTTAGTTGTTGTGGCTCCGGAGGTGAATTTACATCATTGATATGAACCGTTCTTCTCTGAAGACAATTTATTGATGATTCCCAATTACAAAACTTTTAGAATTTCCTTTATAATGATAATTCTCGAAATTAATGTAATTCAATTACTTTTACTCAACTCTAAGTACCTTCAGTACATAGTTTCAACAAAATAATGTAATTACTTTAGTTACTCTTTAAAAATTGACAAAAACAAAAAGTATGACTGACTATCACTGGCTAGAGAAACTCTCTTAGAACACCTTCTAACTCAGATCAAAGAACTGCTGAGAATATACTGGAAAACTCTACATCCATTCTTAAGTAAATGTACCTGTCATTGTAGAAGTGAAAGTTTGTATTGTGCGGTGGGGGGTCGAGCTGCCTGGGCGGGGCCTCAACCCGCACACATGCCCGTTTACTGTGAGAGTCTAGGAAAGTAATGTTCTCGAAGTTTTAAATAAAAGGAAAGATCTGGAAGCTTTTTTCTATATAAATAGAGATGCCCTCGACAAGTACAGTTCAGTTTTAAATGTGCTCTTGTAATGTGTATTTCGTATGTCCGTTTTATGTTTACTTGCTACTAAACTGTTCCTTCAATAAAGCGTGTGTTTGCTCCTGTACTTAAATTATTCATTATTTTTACCCATACCTCAACAAGAACAAGTCAAGTGAGACAGATATGAGCTCTCTAAGAACACTCACAATGAAATCTGTTTACTCCAGCATTTGCTTGGCTTGTTATACACAAATCGTAGGTGTAACCCTTATTTTCAGTGGTAGGATTGCTCTCTTCTCTTATTTCTAGAACCTTAACTACGATTGGCTAAAACTAGTTGAAGTGAGGGTGGTTTCTTACAATTTTTATAAGACTTACTACTATTCGTCAAAGACTGCACCATGTGACGCTACGGCTACGTCACGATTTGGCGGGGTTTTACTATTTTAGATTATAGTTCTCACGGAGTAAAACACCTGCTTTCACCAAGTTCTCACGGAGTACACCTACCTTCACACTTGTGACCATTACTTGACTTACCCCAAAAGGATATCCACTTTATGGCGACATTTATGTGTTCTATCCTGGACCTTAATACCACTAATTCTTCTTTGATGTGTCTCGCCAGATTTCCTACGATTATTACTTCCTTGACACTCACGCCTATTGATAAATAGGATGAAACCCATGGGAAAGTTCCTAAAACTATTTTTATGTTCAAAACATCCGCTTCTCTGATTACAGTCTGACACCTGTGTTTTTTGCCAAATTACTACAATTTTTACACTCTCACTTTTAAGTAACAATTATGATATAATTACATTAATTACAATTGACAATTACAACAAAACTACAAATTTAGCAAAGCCCATTTTCAATGTAAACGTAACGTCATTAGAAGCGCTACCACAGCACAAGTCCATGTGATTCCGAAACAGAGCCAGTATATAACAAATGACCATAGAACTACTTTTTATTTAACTTTTTTATTAATAAGGTAAATCACGACTCTTAGTCATTTCGAAATAGAAAAATCATGCAATTAGAACAGTTTTAGCATATCGTACATTTAAATTCTACATATGACGAATGACCGTAAAGCTTTTTTTTATAAGCCTGTTGTCCTTTGCAGTCTCATACTTTTTCATGTGCCTCTTGGCAGGGCCTAAGGCAAAATTTTAACGCCTTAGGCTGATAAATGTTTTGACCCCCCCCCCCAGCCAACATTCGTCCATCCAACCTCTCAAACAACGACTACTACGCACGATTTACTCACATGTTATTGGCCACTTATAACTTAGGAACATGTGGGTTGTATAAACAGAAATTCGTTTTGTTTCCATTTTAATCACGTAGATTTATTTATTACAATAGCATGAGAACATTGTCAAATTATAAGTAACGAGAATATTACAAACGTCCCATACTTTACTTAACCTTTACACAAAGTAAATCAAAACGCTAAAACAAAAGTTTTTCAATTAATTTTCATGTTCATTATTAATTGCTGGCAAATTTTTTAATTCAAAAGTTATTTTTCTACATTTTTCAGTTGCTAATCGATGAACAATTTCATTAGAAAAAATGCTTTGCAGAAAATTTTTTCTTGGCCCAAGGTATAACTTAATTTTTCAGCCGGTTTAGGGCTGAAAACGATCTTTTTCCCCTACAATTTGTGACTCCCATGCTCAAGAAAATTTGCAAGGGTACATCAACATGTAGGAATATTGATTCCACATTACCTGATTTAAAAAAATTAAGAGTGTACATGTATCAGACTGCTTCTTTTTCTTTTGTTTTGGATTCTTAGTTTCGGTTTCTTCTATTCCATAAAATTTACTTCCTTTCAAAAATATTTTAAATACCGCACTCTGCAATAAACGATTGATTCCAAGTCTAAAATATACATTTTCAATAAGTTGTTTGGTTTTTATTCTACAGTGGAATTTTCCCTTTTTTTCATTGGCAATATGAGCTTTTTTATTGTATTGTTCTATTAAACTTTTGCCCCCCTCCATCCTAATGGTAAATCAGGTGGTAAAACTTGGACGCCTTCAGCTCTATTAACGATTTTGTTTATGCACAGCTGTTGTTCAGGATTGCGGTTTATTATGTGCATAGTCGCCGCAACTGCGGTCCAGGTGAAGATGTGGGTTACCATACCAGCAGTTTCTTCATATCCTAGTCTATCCACATTTATCTTCATTCTTCTGAGATGATGTGCTCGCAGTCCCTCTATTACGGTGGAGACGTTTATTTCTCCCTGATTTTTGCGGAATCAATATAAATTTCGCCATACCACTGGCATCAGCAAGAGGCATTAGCGTTGTAAATTTCCTGATTAATATTCTTGGTCTTTTTTCTAATTTGTCAACTGCTTCATTGCACTTGATACTAACACTATACTTAAGCAGGAATCAACTGCAAAGTGAACCTTTTATTCGGACATTTCAACAGCTATGATTTACCAGCTCATGGATTTTCTATGTTTGATCCCACCGTGTTTGGTTGACCATAATCCTGGAGTGACTAACGTATCAGCGACAAACAGTTTTCCGATGCAGGGACCCAGAAGGCCAAACACCAATGTTATGTTTTTCATATAGTAACGCATAGGAAAATAAGAAGAGAATAACTGAAAATTGTTGAAATATTTTTCAGTTACATAAAGGGGAGAGACGAAGATTGTTTTGTCACTTACTTTCTACACTAACATCACTGTTGTAAGTTATTCCATTGTAGGGTCCCCTGTGACAAATTATGACACGTTAATTAAACAAGCAGTCATTCACAAAAGTGCTACACCACAGTCCACTAATAAACAACTGAAGACAATTTGTATAAATGAGATTAAGATTGTTAATTATACTTACTCGATGTTCATGTCTCAAGTAGTGTACTGCCTCAACACTTACCTGAAATTAAAAAAAAATATATATTAAAAAATGTTTTCAACAATACAGGTTATTTGTAAAAAGAGATGTTTTACATCGGTATGGAGTGTTTCGGCGACATGGTACCGTTTACCACTAACAAGGATGATATTAGTAGTTTCTGACAACCATCGCTCATAGAAAATCACATAATTTTAAAGCAAAATCCTTTTTATCAGAATACCAGTCTACAGTGAGGTAAAAACAAACAAAAGTAGAAGAACTAAGGTATAAAAAACTTTTACTTACACAGAAGTATAAAAATAAGCTTAAAATGAGGCAAACTTTAATTGACGTAGGAAAATAACAGTAAGCTTAAAATTTCTGAAAAGGTTAAACAGGACGGTTGAAAACGATTCGGGCAAAAGCTTCAGTAAGAAAAGACAGACTAGAAAGAAAATGTAGAAATGTGAATCGACACAAATCTTGTACTGAAAAGAGAGAAACTGTATGATAAGAATTCGTTTTGAAGAAAGGGTGATGTTAAAGTCTGTGTGTGTGTGTGTGTGTGTGTGTGTGTGTGTGTGTGTGTGTGTGTGTGTGTGTGTGTGTGTTAGGTATTATTTCAGCTTCAAAATCAAGAGCCAGACAGACAAAAGGGCAGTGACGTCAAACAGACCAAACCTGCTGTCCCTGTGTTCCTGTTAACGATACTGCGAAAACAGGAAATTGGAGAGAACGAGGCGGCAAACGTTATTGTGAAACAATATAGTCACACTCCCTTGTGAACATCAGCATGCACACTTGTCAAAATACTTGTCTACAACACCCAGCTCCCTCCGGCCTTGACCTAGCACTTACCGCAGGCCAGGCTACTCTCGTTAAGAAATTACCTCTCTACATTTCTTACTTTTTGGTTTGTCCGTAACAATAAAAATGCGTTTTTCTTATAAATAGATTATATGTTACTTTTGATACTGTTTTTCATTACGAACTTTTTGTGCCTGGGCTCAAAAGATCAAATGTCGATAAGCTACGGCACTAAAGGTTTAGATAAAACTAAACATTACAGTAAAAATACTACATTATATACGTACAGTTAATCTCAAAATATATAATGCACATAATATATCTGAGTAACTTCAGAATTCTCATACATGGTCTATATAGCCTGTTTTCATGGGCAGAATAGACAAATGTGTTTACTGATTTGCGTTTGAATATCGTTATATGTTTTTAAGTATAACAAACCTTAATGTTTTCTTTGATGTTAAAAAATGTATTTAACATAATTCACAAATCTGTCTCTTTATCCACCCATGATATCAGTTAATGCTGTAATTCTGATGTAGAGGATACAGATGAACCTTCTTATATACTCAACGTAGAGACTTGTGCCAACATTCCTTCATAGCTACAAAACTGTAACACACCACTACTCAGGTGTAGGAAGTGAAGGCAGAAAGAGCAGAAAAGCCAAAGCTTGAAAGATATTTTCCGGCTGCGTGTGGCTAGTGGAAGCTGAAGATATGCTGTCGATAGTAGTTAGAATAATGAATAAGAAAAATGGATATCTGTCGATGCTGTTTTAGGCCGATTAAGATGCTGAAGGAGTGGAGGCGTTTTGGGGGTAAAGGTCATGAATTGGGCAGAATATGTTTACAGGGTCTAAAGTAAGGAACCGCCTTTCATTTAAAGACGGTGCCATGATTAGGGAAATCGTAGTTGTTGACGAACTTAATTGGACATCTTTAAAACTAATAAGGAGCCTCAGAAAATTACACTCAGCCCTAAATGAAAACTGGAGTGAACTTGTATAAACGTCCCCATGTTCATGCTGTAACAAGTTGACCCTGTATGCGGTCTTTACAAAAAAAGATAATAATAAAGAGAAAATTTTATTAAAAAAAAAATTTTTCAATAATAAAAAAAAATTTGTTTATCTTTTATTTAATGTCTGTAATTGTGAAATAATCCTGTTTTAATGTTCTGTGAAAAATTTTAATAATTAAGAGGGTACTTATTAATTATTGAGCACTTCTGGAAGATCTGAACCAAGTCTGGAGTTAATCAGATTAACTCCGGTCAGCAATCGATTTATGATGTTTAGTGCTGGTCCAATATCTCGCTGTTAATTAATATTTTCTTCTTCTTGAAGTCTCGTTGCATTAATAAATAAACCTTAAATTAGCATGTGAAATAATAATAGATACAAACAAATGAAATAAATGGATTTATTAACCAATTTAATAAATAATCGATTTTTAATCGATTGGGAGCAATTATCGGCTCCGTCTCAGGGAATAATCGATTCGTTCATACAGTGGAAAAAATTATTACAAGTATTATATAAAAAAGGTTCTTGGAGCGATTATATTAATAGTCAGAGAAGGGTAACGAGAAAGTATAACATTAACAATTAAAGTAGTTTCCATAATTATCATCTAACAATATTTAAATAATTCTGATATAATGTTTAAAAAAGTTGAATCGTCAAACCATATGCAGCTTCTGACGTCACTCGATGAGGAAGGCACAGATTCGTATTTTTTAAAGATGGCCGCTCTTAGATATGGCGAGGTTACTGGGAATGTCGTCGTGTTAAAATCTCACAGCAAAATTACCTTCATAAATGTTTGAAATGTCCCCACACTGGTGTAATCTGTCTAATAGGTTGTTTGGTGTGTTCTGAAGAAGTGTTCCGTGTATACTTGTGTTAATTATGTTATTTGATATGTGTTCACTTCTGTGGGTTAACTGCTCAAAAAGTGGTTATGATTTGTAGCGTTAATTATCACAAATATATTGTTTTACTGTTTTAAATCACTAGTATAATGAAGTTGGGTGTTAGTTTTCACTATTGTCGCTAACGTTTCTGTAGTTTTAGTTAGAAAAATGTTTAATTTATTTAACTCTCGTTACACTGATATTAGAAGGTAACCGTAGTACCATTTTCTACACGGTTTTAAGGAACGTTATATTACACAACTATTCAGCTTGATATTCAAAAAAAGACTACACTAACTTCCTTCATGTTAGTCAAAATCTGGCCCAGTTAATCTTTGAAAAAGTATTGTTAAAATATTTTGATTTCCCATACACATGATACAAAATTACATTATATATGGAATTTATTTATTTTATTCATCACCTTCATGAATTATGAACCTTATCATTGGTTTAATCATCTCATTCCTTTTAAATTGATATATTATAGTCCATATCTGTTGACATTTTGTGGAAATTACCAAATTTCTCTCTTTTTGGAAATCTAGGCTCAAAAATTGGTTTCCGCCTTCATATAATTTTTCTTCCATTTTAATTGTTATTAATACTATTATAATAAATTTTAATTAGTCATATTTCTCTTCCTTTCCCTAAATACATATAAATTGAATCTTTGAACTGGTTTTTATGTTAATCTCTGAATTTGACATTGCTCTTTAAAATTAATTAATTTATATATTTTGAAAATTTACAATATTTTAAGGTATATTTCCTTATTATCACTTTAACTCATAGGATCATGCACAGTAGTGGTTAACTGATTTCCCTTACCTAAATCTTGCTAGTTTACAGGAATTATAAGTGAATTAACTGGTTTATATGGCTTCTGTGAATTCACCACATGGCCTAGAGTTTAGAATTTTACATTTCTGTCTTTCTCAAATAAATTTAATCCTACTCCTCCTCTGACTTTACATAGTTATTATTACATGAAAATAAAACGTTTTACAAACCCATTGTGAGGTGTAGTATTTGATTAATACTACTGTTATATAAAAAATAATAATGAACATCATTCAGCATTCTAAGATTGAACATATTGCTGACATGGTTTGAAAACATACATTTAATTCCTTTTTGAATTAATACAGCATACCTACTGAAACATTATTAATGGTATGTATGCTGTTATTTGGCAAACATAATTCATTTTAAACACATATAAATCTTATTTACTAAAAATTCTTATAAACCTATTGAGTTCATGGCTGTGAACAAGTAGCCATTTTAAACATTTTAAAACTATGAACATAAATTAATGCCAGTCCTTTCTGGTCTAAACCATTATTATCTATTATCCCCTTCATCAGTAAACATGTCCACCCATACTCTAGTTATTATCATTTTTACAAACGTCTTGTAATAACAGAGTTACATTAAAATAATAAAATATTGGAAATCTTCCATTTTATTATTTTATGATGATGTGTATTATTGAATATAAAAGTTGTTATATAGCATATTGATAAGTCATAGTATCACTAACTTTAAGTTTATTGTATTTCCAAAAACACTTGCACAAGTTCACTTTCACTGGTGGTTCTGATATTTTGAGTCTTATTATCTCAGACCAGACCTTTAGTAATCATGGACTGTTAAGACTTGTTTATTTTCTTTATCACACAATAGCTTTAGTTGGTTCACTTCTTATTATACTAGACAACACTTTTGATTTCTTAATAATTACATTTTTATAGGATTTTGGGATGTTATACTTTCTTTTTAATTGTCTCTATGGGTTTGGGGTTGATGGTATTTACTAATAGGTTTTATAACGGTGTTTCTTTCATACTATTTCTTCCTCCCTTCTTGTCTTCTTTCTTGTCTTTCTTCTTATCTTCTTGTCTTCATTCTTCACTCTTGGGTAAACCAAGGTACTTCGTGTTATCTCGACTGATGTTTAGTTTGGAGTATCGAAGTTATTTACTGATACTGACTTTGCTCTTCGCTAAAGGTTTCAGGGTATTGTTTACTTCCTGATCATCAATTTTATTCTTCCTTCTTCTTGTGTTTGGGGTATTTTGGTGTTTCGCCACTCTTTAAACCG
The DNA here is from genome assembly GCA_034769895.1 of Magicicada septendecula. Lineage (NCBI taxonomy): Eukaryota > Metazoa > Arthropoda > Insecta > Hemiptera > Cicadidae > Magicicada > Magicicada septendecula. The sequence goes on along the minus strand of CM068371.1, from coordinate 339,837,896 downwards.
ATTCTCTTTTCTTGATATTGTGTTATCTAATTTGTTTACTGCTCCTAGCTTCCTGGGTAAATTCCTGATTTTATAATATGAGTTGCTTTCAATAATTTCTTTGATTTTTAACAGTGGTTTTTATATAATGTAATGAGAATTTTTATTTTATTGTTGTTTATTCCTTTGATTTCATTCAATTTCATTCGATTTTATATTAACATATGTGGTGTAATTAATTTTTATTATTTTATATGAATTAATAAATAGTGGATTTTCTGTCACGCTACAATGCATATGTGTTTCCTAATGTAAAAAATATTATCAATGACTTGAATAAGTAGACCGGCATACCGTAATAAACATAATAGGCCCATATTCTCAAACAAGGAACACACAAACCTCCATTTCAACATGAAGCTAAACTGTCATTCTTGACTTTATTCACAATCAAAATAGTGGCATTCTTAATTTCTTTTGTGATAACAGGTTTTTCGAATTTTTTTTTACAAAATACGCTCACATTATGCTATTTTATTTGTAGGATTTTTTATTATATAGATTTTATACTAATGGTTATCATTATTTTCATTATAGGCCTATAGTCTAAACATTAGCCTCCTCCGTCTTCTTGGTCTTGTCCTTGTCATGTGTTCTTTCCATTTGTGCCAATCATCTTTTATTTTTCACCGATGTTTTATATATAGGCCTGTTTACTTCATCGAAAATATCTTGTGTCAGGCCTACTTCTGTCAGCTCATGTTCACAATTCAGGTGTCGTAGGTCCTTCATCTTAGAGGACTACTGCTTCAATTATCGTGGTCATAACATACATCTCATTACGGTATAACAAACAAGAGGCAGATACTGTTTAGTGAAGTTGAATATTAAATACGTAGTAGCGCGGTTTTGTTTACTGTCCGATCTGTTTTTGGCTTTACAAATCGTTTCATATTTGTGCATTTTACTACATATAGACCTCTCTCCATGAAACCTTATAATATTGCCCACATAGTTAAAGCGACTTACTTGCCCATCATTTGGCTGTTAATCACTAATTTTTATGAAACTGTTCGTGTCCTTTGACAGACGTAACTTTAGACATAACCGTAAATATATTTATCATATGCATGCATTACTATACACAAATTAATATATGTGATTTATAAACATGACTTAATATATGACTTACATTTCAAAATACATTATATTATATTTGTGTGTGTGTGTGTGTGTGTGTGTGTGTGTGTGTGTGTGTGTGTGTGTGTGTGTGTGTGTGTGTGTGTGTGTGTGTGTGTGTGTGTGTGTGAAATTATCGGTCTCTGATAATGCAGAAATAATTTCTCCATATAACCTAACCTAACTGTACAAAACTTTGAAGATTTATATAAATAAGTGAGGTAGCGAAACGAGTTCTCAATTTTAACTCTGCCGTTTCACATTTGTCTATCTGCCTTCCTCCATATTTGCGGAATCTCTCACGTAAAATTTTAAATGCTTCAAACGTTTTTCTAAAAATTTTACATACGTGTGCACATGTTAGTCTCCCACATAACCTTGCTGTTTGTGATACTGATTCTCCCTCACTTAGAATTAGGCAAAGCTTTTTAGTTCAAATTTTTTAAAAATTGGAAAATTTAATTTCTGTATAAAATTAAAGAAATGTTTAACCAATATCTAAATAGAATGTTCAGTTTTTAAATTTTAGAATTTTTCTACAACACGGCTCATAAAGTGGATCAAGTGTTTGTGTATAGAATAGGCTAGTTATCATAGTGTGAACATAGTGTCCAGTTTTCGAAATTTTTGAGATTTAAAACATAACTGCCCAAAAAAGCGATAAAGATTTTTTAAGTGTATAGATTCATGCCAGTATGAGACTAAAATGAATTTTTACCCAAATCTGAATTCAGTGTTTGCTTTGAAAGTTTTAACTTTGGGGCTACACGGCCCACAAGTGAAGTATAGGGCTACATTTTAAAAACTGTAAAAACCTATATGGAAGATCAAATTATGAGAAACTTCATTAAAAATATCATCTCGGTGGGGCTTTAATAATTTATGAAAATTAATAGGCTATCTGTTAACGGATATGTCAATGATAATATGAAATAAATTTGATTTGATGTCAAAATGGTGAGTGACTTTTGCATCTAAGGAAGTGTTCTAGTTACAGTTTAAAATGCACCAAATTTTCATTATTACCGTCTTCACTGAAAGGAGTAGGCAGGTACTAGTATGCAGTCTGTGTATATGTTAAAAATTGCCGGAGAAGTGGCGCACCGTTTTCTAATACTCCTAATATGTTCAGTCTGTTTATCATCTAAATCTAAATTAATAGTTGTTTCTGTAATAGAATCTCTAGAGAACTTTAATCAGTAATTAAAGGAAACCTCTTTGTTTAATTTTAAGTGCAACATACCTTCTTTCCGTTATCACCTGTGCATTGTCCACTTTGATGACCTCTCCCCATCTTCTCTAATAGTTTTTCTTAAAAATGTTCCCTGGACGGTAGCGCAATGATTTTATTTTCTAGGTTGGCTAATCTGATTTATATCGCGCATCAATTTTCGCGTGGTTGTACCTTGCACAGTGCATAGCTAGCTTCCTCGGCGTTCGGTTCGCCGAATCCTTCGCTGTCAATTAGCGTCGACATTAAATGTAGGCTTTAGGCCCTTGTATTCTCGATTATGGCCGACTAGGCCCTCTTCATGATTAGCTAAATTCATACTAATTCGCAACATGCAGTATTAGCCAGCCTCATTCAAATTTACATCTGTAATGTAATTATTCAAAACATTAAAATTATTCGTATACAGTCCACTTCTTGTTATTTCTTAATGCAGAATTAATTCATTTTACACATCATCTCAATCACTATGGAAGACCAGCCAACAGAATATTTAATTCAAGAAGAATACATTTAGCCCACTTGGACCCAATTAATTAACACTTCCTGTCCACGCTTGTGGAACATTATTTCATTCAACAGTTTCGGTCCACTTGGACTGGGACTAATCATTTTTTGGTCACTCCGGACCTGGATTTCCATTTAATATCTTTATATCTGTTTCTGGCCATCACGGGCGGAATAGCGCGTCAGCTGATGCGACCGTGGCGTGATTTGCGTCGCCATTTCGCTCGTCATCTTCGGACAACGTAATAGCAAGTTCCTGCCGGCTGCAGTGCTTCAAAGTGGTCATCTCTGCCAGCTGTTCACCATCGTCACCAAGGAGCCGACGCTGTGGGACGTCGCCAACCAGGTACCACCAGCAACAGTAAAAAGGTGCGTAAAAAAATGTCTGAAGAAGGCCTCAAGGTGCTGACCAGAAAGAGAGGCGGATTAAAGTCCGCGATAGTGCGGATACAATCCGCGGTAAACTCGTTTGATATTAATTTAAGCACAAAACATTTTCTGACTGTAAGATTAGAAAGTCTTAAGAGCTTAGCCTCGAAATACGACGAGGTACAGTCTGAGATAGAGCTTATCAGTAAAGACACGAGCGCTGCTCAGGCAGACCGAGTCGAGGTTGAGGAAATGATATACTCAACTGAGGCAAACATTTTACAACTTCTTGACACTTTTAATACTCAGACTGTGCCTCCTGTACTATCGACGCCTATGCATTTAAAGCCGATAAGTTTGCCCTGCTTCTCAGGCAACATACTTGAGTGGCAACACTTCTATTCAATTTTCAATGATCTAGTGCATTCAAGATCCGACTTAACACCAGTACAGAAACTGCATTATTTGCATTCCTCGGTGAAGTGTGAACTATTAGACTTAATTAAATCATTACCCATTTGTCAAGAAAATTATGTAATAGCGTTGAACTTGCTGTCCGAGAGGTATAATAATCCATTTATATTAGCCAAATATTATGTACAAAACCTACTTCAGGTTAAGTCCACAATAAAGGACTCAGTCCAAAGCTTGGCGGAGTTTACGAATACAATAACGTCTTCCGTTAATTCACTGGCGGCAATGAAGCTGTCCGTAAATTCATTTGAGTTTAATACCATATAGTTGCTCTCCACCAAACTTGACCCTATTACTTTAAAACTTTGGAAGGAGTCAATAGACCCTGACAACTTGCCCAGTTTTCAAGACTTTACGCATTTTTTAAACTTGCGCCGACAGCTTTTAGAAAATACAATGCCAATTGAATCCGGACAGCAATTCAACAAACCTAGCGTAAAACCAAACAATAAATTTGAGAAATATAGCTTAACAAATACTGCTGGAAGCAATACCTTTAAGAGTTATCACGCAGCGGCAAGGCATTATTTATGCGTGTGTTGTAAATCTGACCACCCGCTTTACATGTGTAACAATTTTCGTATATTGTAACGGTACATAACCCGGTCCCAATAAAGTAAATCATGAGAATAAAAGTCAGAAATGGGTAAAACTAAAGCTCGCTCAACATTTAATTATATCACTCAACATAATAAACAATTCGAGTGGTATATAGTGCGAAGTGAGTTCTAGTGTACCCATTGAGGTGAAAAACCAAAGTAAAATTAATGTATTACTAAACTGTGCTGTATGTTTTGGATAGGATAAAACTATGGAAGTAGTATGTAATAATACTAATTGATTTTTTTAATTTTATTTATTTATTGTAATTTATATTGTATGAACCACAATTTGTTATACCCAAGTTAATATTATATTGTTTCAAATAATTGTGTTAGATTGTAAGGAAACCCAGGGTTAATTTTAAAAGACATAAAAATTTTAACTACCAAAGATAATATAAAATTAAAATAATCCTATGAAGGAAATGACAACAGGAAGTAGTACCGGGTATGAACACTATTCGAGACTAAATAAATAATATATAAATTTATTTAATGATAATAAAATGATAAAATATTTATATACAATGTCATAAAAAAAAATTAACCAAAACATATTATGTAAATTAAATTAGTAAAGAAACCGGAATGGAAGGGAATTATTCTTCCATAAATAAAATATAAATTTATAATAATCACAAACTGCCTACATAATAAAAATACTATGTGTTACTAAGAGTGATGAAAAATGACAAGTATTGTTAATAAGATATAAAAATTTCAAACTAAACCGGAGAGTTGAAGAAACGATGCGACAAAAATTATAAAAAATAACCTTTTTTGGACGTTGGAGGAGGCGAAATTCACGCAAGAGTAATAAACAAAGTGAATACTAACTAATTATACCTGAGGAATCCAAATTAAATGGTGATATACATAAAAAACCAGTGGATGAAAACATTCTGAGGATCCAATATAGTTCGGCCTACTTCTAGTAGACAATCAGAAAATACTCCAAACGAAAAGGAAATAATAACGCAAGACGTACCTCATCACAGAATAAAACTTCAATCCAGTAAGGACAACACGGAGCGAGGTAATATAAACATTTTTTCGTAATAAGTCCAGAAGAAAACTCGTTTTTTAACAGTGAAATAGAACAAAAAATATTCATTTTATCATATGTTTCTTTCAAAGTAAACAAATACATGCTGCTCTCTTACGGCAATTCCGGAAACTACGTAATATTTGAAAAATAAACAAAATTATTTATTAATTTTTTGATATTTGTAAAGCGTAGCAATTATCCATTTCTGACACTCTCATAACACAAAGAATTCACCCTGAACCCTGGGGAATTACTAAGAATTATGTAATAACTGATGTTTTTTATTATAGCGTAATATTGGGTAAATAACAACATATATGTTTTGTTCCTTAGACAGATCTATGTTTACTCGGTAAAGTCGAGATGATGTTTTTTTCAAATAAGATTAATTGTGATACCTATATTTTGGTGGCAGGAGACAAAAGTCAATAATCAATAAAGCAATATTATTGAAAATTAATATTGAATTATAACGTGTTATAATTTATTGTAGTGGGTAGTTAATGAAAATTTCAGCACAACATACAGAAGAAATCGTCACAACTAAGGGGCAATAATGATACTTACTCTCTCTTCTGCATAAGGCTGAACAAATTACCTCCTTGACCCCAAATCACACACTCTCGATTTCTTTTAGATTGAGTAAAACAAGATAAACAAAATCCTTTATTTGTACCTTTTAAAACGTCAGTTAGTATAATTCAAAAGTGACGCATACTGCGTGAGGCATATAATAAACACTTTTTCAAGTGCATCCCTCACAAGAAACCGCACGTTACAGAATTGGCTTCCATCGCGGGGCTTGAAAAATAGCGACTGCTCATTTTACGTTACAGAATTGGCGTACAACTGTGGGGTGGAATTAACAAAGCTTGTAATTGCAATATACTCGCAAATGTACACCTCACATTAAGCGGTACGTTACAGAATTGGCGCTCAACGTAAAAGGGCGGTAATTAGAAAAGGATTTTGATATTTAATATAAAATATATATCAAAAAATCTAATTATCGTTGGCAGTTATGAGAAAACAAGAAATGCCTAATACCCGAGGAAAATCGAAGAAGAGGGCAGAAGAAAAGGAGATTGAAGAAGGTGGACAGGAACAAGAAATAGAATTAGTTACGGACAGTGAAATGGACCAACAGACAGGTGATATAGAAGAAACTGAAGTAGTTATGGATACGGAAAAGGAAATAGTGGAAGAGGATGCCCAAGGGGACCAACCAGATAAATCCACCCAAAAAGAAGATATGAGCATGCAGGAGATGTTGAGAATTATTATGGAAAGCAATAAACAAACAAATGATAAAATAGACGAAAAATTTAGGAAACAGGAGGAAACTTTGAAGGAACAGAATAAACAAACTAATGAAAAAATAGAAACCATTCATGGAAATATCAAACAAACCATGAATGAACCATAAACCATAAACTGAAACTGAAAGAAACTGTTGAAGGACAAAGAGAAGAGATGAATGCAAAATTTGAAGAGAATAATAAGAATTTAAAACAATTTGAGTGTAAAATGGAGAATGTCAATAAGGAGATATGGAAAACTTTCGGAGAGAAGTTTGAAAATGTTAATACGAGTGTCCAGAAAGCAGATACATACAAGGAGGAGACAAATAAACAAATGGACTATAGTGTCAAGAATTTGGATGAAACATCAGACAGCACTTCAGAAGGCATTAAAGTAAGTCCGAATACAGAAGAGAGTAGGAAGGAAATAGAAATTACAGAATACCAAGGTGTAATGCCATCTGAAAAGAAAAATAGCCACAACAAAAAGGATGTTCAAACCGTGGAAAGGAAGACCAAGAAAATAATAAAAACATGTAGAAAGAGAATAATAAATACCAAGGAAGAATGGGAGATGATTACAGGTGGATTAATTAATGTATTCAACCTTCCAATTAACGAACAGAGGGAGTTAATTAAGTTTACATCCCAGTTAAATGTGTCAACGATGGAAGTGCATCAGACAATATCAGCCGTATCTTCAAGACGGAAGACAACATGCAAATATTGGGCAAATAATCTAGAGGTAAAAGGGAATGAAATGAGATTAAATATGAGCAACTATGTTATGTTAGAGGAGGTACAATACTGGTTAGTTAAAAAGGAACGAATTATGACGGAAGACCGGTACTTAAGTGAAAGTTTCATAGCAGAAAAGTGGGAGAGCCGGATGGTAAGAAGATTATCAAGGAGAGAATTAATTACGAACACCCCAGCAATCCGAGAACATGGAGTACCTGAAAAAATGGACCACGGTTAAACAGACTCCCAACAAACCAGAAAAAAGGGACGGATTTTATGGATACAGGACCAAGCAACCCATTGTAAATAAAACCCCAAAATTCAAAAAAGCACGTAAGGACAACTTACTCAAGGTATTTCGAACAATATAATTTAAAATGAAAAGACTAAAACCCCAAAATTCTAAAAGCACGTAAGGACAACTTACTCAAGGTATTTCGAACAATAATTTAAAGTGAAGAGAATAAAACCCCAAAATTCAAAAAGTGTGTAAGTACAACTTACTTAAGATATTTTGCAACCATTAGAATTAATAAAAAGTGTGTAAGTACAACTTACTTAAGATATTTTGCAACCATTAGAATTAATAAAAAGTGTGTAAGGACAACTTACTCAAGTTATTTTGAAACCATATAATTTAAAATAAAAGGACAAACCACCAAGATAATGTAAGGACAAATGATAAAATAATATTTATAAAGAACTGATTTAAAATGGACTAATAGGAAAAATAATATTTTGATGGTAACAAAAGAAGAATAAATAAATAAACAATTGATGGTAATGTGCTCAGATAAGAAGAATAACGAATAATTTAATGACTCCAATGAAACTGAAGGAGGATGATAATTAATACAACAAAAATTAGAATTTCTTTTTTTTTTTTGATTATATAAGAAGAAATGATACGGAGAAATATGTCACAAGAAGTAAAGTCAAAAGAATTTTAACATAAGGCCTATCAATGATGTTATATGCTATTAGTCAATGGAAAAGAAGAAGGAATCAAGGAGAAGAAGAAATATATAAATAAATACAAACAGCTACAGTATGAAGAATCCCAAAAGTGTTTGGTACTAGTCGCTAATTGACTACTACTTATAATTTTTTTATTTTTATGTATTGACCGTAGAAATGTTCCGGCAATAATTTTTATGAGCAGGGATGATGTTCCCCTGGTCTCAGAAGGTGTAAGGATGGACAGCGGTGTATGGACCCAGAGTGGCCACCCGACTGGAACCACCGCACAGGATAGGGAAAAATGTTAGGGAAATTGAATATTTAAGGGATAATAATTATAAAATAGCTGAAAAGAGTGATATTGGATTCCAGAAGTATAAATGAAGAAAATAGAAGGAAGATAGCAGACAGAAGCTTAATTGATAAAGCGAGTATATAAAAGTAAATAGAAATGAGGCTTAAAACAAGTTTAATATAATTAGTGTGACCAGTCCTTATCAAATAAAATGTGGAAGTACCACTACCCAGAAATGAATAACTGATGAATTTGCCTCCAAGAGAGAGAGAGTTAAGTAAGAAAATAGCAATTACCACCAGTCGGAATTACCAGAGAGTATAATCAGTCGGAAATGAAACACTATTATGAAAACAAAGTCAAGACCATTAGGAGACTTGAACAAATCAACAATTTATTTCTATCAACGAGTTGAACTAAAATAAATTTGTTCTGGGGGGGGGGGCTTTATGTAACGGTACATAACCCGGTCCCAATAAAGTAAATCATGAGAATACAAGTCAGAAATGGGTAAAACTAAAGCTCGCTCAACATTTAATTATATCACTCAACATAATAAACAATTCGAGTGGTATATAGTGCGAAGTGAGTTCTAGTGTACCCATTGAGGTGAAAAACCAAAGTGAAATTAATGTATTACTAAACTGTGCTGTATGTTTTGGATAGGATAAAACTATGGAAGTAGTATGTAATAATACTAATTGATTTTTTTAATTTTATTTATTTATTGTAATTTATATTGTATGAACCACAATTTGTTATACCCAAGTCAATATTATATTGTTTCAAATAATTGTGTTAGATTGTAAGGAAACCCAGGGTTAATTTTAAAAGACATAAAAATTTTAACTACCAAAGATAATATAAAATTAAAATAATCCTATGAAGGAAATGACAACAGGAAGTAGTACCGGGTATGAACACTATTCGAGACTAAATAAATAATATATAAATTTATTTAATGATAATAAAATGATAAAATATTTATATACAATGTCATAAAAAAAAATTAACCAAAACATATTATGTAAATTAAATTAGTAAAGAAACCGGAATGGAAGGGAATTATTCTTCCATAAATAAAATATAAATTTATAATAATCACAAACTGCCTACATAATAAAAATACTATGTGTTACTAAGAGTGATGAAAAATGACAAGTATTGTTAATAAGATATAAAAATTTCAAACTAAACCGGAGAGTTGAAGAAACGATGCGACAAAAATTATAAAAAATAACCTTTTTTGGACGTTGGAGGAGGCGAAATTCACGCAAGAGTAATAAACAAAGTGAATACTAACTAATTATACCTGAGGAATCCAAATTAAATGGTGATATACATAAAAAACCAGTGGATGAAAACATTCTGAGGATCCAATATAGTTCGGCCTACTTCTAGTAGACAATCAGAAAATACTCCAAACGAAAAGGAAATAATAACGCAAGACGTACCTCATCACAGAATAAAACTTCAATCCAGTAAGGACAACACGGAGCGAGGTAATATAAACATTTTTTCGTAATAAGTCCAGAAGAAAACTCGTTTTTTAACAGTGAAATAGAACAAAAAATATTCATTTTATCATATGTTTCTTTCAAAGTAAACAAATACATGCTGCTCTCTTACGGCAATTCCGGAAACTACGTAATATTTGAAAAATAAACAAAATTATTTATTAATTTTTTGATATTTGTAAAGTGTAGCAATTATCCATTTCTGACACTCTCCTAACACAAAGAATTCTCCCTGAACCCTGGGGAATTACTAAGAATTATGTAATAACTGATGTTTTTTATTATAGCGTAATATTGGGTAAATAACAACATATATGTTTTGTTCCTTAGACAGATCTATGTTTACTCGGTAAAGTCGAGATGATGTTTTTTTCAAATAAGATTAATTGTGATACCTATATTTTGGTGGCAGGAGACAAAAGTCAATAATCAATAAAGCAATATTATTGAAAATTAATATTGAATTATAACGTGTTATAATTTATTGTAGTGGGTAGTTAATGAAAATTTCAGCACATCATACAGAAGAAATCGTCACAACTAAGGGGCAATAATGATACTTACTCTCTCTTCTGCATAAGGCTGAACAAATTACCTCCTTGACCCCAAATCACACACTCTCGATTTCTTTTAGATTGAGTAAAACAAGATAAACAAAATCCTTTATTTGTACCTTTTAAAACGTCAGTTAGTATAATTCAAAAGTGACGCATACTGCGTGAGGCATATAATAAACACTTTTGCAAGTGCATCCCTCACAAGAAACCGCACGTTACAGAATTGGCTTCCATCGCGGGGCTTGAAAAATAGCGACTGCTCATTTTACGTTACAGAATTGGCGTACAACTGTGGGGTGGAATTAACAAAGCTTGTAATTGCAATATACTCGCAAATGTACACCTCACATTAAGCGGTACGTTACAGAATTGGCGCTCAACGTAAAAGGGCGGTAATTAGAAAAGAATTTTGATATTTAATATAAAATATATATCAAAAAATCTAATTATCGTTGGCAGTTATGAGAAAACAAGAAATGCCTAATACCCGAGGAAAATCGAAGAAGAGGGCAGAAGAAAAGGAGATTGAAGAAGGTGGACAGGAACAAGAAATAGAATTAGTTACGGACAGTGAAATGGACCAACAGACAGGTGATATAGAAGAAACTGAAGTAGTTATGGATACGGAAAAGGAAATAGTGGAAGAGGATGCCCAAGGGGACCAACCAGATAAATCCACCCAAAAAGAAGATATGAGCATGCAGGAGATGTTGAGAATTATTATGGAAAGCAATAAACAAACAAATGATAAAATAGACGAAAAATTTAGGAAACAGGAGGAAACTTTGAAGGAACAGAATAAACAAACTAATGAAAAAATAGAAACCATTCATGGAAATATCAAACAAACCATGAATGAACCATAAACCATAAACTGAAACTGAAAGAAACTGTTGAAGGACAAAGAGAAGAGATGAATGCAAAATTTGAAGAGAATAATAAGAATTTAAAACAATTTGAGTGTAAAATGGAGAATGTCAATAAGGAGATATGGAAAACTTTCGGAGAGAAGTTTGAAAATGTTAATACGAGTGTCCAGAAAGCAGATACATACAAGGAGGAGACAAATAAACAAATGGACTATAGTGTCAAGAATTTGGATGAAACATCAGACAGCACTTCAGAAGGCATTAAAGTAAGTCCGAATACAGAAGAGAGTAGGAAGGAAATAGAAATTACAGAATACCAAGGTGTAATGCCATCTGAAAAGAAAAATAGCCACAACAAAAAGGATGTTCAAACCGTGGAAAGGAAGACCAAGAAAATAATAAAAACATGTAGAAAGAGAATAATAAATACCAAGGAAGAATGGGAGATGATTACAGGTGGATTAATTAATGTATTCAACCTTCCAATTAACGAACAGAGGGAGTTAATTAAGTTTACATCCCAGTTAAATGTGTCAACGATGGAAGTGCATCAGACAATATCAGCCGTATCTTCAAGACGGAAGACAACATGCAAATATTGGGCAAATAATCTAGAGGTAAAAGGGAATGAAATGAGATTAAATATGAGCAACTATGTTATGTTAGAGGAGGTACAATACTGGTTAGTTAAAAAGGAACGAATTATGACGGAAGACCGGTACTTAAGTGAAAGTTTCATAGCAGAAAAGTGGGAGAGCCGGATGGTAAGAAGATTATCAAGGAGAGAATTAATTACGAACACCCCAGCAATCCGAGAACATGGATTACCTGAAAAAATGGACCACGGTTAAACAGACTCCCAACAAACCAGAAAAAAGGGACGGATTTTATGGATACAGGACCAAGCAACCCATTGTAAATAAAACCCCAAAATTCAAAAAAGCACGTAAGGACAACTTACTCAAGGTATTTCGAACAATATAATTTAAAATGAAAAGACTAAAACCCCAAAATTCTAAAAGCACGTAAGGACAACTTACTCAAGGTATTTCGAACAATAATTTAAAGTGAAGAGAATAAAACCCCAAAATTCAAAAAGTGTGTAAGTACAACTTACTTAAGATATTTTGCAACCATTAGAATTAATAAAAAGTGTGTAAGTACAACTTACTTAAGATATTTTGCAACCATTAGAATTAATAAAAAGTGTGTAAGGACAACTTACTCAAGTTATTTTGAAACCATATAATTTAAAATAAAAGGACAAACCACCAAGATAATGTAAGGACAAATGATAAAATAATATTTATAAAGAACTGATTTAAAATGGACTAATAGGAAAAATAATATTTTGATGGTAACAAAAGAAGAATAAATAAATAAACAATTGATGGTAATGTGCTCAGATAAGAAGAATAACGAATAATTTAATGACTCCAATGAAACTGAAGGAGGATGATAATTAATACAACAAAAATTAGAATTTCTTTTTTTTTTGAAGATTATATAAGAAGAAATGATACGGAGAAATATGTCACAAGAAGTAAAGTCAAAAGAATTTTAACATAAGGCCTATCAATGATGTTATATGCTATTAGTCAATGGAAAAGAAGAAGGAATCAAGGAGAAGAAGAAATATATAAATAAATACAAACAGCTACAGTATGAAGAATCCCAAAAGTGTTTGGTACTAGTCGCTAATTGACTACTACTTATAATTTTTTTATTTTTATGTATTGACCGTAGAAATGTTCCGGCAATAATTTTTATGAGCAGGGATGATGTTCCCCTGGTCTCAGAAGGTGTAAGGATGGACAGCGGTGTATGGACCCAGAGTGGCCACCCGACTGGAACCACCGCACAGGATAGGGAAAAATGTTAGGGAAATTGAATATTTAAGGGATAATAATTATAAAATAGCTGAAAAGAGTGATATTGGATTCCAGAAGTATAAATGAAGAAAATAGAAGGAAGATAGCAGACAGAAGCTTAATTGATAAAGCGAGTATATAAAAGTAAATAGAAATGAGGGTTAAAACAAGTTTAATATAATTAGTGTGACCAGTCCTTATCAAATAAAATGTGGAAGTACCACTACCCAGAAATGAATAATTGATGAATTTGCCTCCAAGAGAGAGAGAGTTAAGTAAGAAAATAGCAATTACCACCAGTCGGAATTACCAGAGAGTATAATCAGTCGGAAATGAAACACTATTATGAAAACAAAGTCAAGACCATTAGGAGACTTGAACAAATCAACAATTTATTTCTATCAACGAGTTGAACTAAAATAAATTTGTTCTGGGGGGGGGGCTTTATGTAACGGTACATAACCCGGTCCCAATAAAGTAAATCATGAGAATACAAGTCAGAAATGGGTAAAACTAAAGCTCGCTCAACATTTAATTATATCACTCAACATAATAAACAATTCGAGTGGTATATAGTGCGAAGTGAGTTCTAGTGTACCCATTGAGGTGAAAAACCAAAGTGAAATTAATGTATTACTAAACTGTGCTGTATGTTTTGGATAGGATAAAACTATGGAAGTAGTATGTAATAATACTAATTGATTTTTTTAATTTTATTTATTTATTGTAATTTATATTGTATGAACCACAATTTGTTATACCCAAGTCAATATTATATTGTTTCAAATAATTGTGTTAGATTGTAAGGAAACCCAGGGTTAATTTTAAAAGACATAAAAATTTTAACTACCAAAGATAATATAAAATTAAAATAATCCTATGAAGGAAATGACAACAGGAAGTAGTACCGGGTATGAACACTATTCGAGACTAAATAAATAATATATAAATTTATTTAATGATAATAAAATGATAAAATATTTATATACAATGTCATAAAAAAAAATTAACCAAAACATATTATGTAAATTAAATTAGTAAAGAAACCGGAATGGAAGGGAATTATTCTTCCATAAATAAAATATAAATTTATAATAATCACAAACTGCCTACATAATAAAAATACTATGTGTTACTAAGAGTGATGAAAAATGACAAGTATTGTTAATAAGATATAAAAATTTCAAACTAAACCGGAGAGTTGAAGAAACGATGCGACAAAAATTATAAAAAATAACCTTTTTTGGACGTTGGAGGAGGCGAAATTCACGCAAGAGTAATAAACAAAGTGAATACTAACTAATTATACCTGAGGAATCCAAATTAAATGGTGATATACATAAAAAACCAGTGGATGAAAACATTCTGAGGATCCAATATAGTTCGGCCTACTTCTAGTAGACAATCAGAAAATACTCCAAACGAAAAGGAAATAATAACGCAAGACGTACCTCATCACAGAATAAAACTTCAATCCAGTAAGGACAACACGGAGCGAGGTAATATAAACATTTTTTCGTAATAAGTCCAGAAGAAAACTCGTTTTTTAACAGTGAAATAGAACAAAAAATATTCATTTTATCATATGTTTCTTTCAAAGTAAACAAATACATGCTGCTCTCTTACGGCAATTCCGGAAACTACGTAATATTTGAAAAATAAACAAAATTATTTATTAATTTTTTGATATTTGTAAAGTGTAGCAATTATCCATTTCTGACACTCTCCTAACACAAAGAATTCTCCCTGAACCCTGGGGAATTACTAAGAATTATGTAATAACTGATGTTTTTTATTATAGCGTAATATTGGGTAAATAACAACATATATGTTTTGTTCCTTAGACAGATCTATGTTTACTCGGTAAAGTCGAGATGATGTTTTTTTCAAATAAGATTAATTGTGATACCTATATTTTGGTGGCAGGAGACAAAAGTCAATAATCAATAAAGCAATATTATTGAAAATTAATATTGAATTATAACGTGTTATAATTTATTGTAGTGGGTAGTTAATGAAAATTTCAGCACATCATACAGAAGAAATCGTCACAACTAAGGGGCAATAATGATACTTACTCTCTCTTCTGCATAAGGCTGAACAAATTACCTCCTTGACCCCAAATCACACACTCTCGATTTCTTTTAGATTGAGTAAAACAAGATAAACAAAATCCTTTATTTGTACCTTTTAAAACGTCAGTTAGTATAATTCAAAAGTGACGCATACTGCGTGAGGCATATAATAAACACTTTTGCAAGTGCATCCCTCACAAGAAACCGCACGTTACAGAATTGGCTTCCATCGCGGGGCTTGAAAAATAGCGACTGCTCATTTTACGTTACAGAATTGGCGTACAACTGTGGGGTGGAATTAACAAAGCTTGTAATTGCAATATACTCGCAAATGTACACCTCACATTAAGCGGTACGTTACAGAATTGGCGCTCAACGTAAAAGGGCGGTAATTAGAAAAGAATTTTGATATTTAATATAAAATATATATCAAAAAATCTAATTATCGTTGGCAGTTATGAGAAAACAAGAAATGCCTAATACCCGAGGAAAATCGAAGAAGAGGGCAGAAGAAAAGGAGATTGAAGAAGGTGGACAGGAACAAGAAATAGAATTAGTTACGGACAGTGAAATGGACCAACAGACAGGTGATATAGAAGAAACTGAAGTAGTTATGGATACGGAAAAGGAAATAGTGGAAGAGGATGCCCAAGGGGACCAACCAGATAAATCCACCCAAAAAGAAGATATGAGCATGCAGGAGATGTTGAGAATTATTATGGAAAGCAATAAACAAACAAATGATAAAATAGACGAAAAATTTAGGAAACAGGAGGAAACTTTGAAGGAACAGAATAAACAAACTAATGAAAAAATAGAAACCATTCATGGAAATATCAAACAAACCATGAATGAACCATAAACCATAAACTGAAACTGAAAGAAACTGTTGAAGGACAAAGAGAAGAGATGAATGCAAAATTTGAAGAGAATAATAAGAATTTAAAACAATTTGAGTGTAAAATGGAGAATGTCAATAAGGAGATATGGAAAACTTTCGGAGAGAAGTTTGAAAATGTTAATACGAGTGTCCAGAAAGCAGATACATACAAGGAGGAGACAAATAAACAAATGGACTATAGTGTCAAGAATTTGGATGAAACATCAGACAGCACTTCAGAAGGCATTAAAGTAAGTCCGAATACAGAAGAGAGTAGGAAGGAAATAGAAATTACAGAATACCAAGGTGTAATGCCATCTGAAAAGAAAAATAGCCACAACAAAAAGGATGTTCAAACCGTGGAAAGGAAGACCAAGAAAATAATAAAAACATGTAGAAAGAGAATAATAAATACCAAGGAAGAATGGGAGATGATTACAGGTGGATTAATTAATGTATTCAACCTTCCAATTAACGAACAGAGGGAGTTAATTAAGTTTACATCCCAGTTAAATGTGTCAACGATGGAAGTGCATCAGACAATATCAGCCGTATCTTCAAGACGGAAGACAACATGCAAATATTGGGCAAATAATCTAGAGGTAAAAGGGAATGAAATGAGATTAAATATGAGCAACTATGTTATGTTAGAGGAGGTACAATACTGGTTAGTTAAAAAGGAACGAATTATGACGGAAGACCGGTACTTAAGTGAAAGTTTCATAGCAGAAAAGTGGGAGAGCCGGATGGTAAGAAGATTATCAAGGAGAGAATTAATTACGAACACCCCAGCAATCCGAGAACATGGATTACCTGAAAAAATGGACCACGGTTAAACAGACTCCCAACAAACCAGAAAAAAGGGACGGATTTTATGGATACAGGACCAAGCAACCCATTGTAAATAAAACCCCAAAATTCAAAAAAGCACGTAAGGACAACTTACTCAAGGTATTTCGAACAATATAATTTAAAATGAAAAGACTAAAACCCCAAAATTCTAAAAGCACGTAAGGACAACTTACTCAAGGTATTTCGAACAATAATTTAAAGTGAAGAGAATAAAACCCCAAAATTCAAAAAGTGTGTAAGTACAACTTACTTAAGATATTTTGCAACCATTAGAATTAATAAAAAGTGTGTAAGTACAACTTACTTAAGATATTTTGCAACCATTAGAATTAATAAAAAGTGTGTAAGGACAACTTACTCAAGTTATTTTGAAACCATATAATTTAAAATAAAAGGACAAACCACCAAGATAATGTAAGGACAAATGATAAAATAATATTTATAAAGAACTGATTTAAAATGGACTAATAGGAAAAATAATATTTTGATGGTAACAAAAGAAGAATAAATAAATAAACAATTGATGGTAATGTGCTCAGATAAGAAGAATAACGAATAATTTAATGACTCCAATGAAACTGAAGGAGGATGATAATTAATACAACAAAAATTAGAATTTCTTTTTTTTTTGAAGATTATATAAGAAGAAATGATACGGAGAAATATGTCACAAGAAGTAAAGTCAAAAGAATTTTAACATAAGGCCTATCAATGATGTTATATGCTATTAGTCAATGGAAAAGAAGAAGGAATCAAGGAGAAGAAGAAATATATAAATAAATACAAACAGCTACAGTATGAAGAATCCCAAAAGTGTTTGGTACTAGTCGCTAATTGACTACTACTTATAATTTTTTTATTTTTATGTATTGACCGTAGAAATGTTCCGGCAATAATTTTTATGAGCAGGGATGATGTTCCCCTGGTCTCAGAAGGTGTAAGGATGGACAGCGGTGTATGGACCCAGAGTGGCCACCCGACTGGAACCACCGCACAGGATAGGGAAAAATGTTAGGGAAATTGAATATTTAAGGGATAATAATTATAAAATAGCTGAAAAGAGTGATATTGGATTCCAGAAGTATAAATGAAGAAAATAGAAGGAAGATAGCAGACAGAAGCTTAATTGATAAAGCGAGTATATAAAAGTAAATAGAAATGAGGGTTAAAACAAGTTTAATATAATTAGTGTGACCAGTCCTTATCAAATAAAATGTGGAAGTACCACTACCCAGAAATGAATAATTGATGAATTTGCCTCCAAGAGAGAGAGAGTTAAGTAAGAAAATAGCAATTACCACCAGTCGGAATTACCAGAGAGTATAATCAGTCGGAAATGAAACACTATTATGAAAACAAAGTCAAGACCATTAGGAGACTTGAACAAATCAACAATTTATTTCTATCAACGAGTTGAACTAAAATAAATTTGTTCTGGGGGGGGGGCTTTATGTAACGGTACATAACCCGGTCCCAATAAAGTAAATCATGAGAATACAAGTCAGAAATGGGTAAAACTAAAGCTCGCTCAACATTTAATTATATCACTCAACATAATAAACAATTCGAGTGGTATATAGTGCGAAGTGAGTTCTAGTGTACCCATTGAGGTGAAAAACCAAAGTGAAATTAATGTATTACTAAACTGTGCTGTATGTTTTGGATAGGATAAAACTATGGAAGTAGTATGTAATAATACTAATTGATTTTTTTAATTTTATTTATTTATTGTAATTTATATTGTATGAACCACAATTTGTTATACCCAAGTTAATATTATATTGTTTCAAATAATTGTGTTAGATTGTAAGGAAACCCAGGGTTAATTTTAAAAGACATAAAAATTTTAACTACCAAAGATAATATAAAATTAAAATAATCCTATGAAGGAAATGACAACAGGAAGTAGTACCGGGTATGAACACTATTCGAGACTAAATAAATAATATATAAATTTATTTAATGATAATAAAATGATAAAATATTTATATACAATGTCATAAAAAAAAATTAACCAAAACATATTATGTAAATTAAATTAGTAAAGAAACCGGAATGGAAGGGAATTATTCTTCCATAAATAAAATATAAATTTATAATAATCACAAACTGCCTACATAATAAAAATACTATGTGTTACTAAGAGTGATGAAAAATGACAAGTATTGTTAATAAGATATAAAAATTTCAAACTAAACCGGAGAGTTGAAGAAACGATGCGACAAAAATTATAAAAAATAACCTTTTTTGGACGTTGGAGGAGGCGAAATTCACGCAAGAGTAATAAACAAAGTGAATACTAACTAATTATACCTGAGGAATCCAAATTAAATGGTGATATACATAAAAAACCAGTGGATGAAAACATTCTGAGGATCCAATATAGTTCGGCCTACTTCTAGTAGACAATCAGAAAATACTCCAAACGAAAAGGAAATAATAACGCAAGACGTACCTCATCACAGAATAAAACTTCAATCCAGTAAGGACAACACGGAGCGAGGTAATATAAACATTTTTTCGTAATAAGTCCAGAAGAAAACTCGTTTTTTAACAGTGAAATAGAACAAAAAATATTCATTTTATCATATGTTTCTTTCAAAGTAAACAAATACATGCTGCTCTCTTACGGCAATTCCGGAAAATACGTAATATTTGAAAAATAAACAAAATTATTTATTAATTTTTTGATATTTGTAAAGCGTAGCAATTATCCATTTCTGACACTCTCATAACACAAAGAATTCACCCTGAACCCTGGGGAATTACTAAGAATTATGTAATAACTGATGTTTTTTATTATAGCGTAATATTGGGTAAATAACAACATATATGTTTTGTTCCTTAGACAGATCTATGTTTACTCGGTAAAGTCGAGATGATGTTTTTTTCAAATAAGATTAATTGTGATACCTATATTTTGGTGGCAGGAGACAAAAGTCAATAATCAATAAAGCAATATTATTGAAAATTAATATTGAATTATAACGTGTTATAATTTATTGTAGTGGGTAGTTAATGAAAATTTCAGCACAACATACAGAAGAAATCGTCACAACTGAGGGGCAATAATGATACTTACTCTCTCTTCTGCATAAGGCTGAACAAATTACCTCCTTGACCCCAAATCACACACTCTCGATTTCTTTTAGATTGAGTAAAACAAGATAAACAAAATCCTTTATTTATACCTTTTAAAACGTCAGTTAGTATAATTCAAAAGTGACGCACACTGCGTGAGGCATATAATAACACTTTTGCAAGTGCATCCCTCACAAGAAACCGCACGTTACAGAATTGGCTTCCATCGCGGGGCTTGAAAAATAGCGACTGCTCATTTTACGTTACAGAATTGGCGTACAACTGTGGGGCGGAATTAACAAAGCTTGTAATTGCAATAGACTGGCAAGTGTACACCTCACATTAAGCGGTACGTTACTATATTAAGTGCCGCTGAGCGGGGGCAATTGGTTGCAAATCATAAATGCTGTATTAACTGCCTTAGAGCAGGTCATTTGATAACAAATTGTAAAAGTAAACAGGTCTGTAAAATTTGTTCAAAGGGTCACCACACCTTGCTGCACGCTAATTACGTGCCGAAATCACCAGCTGCCAGCAGCAATTATTGCTCATTTAAATTACAGTGTAAAAACAATGTTCTTTTATCCACAGCGGTTGTATATGTCGTTGATCAGGCTGGCAACAGGCATGAAGCTCGGGCACTCCTAGACGCCGGTTCCCAGATCAATTTTTGTACGAAATCAGTTGCGAAAAGGTTGCACCTTAAGCTAACCCGATCTAATATTCCAATTACAGGAATAAACAATACAGCGTGTTGCGCTACTGACATTGCTTCTATGCGTATTATTTCTCGCTATCAGAGACATAGTTTTGAGGCCAAATGTGCCGTCCTATCTAACTTAACTCATAATCTACCTTCAATCTCGTTTGACGTCAACCGGTTCCACATTCCAAACAAAATTTTTCTCGCCGACCCAGATTTTAATATATCTTCACAGATCGACATACTATTAGGGGCACAATTTTATCTGGATTTAATATTAGCCAATAAATACACACGCGGATCCAACTTCCCTATCATTCAGGAAACAAAACTGGGTTACATTCTGGCCGGCAATCTGCCCAAACACTGCCACACCCAGGGTCCTGCGGTTTCGTTCCTGGCAAGGAACAATGACAGTCAAATTCTGCAATCTCTCGAGAGATTTTGGGAGGTAGAAACAATTCCTGGCGATACCCCTGACGGCGAGTCGGCTTGCGAAGAGCATTTTGTGCGCTCTACTCAGCGCAACCGCGAGAGTAGATTTATAGTGTCGCTCCCATTCAAGTCTGATAATCCCCACTTGGGGGAATCTTACACAAGTGCCGAATCAAGATTTTTAAGCTTGGAGCGTCGATTCAGGCGCGATGCCAAGCTCGCTCGCGACTACGCGGACTTTATCAGGGAATATATGGATCTTGGGCACATGACACTCATCGATCATGGAGCTATCAATTCAGGAGCGTCAAATATTTACTATTTGCCTCACCATGCAGTGTTTAAACATTCTAGCTTGACCACAAAACTGCGCGTTGTTTTTGATGGTTCGTCCAAGACTACTAGTGGTCTTTCGTTAAATGACATATTATTAGTAGGCCCCAATGTTCAGCAGGATCTCTTCTCTATTCTGTTGCGTTTTCGCATACATAAGTATGTCCTGATTGCCGACATCGAAAAAATGTATCGTCAGATTCGCGTAGCTGAAGGAGATTGTCACTATCAACGCATTTTGTGGCGTGACTCTCCCCTCGAACCACTTAAGCATTTCGCGCTGCAAACAGTAACCTACGGCACGGCTAGCGCCTCTTTTTTGGCCACTCGGTGCCTTCTACAAATTGCTAGAGACAATCAAACTTCCTTTCCCCAAGCGGCTTTAGCCATAACTAACGATTTTTATGTCGACGATTTACTTACCGGTTCGGACACTATCCCCCATCTAACCAAGCTGAAATCCGACCTAGGTGCGTTACTTGCTCAATATGGTTTCACGTTGCACAAATGGGCATCAAATGAACCCACAGCGGTCGCAAATCATCACAACTTTTCACTACCCCTAAATAAACAGGACAACGTGCGTACCCTGGGCATTCTTTGGAACAACACTGCCGATTCATTTTTGTTTGATGTTAAACTATCTCCGGTTGACCATAGCATATCCAAGAGAAAGATTCTTTCAATTATCGCCGGAATATATGATCCGCTGGGTTTAATCGGACCAGTTGTCTTTTTGTATAAACACTTTATGCAGCGACTTTGGCTTTGTAAGCTTGGTTGGGATGAACCGATTTCCGGTCAGTCACTTTCGGATTGGCATTCTTTGTGTAACAAATTGAGTCTGATTGGTAAAATAGTAGTCCCGCGATCTATTCGTTGCAACCGTGAGGCGGTTACGGTTCAGTTGCATGGGTTTTCGGATGCCTCGGAGAAAGGGTTCGGCTGTTGTATATATATTCGAGTCATTTATCAAGATTCTACTGCTTCCTGTCGTCTCTTGTGTTCCAAATCTCGCGTGGCTTCCCTACGCCAAGTGTCATTACCTCGTATCGAGCTCTGCGCTTGTTTGTTATTATCGCGACTCGTATCTAAGGTTATTCCTGCTCTTTATTCGTTTATTGATAATGTACATTTGTATTCTGATTCTATGGTGGCTCTTTACTGGATTCATGCGCAGTCTACGCGTTGGAAGACATACGTCGCTAATCGGGTTGCTGAAATTCAGCGTCGCACGCAAGCTTATACCTGGCATCACATTGATTCGCGACGCAATCCTGCTGATATTATATCTAGGGGGTGTTTCCCTGACGTTTTGCGCGATTGCTCGCTTTGGTGGCACGGTCCTAGCTGTCTGTCTCAATCGTCAGAGTCTAATCCTGTCCCATCCTTCGTACCGGCCACTCCATCGTCTTCGGAAGTCACCGCGGAAGAGAAAACTGCACACAACCGGTCGCTAATGTCTACCCTGGCTGTTGACTTATCGTTGGACTTTTCCTCGTTGCACCGGCTGACACGTGTATACGCTTACTGTTTTCGTTTCATCAGAAATATTAGGCACTCATGTGCGGACAAACTTTCGGGCGGTCTGACCCCTGTAGAAATTCATCAGTCTCTCAATTTCTTCATAAAACAATCTCAGTCGATCCACTTCGCAGCCGAAATTAATTGTCTTCGGAACGGATCTTCTGTTTCCATTAGGAGCAAGTTGGCTTCTCTCGACCCGTTTCTTGACGACCCTGGAGTGATACGCGTGGGCAGACGTTTGCAGCATTCCCAGTTACCTTACGATTCGAGACATCCTATCGTATTACCCCCATCGGCGCATATTACACGCCTTATCATCGAACGTGAACACATTCGTTTACTTCACGCTGGTGCTCAGCTCGTGCATCATTCACTGCGTCAACGTTGGTGGATTGTTAATGCCCGGCTAGTCATCCGTTCCATTATTCGTAAGTGTCTCAAGTATATCAGGTTTTGTGCCACACAGCAGGTCCAGAGACTTGGCATTTTGCCATCCCCTAGAGTCACTCCTTCAAGGTCGTTTCTATTTTGCGCGGTTGATTATGGTGGTCCCTTCATGATTCGTCATGGCGAGCAGAAGTCTAGAACCTTTACTAAGGCATACGTATCTCTGTTTGTTTGCTTAGCAACTAGGGCTATTCACCTGGAATTGGTATCCGACCTTACTGCCAGCGCATTTGTAGCTGCTTTACGTCGTTTTATGGCACGTCGGGGTATACCTAGTCAGCTGTACTCCGACAACGGCACGAACTTCAGGAAGGCCCGCACCATCTTACATGACATTTACAACTTTTGGCACAATAAGAGTGCCATCACCTCGATTAAGTCATTCACATCCTCTCAGGGGATATTATGGTCATTTATTCCGCCCTCCTCACCTCACTTCGGTGGCCTTTGGGAGAGCGGCATAAAGAGTTTGAAATTTCATCTCCGCCGCGTGGTAGGCAAATCTATATTAAACTTTGAAGAGTTCACGACCGTTTTGTCTCAGATAGAGGCATGTCTGAACTCTCGACCTTTATTTGCTATTTCTTCGGACGTTAACGACCCGGTGCCACTTACACCTGGCCATTTTTTGATTTGCGCGCCCCTAACTGCGATTCCTGACCCAGACCTTTCTCACGTTCCTGTTTCTCGTCTTGGTCGTTGGCAACTACTTCAGAGGTTTGTCCGGGACATTTGGAAGGCGTGGTCTCGCGATTATTTGCACCAGCTGCAACAGCGTCACAAGTGGAAGTTTGCCAAAGATAATGTTTCCATTGGTGACTTAGCTTTGCTTATTGAGGATAACTTGCCTCCATTAGCCTGGAAATTTGGCGTGATCATCGCCACATTTCCCGGCCCAGATAACTTGGTTCGCGTCGTAGACATTCGCACGCCTACGGGTGTTTTGCGGAGACCAATATATAAATTATGTCTGTTGCCAGCGCGAGACGAGATTTGACATTATGATTATAGCACAATGCTGTTTTATTCAGCCATTGGCTTATTATTTGTTACGACCATTTGGTCAACGTAATTGTGATGAATTGTTACAATAGTTTTGTCAATTTTGCGTCGTGGCACGCTTCTAATTATCACAGTTCTGTGGTATCTTGATATTTGTATTGTATGTTAATTTTTGTGGCATACTATGTCTCACATTTTCATTGATGTTATGGGGTGTATTGCATGTCTTTGGGTGGTCTTATTTATGAAATGTTATTACATAATATTCGCATGTTTTGCCGTTAAGTAACCATGCATTCATTTCTTTATATTGTTGCTGATAAATGTGTACTATTCTGTGAATGTCTTTAAATTGTTAAATTGTTTCTGTAATTTCAGTATTGTATTGTTCTTTGACATTGCAATTATTTATCTTGTAATTATTCAAATTATTGTTGTTGTATTCACATAAATTGTGTCTATGTAAAAACTATTGTAAGCGTCTGCCGTATGTAACTGCCTCGTCTAATTTATTCATATTGTATTTTATATTTTATTCATTTTGTAAGTAAGCATGCACAATTCTTTATTTAAAATTTATGACATACATGTCATAGCTGGGCTGCATTCAGCATCTGGTTTGCTCATACATTGTTACATATTGTAAATTCCTGAAACTTCAGGAATAGCATGTCTAGGTCAATACATGCCGCCCTGCTGAATATACAATAGAACATGCAACTACAACATGTTCAACAACAATTTTGTTCATGATGAACCTCCGTTCATGCATTAAACATTGTATAATTATGTATTTTTCTTTCATGTTTTATAATGTTACATACTGCACACACTTGTGTCAGAAATATTGTTAACCAGACTTATTCGTATATGAAACAGCTGTTCGCCAACCTTGGCCTACAATCGCCTATCTACAGGCTTATCTTATGCATGCTTATCTCTAAACTAGCGGCAGACTGCCGTTATCTAATCTCAACTCAAGGTTCAACTTAGCCTTGAAGCTAACCATCGTTAGTAAGAACTGCACTCTTTTAAATTAAATTGTAAATGTATTCTAATTTATTAAAAAATGTATTAAAAAATCTTTTTGATTTTTGACGGGCAGCTTATGGACGGTAGCGCAATGATTTTATTTTCTAGGTTGGCTAATCTGATTTATATCGCGCATCAATTTTCGCGTGGTTGTACCTTGCACAGTGCATAGCTAGCTTCCTCGGCGTTCGGTTCGCCGAATCCTTCGCTGTCAATTAGCGTCGACATTAAATGTAGGCTTTAGGCCCTTGTATTCTCGATTATGGCCGACTAGGCCCTCTTCATGATTAGCTAAATTCATACTAATTCGCAACATGCAGTATTAGCCAGCCTCATTCAAATTTACATCTGTAATGTAATTATTCAAAACATTAAAATTATTCGTATACAGTCCACTTCTTGTTATTTCTTAATGCAGAATTAATTCATTTTACACATCATCTCAATCACTATGGAAGACCAGCCAACAGAATATTTAATTCAAGAAGAATACATTTAGCCCACTTGGACCCAATTAATTAACACTTCCTGTCCACGCTTGTGGAACATTATTTCATTCAACAGTTTCGGTCCACTTGGACTGGGACTAATCATTCCCAGTTAATCATGTCCAAACACACGGCCTAAAAATTTTATCTTCCTATTTTCTACTACTTTTATAACCTTTTTTTTCCCTTTTACAAATTTCCTTAAAATTACAACAGTTGTTTTCCTTTATATTCAACTTGCTCTATCCATTTTCTGCTTCAAGGACATGGCCACTGCCTCAAGTAAGGTTTTCCTTTCTTTCTTTCCGAAGACCCAGAGTTCATTTTGACGGAAAAAAACTCCAAACAAAAGCTTATATAAAAACCTTCCTAACTTCTAATTCTATATTATTATTTGTGGCAGATTACTTTTATATTAAAACGTTTGTTATAGCAAGGTTACTTTTCCTTTACTTTTGACATAGGCCTACATTTTCCCTTCTGTAATCAAACTGTCCCAGTTGGAAACTTACCTCACTTGTTCGATTTCTCGATTATCCACTTTCACTCTTGATTTTTTTTTCTATTGGGACATTTACCAATAACCAACAGTTTAGTTTTCCTGATATATAGACTTGGAAGCAGTTACATTAATACAAAGTTTGCAAGCATTAATACACATCCTCTCTGGGGTCAGCAACTCGCAAATTTCCTCATCGGTAGAGAGAATATTCATTATACAGAACACCGCGTCAGGGCGCGTCAAAGATTGCAAGAAGTACAAACAAATATTTCAAATTCCGCACTGCCGGGTTATTTTTAGCATAATGACAACACTCCAGTTTAGCATTCACCATAAATTAGTAAACACGGCTGTGCAGTTACGCAGCTCCAAGAGGAAGCAGCGTTTGTTAGGCCGGTTGATTGGAACTATGTTCACGTCAACATCGTTTGCGTGAATGCCAAACGTCGTCACTGGGAACGGTCATAATAACATAGGCGAACATGCGCGCGCGGACGTGGTTAATAAACATGGCGAAGTTCGGATGTTGACAAAAATAAGGTCAACTCTACTGATGTTTCCTGTAAAGTTATTCCTGGTATATACTTTTCATTTAGAAGCGTATTTCGGTTTACTTCTAATTCAGTGCTGGACTCGCATGTTCCTCTTAATGAAACTCAGGATACCGGTGATAATTTTACAGGAAACATCTGCAGAAACCTTATTTTTGTCATTATCCGAACTTCATCATATTCAGTTTTGGAAATTTCAAAATTTTAGGATCCTAGGCCTCCCAAAATTAAAAATTGTGGACTTTGAAAAAATAATTCTAGCAGCGTTTCACAGTATAAGAAATTGTAAGCCAAATCCGAAGGTTTCGAATGTGTAGTGTCCATTGTATGATTTTGTGCTCTACAATTGTTACATTCTAAAGAAATAGTAGAAAAATCGGGAATTTTATGATTTTTTCCATACTTGAAAAAGAATCTAGTATAGAAATTTATGTCTAATAAATGTCCTTTGTTTAAAATATTGAGCGAATTCTGCAGCTTAGGGAATACAGTAGTTAATTAATGAATTCGCTTTAGTTCTTATATGTCATTGTCAACGTATTCTGAAAGTATCTTTTCCGGACTGAACCCGCTTTTTATTGAAGTACGTAGAAAAGTAATTGTAAAAAATAATTGACAGTCTGATAAATTTATCACTATAAAAGAATATAACACTGGAAGGGTTATTTACTTACTTATATATAGAAATGGCAATAATTTGTATAAGTTATTTTACTGACTTTCTAGCTTAGAAACTCGTTGTTTAGGTCCTCTTGTTTTGGCACTTCCCTAGTCAGAAAACCTATTACATCACATATGTCAGGTCTACTGACCAACTTGTTTTCAGTCTTCTGGTGTGATGCTTTTGCACACGTGATAAGAGGATTTCCATGTGTTTCTAATACTGCACAGAGATTCCTGCTTCATTCGTGGATACTTTTCTTTGGCGATATATTATATACTACAATAGGTACATTTGCATACATTTGACACAGCTATCCTGAGTATTCATGACGATCTTGTGATAGCATCATGAAATCTCCAGAATCACCTGTTTCAATGTAAAGAGTGACTCAGAAAGTTGAGAAGCAAAATTAACGAACCTAAACCACAGTATGCAACTTTCGCTATACGTAAATACTGTATGTAAACAGGCATATGGAGCCAGTTTTTATGTATAATACTGGGTAGATTGACACTTGTACGGCGTCATTCTTTGCTAGTCTTTCCTTCCATCTCAATACCAGAAAAAATTAAATCAGAGCAACAAAAAAGAAAAATGGGTGTGGAGAACAATACATGACTTCCATGTTCTAAGATTTATATTTAACATTTACTTGAATTCGGCTTGATAATTTCTAAAACAAAACATCCCCCACCTTGTAAATTGATCCCCCACCACCCCCTTCGACTACCCTTTTCATTTATTAATATTTCATCTACCTTTCTACAGTGGATTATTATGACCTTCTTTTTAGAATACTTTATTGATCACAATTAAGTACTTTACTCTTGTTAAAATGTAAAACGTTGCAGGTAAACTACCCCTTCCCCTTAAACGATCCTCACCAAAATCAATAGGCCTTGAGTCTTCTATAATATGGGCACATATACAAAACATTATTTGATTCTGTTTGAATTTACGGCAGTTATCGTTCGCCATAGAAAAAATTCTACAAAGACACACACACACACACACACACACACACACACACACACACACACACACTTTCGGGAAAATAACTTTTATTCATATTTTGAGGGTAGTACAATTAGAATCAGCCCTTATCTCGAACACGAGTTCTTTCGCTATCACCATACTTTCATTTCCTTATGAAACATGGAAGTAAAATACGACTACTGAAAAAAATTTAGATAGATGAGTGCCATTCAGAATATCATAACCTCAAACCATAGTACCCTATGATACTTTAGTTAACCAAGCATTGGAGAATCTTGATCCCAAATACAGTATTGTGAGGTGCAATACATGAAGCGTAAGGCTAAAAACGAAGACATGCATCCATTAATACCTTGTTGTTGGCTTTTTCTGACGACGTAAAAGAATGGGAATGTAATATTCAAGCACTAAATTTTGTTCCCAACCTCTGTCTATATTTAATAATGTAAAGGCACAATATTTTGAGCCTGCACTTTTATTAGCAAGACTATAAACAAAATGAAGATCTAGTTACTTAGTCTGTACCGGAATCTTTCTATAAACTCAGAACGTTCTTCTCTATTTTCCATTTTTACCCATGAAAAGGAGTCGACAAGATCTACATATAATTTACACCTAAAAAGTATTTTCATTAAAGACATAAACTAAAAGGCTTCAGTACAATTTAAAGTGACTTAATTCAATGTCCAGTTACTTATCTCTGTGTTTACGAGATTTAATAATATAAATTCGTAGTAAAATACAAGTCTTAACATTTGTTTTCACTTGGCTTGTGTCACAAATCCAATCGCTGTTGTGGACAGCTATCGTAGCTGAATGCAGTATTAGGGTAACTCGAAATTACTGTAACATTAAAAAAAGTTTCCCTCCAGTTGTACATGTTTTTGTTGTTACAATTCTAATGAACTTTTTTCGATGATTTCCATGTAAATGTGATTAAATCTGAATTCGTAAAGATACATTGTCCCATATACTCGTACCTGCGTGTATGTTATAACAAGACATATGAACCCAATATTTAAGTAACCAAAATATGAACACATGTCATAAAAATTGAGTCAACAAGACACACCAAGTGTTTAATCCAAAATGCCAAGAATGAAATCTCAATAGCTCAATGCCATGAGCAACTCATCAAGAAGAATAAACTCACAACACAAGAGTTAGTAAATATTAATGGTAAATAACAAATATAATAACATTATAAGAAGAAAGAAGATACAGCAAACAATGACTGTACCACAGGAACCAACAACCCAATAGTTTCGGTCAGTAAGGAACCAATGAAAACAAGGAAGAAACATACTACGAGAAAGACACTTAACAACCATGGCATAAGATATAGATTCCAAGAGCCAGTCAACTATAGATTAACATCTTACCCGTATATAATAACTGAAGAACTTACAGATTGAAAAGATAGGCAATAACTGACTAAATGAGATGACCCATATACAACTAATAATATTGTAAATGAGTAGGACATCCTATATTAGACAAAGAGTGAAAGTAACAATAATGTTAATGTAAAAGAAGCTGTAAATAAAGGCATAATGACATGTTAGGCACAGCATCAATGTAATGTAAGGAAGAATTAGAATTGTCTCATAATAATAATAATTGTTAGTCAAGCAATCAAAAAATCATGTAAGATAAAAAAGGAAATAAATAATGAATTACCAGTTGTCATTAAAAACATTAGACTTGAAAAAACAAGGTTAAAAAATGTAAATTTGTATCAACTTAATACACCCATTGTTGCTACAAATAAAATAACCACATAACCTAAATACCTGTACTTTCCACATAACTTCGTATTTTATAGTAGGTAAAACATACCAAAACTAAAATATTTTGTACCCCAAATCAAGTAGATGTAATAAGCTTTCTACCAATACCAATATAAGATACCAAGAGTAATTTTTATATAAGAATTTAAGTAAAGAAAGTGAACAAAACCAGCCAAAATGAGATTCAATAAGTGAAACATAGATAAAACCACATTGTAATGCTAAATAGAAATAACAGACGAATACCTATGTCATAAGTAAGATATAATACCACTATTATAATAGCATAAGAGTATTATAAGCAAGGACATAATGTGTAATAAGAAAAATTAAGCACACCTGTCATATGACACCAGGTGTAATTACTATTATCCAATGCTATACGCTAAGGAAAAGACTAGTGTGTTAAAAACATAAGGCTAACTATCAATATACTACTACTAGTAAACTATCCAAACTAAATAATAGTCTGAAAAGACAATAGAATCCCAAATAAGAGTTAAAATAAATGTACACCTCATAGTGTCATATAGAGGTCATATTAATGACAAAAATACCAAGGAATAACAATACATTCCAGACAAACAAAGACTAACAGTAGTTGTAACAGCTGAATGTTTACAACTGGGGTAATACAGAAGTTACCCAGATACCATCTATTATAAATAATTTGTAAATACAATTGATAGACTCATAGGCTAAGTCAATGATAGCATAAGCACCATATTTTGTCATTAAAAATAAGTAACAAATAAGTGAGAAGAGTGGGAGGACTTGGAAGGCATGCCCACAAGGAGGTATGATTGCCATTAAATAGTTTTAATTTAAGAATAAATACAATTAATAGTGAATAGTGTAATGTGATAATCTCAACATTAACTCACTTAATAATGAAGAGAAGCACACCATGAGTGGTCTCAAAATAAAGAGCCAAGTGTTGCTAATACAGTGATAAGCTTAGATTTTAAATATATGCCATAATAAGAAAGTTATTACAATTATAAGATATTTGTGTCAAATCGAGCAAATGTTTATAATCTCCAAACCAGCCACCCCACGCTGATAGCAACAATTAAAATATTGCGCGGAGGGGGTATGTGCATCAAATTAAAGATCGTCAACCAATCAGATTCAAGAAATTAGCCAAATTTACAACGATCACAAGACGGAACGGCAGAGAGAGATGCTTTTTCGAGACACTTTATAATCAACTTCAGAGGAAGGCAGACGGCTACTCGACACCGCTAAGAAACAGCTGTTCACATAATTTGTGCGCGTCACCGTTGTAAACAAACCAACATAACCTCAATTTGTGCCAACATAACTACACTAGTATTGAAGGTGTTTTAAGTGTAACAGTGCGTAATAAGGATTGCTAAGTGTATAATCCATAGCAATTCCGGGATTTAATTTTAAAAAAGGGAGTACAGTGACTTTTTCAATATTAATTAAGAATTTGAAAAACGATATAATCGAAACACATTCTAATAATGTGTGTAAATAAAGTATGTAGATTAAGGTGCATTATTAATATTATTCAATCAACAGGACTAATGACAATCCTCAACTTAATTTGAATATTCTATTTTTAAGAATTTTGCAAACGATCAATCATTTATAATGTATAAATACTGAGTGTGATATAACCACACCTGATTAAAGCTGTTGTTTATTAAACATAGATCAAACCAACAAGCATTCATAAGCAATTGAGAATTGTCAACTGTGTGAAACAATTAACGAAAGTTAATGAAAAATACCAATGCTATTTATGTTTTGTAATTTAGGAAGAGCCTACTACTATTACTATTTAAATGTTTATGTCTATTATGAATAAAAAACTAAGGTTGTCAAGCTACATAAATACTTACAACTATATAATTTCCTTTTTGTAAAGTCAAATGATGATTCAGATGTTCCATTCAACAACACTGTTTCAAAATATTATTTTATTGTTCACATTTTAAATGTTTGTTCAAGAGTTATTTTAACGTTAAAAAACGTTCTTTAAATCATTTACTGTCGATTGACTAATAATTTTGTTAACCTAAAATGTCCAAAGCAGGCATGGTTATAATTTTGAATGTTAATTATTAAGAGACGATTGAATTGTAATCGTCTTCAAACTGCCTAATAACGGTAGAATAAGAGTTCTAGTGAATAATTTGGTATTCTGCAAGCTAAAAGAACCCACATATGAATTAAGTTATTTTAACCAAAAAGCATTCTAACCATACACTGATATTGTAAATCAGTTTTACCACCCTGAGACAAATTTTATAAAACAAACAACTAATGTTATTTTAATTTGAATTCAAATAGTTAATGATACTTCAGATCATTATAAAGGAGTGTTCAACAGAATAAATTATCATTTTATACGAGCAAACGGAGTCGGTTAGTTCATTTCAATAGACTAGGCTTACAGGATAGGTGAACGACTCTTATTGGATAGCCCGACACGCCGCGCCGCGGCGAATTTGAATACGGTAAGTAAATCTACAGATTAGATTGCTACATCGACCCTGCAAGATCGGCAAGACTCACCACAAGTAAGTGATCATTCTTACAAAATATTATGCTTTCAGTGAGGAATTGACGTCACCACTTCGCCTACTCGACGGAAGAATAACAACTTAAAATAAATTAACCGAAGTTGAAAACACTTCGCTAACTTCCAGTGCATTCATCGGATTTATTTACATTGGATTCAATGCTAGATTGAATTGAATTAAATAAATCAATAAAAATAATAAACTAAACTAAAAGTTATTGAAATTTAAAACAAAATAAACGGTCTTTAGCACCCCGTAAACCGTTACGTTACAACGTATTAGCAGCCTATATTAGTCTGCGCGCGTGTAGGTATGTGTGTAATAACAATTAGCTCTAAGTATTTATGATAAATTTATATTATTTGGAGTGCAAAGCCACCAAGCTAAGGGCAGTTTACGGCGGTGTGGGGAGTGAGGTGTGAGGGTTAGGTGTGCTGTGTTTGATGACATGTCGCGTTTGCACAGCGTTATCCTCCCGAGAACACAATTATTATCTTTGGTCATTAAGGCATTGTAATTACGTGTACCAGGACAAGTCAACATGATGGGGGGGACGCACGTAATTACCGTCTATAAAACACACCGGCGTCTTTGGGCTGTCCGCAAGTAATACCCTCTCAAACCGACTGCTCCCGTGGACCCGGAAAGTGCTTACACAAATTGATAAATTGATTAAACTGATTGTAAGGTGCGATGACATTATGCTAATTTGTTAATAAACTACGAGCAAGTTCTCGTATTTACAAACTAAACCACATTAAACAACTATTTACTGCATAGAGATTGTTGTTGGTAAAAATAATGTACCTAAACGGTCACTATTTTGTTTTTGTACCATTTTACTACATATTGTCTAAGCAAACAATATTTGGTATACCTTTAATGTGTACTTGTACTTGACCTCATGAAAATGTTTGGGCTTTGCTGTTTACAATTCTATATCGTATCGTATTGAGCCTAAATCTGTATAATCCGAAGTTTCGTTAAACCGAGGTACCCTTGATCACATTGTATTCGAATTATCGTCATATGCTGTACTTCAAATGGAGACACGCACATAAAATGTTGCAGGCGAAGAGGATCCGAACGCACAAATACAAGCGTGGAACGCACAAATCCATAATATGGATTATGGTAACTTGCTTTCGTTAGAGAGATCTGGTCGATTTGGTATTTTTGAATCGCTGAGATATCTTTCTGGATTTTTATTAGTTCAATTGTTAGTGATTATTAAAATTAAGTAATAACTGGCCCTTTCTCCTAAAAAATTTTTAGAATAGGCCTATTGTTAAGTTTAATAATTTCTCAGATAACAGTCATGTATCGTAACTGAGGCAGCGACTTAATTTTCAGACAAAAATGATTTTCTTATCTTTTCCTTCTTCTTTTCCTCCTGCTCTTTCATGGAATATAGACTCAGTGACCTGCCCCAGCTTGTTTACTTTCATCGTGTCCTAGGTTTAACGACAGATCTTCTCGTGGTAGACCAATGATTTACAGTGGTAGATCATTTCGCGTATAGTCAGTTGTTTTCCATTCTGCCACGATGTCTTCTCCATTTTCCCTCTGTTTTATTATTTTTTCATTAATTAAAAAAATATTCAAATCATTTCTGATTTGTTTATTTCTCATCCTATCCACTCTCCTGCATCTTTTCACACATATAAGGAATTTCATTTTCATTGTTTGCACGAGAGTGACATACTGTATTTCTTAGACAATACCCAGAATTCGCTCAATCCATTTACACTAGATCAAGCGAGGCCTTACAAAATTTAAGTTGTGTCTCATGAACGTCTGTCTCTCTTAAAGATTTCACTATTGTCACGCGTATAGCTTGTTTTGAAATTTGTAGATTTTTTTTATTTAAGTAACTGTCAAAGTCGGAGCTAGCGTCATAGTACCTATAATTAAAATCTGATACTTGTTCAAGTGGGCTGTCATTAATTGAGATCTTTTTTCATGCTGGAAATTATTGTGGAATGCCATAAAATTACCTTTATTAATGGAGATCTTAAAGTCATGTGCCTAAACAATTGGATTCAGTTTATCAGGTGATAATTGTGGTCCTATATACAAAGGTAGTTATCGAATATGAATCACCTAAGCATAGGCTAAGCATAGGGATTCTGTAATGTACTGATAAAACTAATCTGTGTTTACCTTAATACAATGATAATCATCATCACCATTATCATCATCCTGTCTTAAATGATCGAATGTTGCTTATCAAGTAACCTTGTCTCCAAGGCGTATATTACTACATGGCAATTTGCGGTTGTCTACAGGTCGGTTAGTCACTACTTTAGCACACATGTTTACAATGGTGTCCAAGTCACCTGTATGAACAGACAAAGATTGAAAAAGTTTACCTTTCAAAAGACAAACCTTTTGAAAAAAGTTAGTTTGTCTCTTCATTATTTTAGTTTTATCCACTGAGGCCAATTTCCAATGATTTGTTCTGGATCGTTTGTAACATTAGATCTGTATCCTCAGGTTTCATTGTAAAATTAAAAAAAATAATTTATGATGTCAATGTAAACAGTTTTGTAGGAGATGTCTCACCTTACCTTATTCCTTGTTCAGTTATAAACTTGTTGGCGTTTCTGTGCAGCCTGATAGGTCTGATATCAGGGATATCAGGGGTGTCTGATACGGCTGATATGTCCAAAATGTTGCTTATCACTGCATACATTTTCCACCAAATCATTTGACCTAACATAGCGATTTTCTAAGGTCAATCATAATTTAGTTCCTTGTCTGCAGGAGAAATAATCGAAAGCTTTGTAATTACACAATATCGGGCCTCCCTTGGTGCATCTTTGTAGTAACATTAGATTCATACCTATAGCTACTGAATTAACAGAACAAAAGCTTCCTAAAATATAACAACACAATTTGTAAGAAAGTAATGTTGGTTCACAAAATGATAGGCATTTGTTGTTTTGTCAATTTCTAAGAAATACTTTTATACCTTCTCACACTACTTCTAAGAATGTACATTAAGTGCTGTTAAATGTGAAAAGCTATTTTAATTTAATAACCAGTTATCAATTTATTATTAATCCAATTAGTATTAATTGAAGTCGCACAGAAGCCTTTGCAAACGATTGATCTACACAGTACTAGCAAAAAATTTTAAACGTGGGGATAGTGGAAGTAGGGTTAGATGAGCGACGCAGAGAAATTTAAAATAATGTTTTTTTTCTAAAAGCCGGCTACAAACATCAAGGCATTAATTTTGTAGCAAAAAGGGGAGACTTGTTAGAAATACATGTTATTTTTTCCTGTGTGACGGGAGGTTGCCGGGAGAGGGCACTGCCAAGAGCAACGAGAGAGCTTTGTTTGCTGGTGGGATTGAGTTACACAGGTCACGTGATCAAGAGTCTGCCGTTGTCTCTGCTACTGCTAAATCCATTTGTGATAACAGTGTCAAGTGTAATTAAACACACGCGCGCGCGCGTGCGCGCAAGTCGGGCTGAATTCTGTTAATTCCAATGCATGATAACTGTTGCTTTGCTTTGTAAATCATTACGTATTGCTTAGAATACCTGCAAAAACAGCAGTACCTTTTACACCGCCGACATTAACATTGACTTCTGTTTAATTCCAGCAAAATGTTAATTGTAATGATTTCATTTTAAATGATATTCCACTTAGAAATCTTATTTAAAATTAACAGAAATATTACTTTTTGAGTCTTCAAAATTATGTGCTGAACTTTACAAAACGTTTGCCTCTGAACAGTTATTTCAGTTGAATTTGACGACAGACTAATGAAGAAAGAAGGACCTCTGTATTAGTTGATAAGAAAAATTTTTTATAAAAAATTAAATATTGTTACGACGGTCATACGGATCGTTATATCGTCCAGTGGAAACAAAATACAGACATCAATGAAATCACTAATTACCAGCTTTAGTGAATCACATATAACAATTTGCAATCAACAAGATACTCTCATACAGTAATTCAAGTTAAATTTGCCCACACGCAATATAATGTCAACTATTAAGAGTTCCGCAATAATTATAACACAATAATCACTTTCCACAACAAACACTCGATCTGCACTGAATAAATCGCCAACTGTAACTAACTTCTAAGCCGGCCGTTGTTGCTTATATGTGGCCCGCAGATGATCCAGAATAATTTTCCATTCTTTTGGCAGCGTCCCAGCACAATTTGCTTAGTTGCAAGTACTAGAACAGTCTGGATTGGTACTTTCTGCACTGCCTTGATAGAGACGTTGCACCTGCTCGGCTAGCCGAGAATCGGGTAGAACGACACTCCTGACTGTTTGAGAGCGCTCCGTAATTGTTATAACAATATTCTTTACGGCGCTGTAGATCTCCCTACAAATGCGTTCTCATGATTCACGCTATGCTCAGGCAATATGTGATAAATCACAAACGTACACTTAGGCTATAGGCCTAAGCGTTGATATGCTCGTATTCGTTAAAATGTTTGTATCGACTCAAGGATCGACAAGTTGTTAGTGTCAGACTTATCAATATTTAAAAAAAAAAAAAAAATACCCAAGTATGAAGTATTAAGGTGAAGAAGTATTTTTCTCAAACTAATATTTATTGTCAATTAGCGTCTCAAACTGAATTTCATTCTCAGACGTTTGAAGGAACGCGTAGTTTGTTCTACGCTACTTCTGCAGTCCATGTCCCTCCGCTACAATGGCTTGCGATCCACTATAACCTGATAAATACCCAATCCATGTTACCTTCAGTGATAAGCTCGAGTATCATATTTACGGAAAAAGTTAGGACTAATAACGCCCCGTACAGATAAGGTACTACAATTTTAATGTTTAGGAAGAAGATTATGTTGAAAAATATTTTTTTCAGTTACATAACCGTCACGAAGAAAAACAAGGAAGACATCAGAAGATTAAAGCAAGTTACGCTAGATATTGAAAACAAGCGGATGTGATGTGGAGAGGAGATTTTGGAGGCTTGGACAAGACAGCGCGAGAGTGGTCGCTAGCTGTATACACTCGTTGTAATAGAGAACCACGACGCTTAAAGCGAAAAGGGGAAAAAATACAAAAAAAAGAGATCTTTAGAATAGTAATGTTTTGATTTATTTGGAAATAGCATGTGGAGAATTATTTTTGCCAAATACAGAATATCGTGACGTAATTTACTCTGTACGACAATAGTTGGCAACCTGCGCCATGTCTGCTAAACATGTCGCACAAAACGATATAAAATATATATAACATATGGATAGTTTGAATAGTTGTAACAAATATATGTAGTTGTAATTATGGATGTAAAACATTTATACTATTGTATGTAGAGGACTTTGTCTAGGCAAAAATGAACAAAAACACACCCGACAGTGGACAACTGGCCTGGATATGGCCGTCTCTAGTGTCGGGCATGGCCTGGGACAAAAAGGAGACAAGGATCACAGTGATGTAAACGGTGAGTCCAAATTTTATTAAGAAGTGTTATCAATAAGTATTAAGAACTTTTCACAAACTGTGATAAAAAATGGCAGAATGACTTTGCATTTAATTAAGTAAAACAGTATTGAATTTAATAAATCTGAGAGCATGTATGTTACTTGTACTTTTTTTCTAGCGGGATGGGTATTAGATAATAGGAATATTAAGAAAATAATCCGCGTTGTATTTAGTGGAAGCTGTGTTTCTGCTGATTCACTATTACATTTTTATATATCAAAAGTAACCGCATGTTAACAAACAAAGATTACGAATGGCTGTTCACAAAGCGCGCCTGTGTGTCCACGTGTGCGTGTCACTGGAAAATATTTTTACTTGACCGGTAACAATACAAATGTACTGTGTTTTAAACCATCGATGTAAACATAGCGATAGGTATGGAGAATGCGACTGGGCTGATACATAGTTATCAGATATCAGTACAGAATACAAAGTAATCGGTTGTTTTTGCAGGTGACAGTGGCTTTTGCTCTTATTTAGAGCAGGGAGAGTAGATAACAGAGACAACAGGGTTGTTTATCTTGTTTAATGACTGGCTGTATTATCTGGCGTTTAAAACAATGGTCACTGAAATTTGTGACAAAACAAAAACGTAAAGGTTGCCGAATCGATCAAACATGTAAACACACACACACACACACACACACACCAATCTACTATCATGAACATCTGTTACTAAACGGCCCATAATTCAAAGATTATTCAAGCGAAATATTTCTAAGGAAACTAAAAATTTTCTGTATAGTGGCTACTAAAGTTAATCAAATATGTTTTGGAATTGTATTATTTTATAAAATTTTTAAGTAGCGTTTTCATACCTGAACTTAAAAAAAGTCATTTGTATAAATACTTATTGTTAGTGAATATCTAGGAGTTGAACTGGGGAGGGGGGATGAGATTGGCGATTGACTTCTTGAAGGTTCGACCCATCCATTGTTCGCAGCATAAATTAGAAATTCAGGATTCTCCCCACATTATTTTATAAATACATTTGATAAATTCTTATGAAACTTTCTGTGTAAACTAACGTGATGTATGATGGTTGAAAAAATACGAAAAAGACAAATTCCAAAATATTGAATCTTTGTTAAGTGGTGTTCAATTTAAAAATAATTAGTTTTAATTCAAAATTTGTATTTTTAGTAGATCCTCTAAAAATTAGTCTTTCTGAAGGTATTTTGAAAAATATATTTATTACCTACTCCAGCTTTAATTTAAGGATGTTGTCCCAAGAATGTTTTAAGCAACTTATAGTTCGTGTTAAAGCACGTTATTTTTATGTAAAATCTAGCAATAAAATACACTCATTTTACCGATCTGAAGCCAAGAAACTACTGGTACCTGTGCAAATAAGACGGTTCTAACCATAGAGATATTAGGCTAGAGGAAGCATGACATAGACAAACGTATAAGGAGAAGTGTGCCTTGGCGGATAAGATAGGGTAGATTAATAGGCTCAGCCTGCATTTTATGAGAC
The DNA here is from genome assembly GCA_034769895.1 of Magicicada septendecula. Classification (NCBI taxonomy): domain Eukaryota; kingdom Metazoa; phylum Arthropoda; class Insecta; order Hemiptera; family Cicadidae; genus Magicicada; species Magicicada septendecula. The sequence continues at coordinate 339,797,524 of CM068371.1, read as the reverse complement.
GTGCGAAGGCTTAATTAGTTTTTAGTGCAAGTACATACGTTATTTATCAAATATTCAGCGACTGTCATATTAATAAAACTATTTTTTTTTTTTTTTTTGAATCGGCTATCTAAGGACCACTTGCCAATTTCAATTCTTTTATCTTTGTTCTTTTATTTTTTCCAATATTCTTTCATCTTCTCATTGTGTCTCTTCTTCCTGTCTTCAGTCCACCTTGAACCTGCGTTTTTATTTCTCCTCCGCTGGACTCCCTCCATTTTCAACACTTTTGCCCGAAAAACGTCTTTGTCAATTGCTTCTTCTGCGTGTATATTATTTTTTTCTAAATCCTTTCGGACTTCTTCAATCCAACTTGATGTTGACTTCTTCCCCCCCACAGAAATCTGAAGATATGCTTTGTCAACCTATTGTCGTCCATTCTATATAAATGTCCAAAAAAAAATAGTCTTCTTTTCCTCATTGTTTCTGTTATATTTTCTCTACTTTGATATATTTCATCATTACTTCTTAATTTCCAACCTTCTGAAGTTTTTCGTGGGCCTAATATTTTCCTAATATTAAAACTATTTTATTATTTTAAATAATAAATTGGTGTCAGTGGTTATAATCACAAACAGAAATACACTGGTGCACACCACTTTATACAAATTTCCCGATTAGCGCTTTACTGTAGGCCTATATGTATTATACTAATACCTGAACAAATTATAAATCAATACAAAACGTGACACAATATTCAAAGCATTCAACATCGAAAATACACAAAATACAAATACATATACCACAATCACACACAATAATACAACTTTAAAATACCAGAGACCAACAACAAACCTTAATAGCATCCAGCCAACACACAAATACTTCACCAGACGCAAGATCGCGAAGGCTGAGGATGAGAGCACGGGAGCTCTCGAAACATGTTCCGAATAAAGAAAAATAACATCTTGAGGTAATATAAACATAAATTTTAAATTACTTTATCAATTTTCTTTATCAAGAAACGAACTGTAGCAGAAAGTGATTGAATATTACACAATATATTTCCGATTTGATAATGAGCTAAGAGGTTCGAAAGCGCTAATCGGGAATTTTGTATAGGCTTATAGTAGTATGCGACAGCGTAATTCCTGTTTGTATTTTATTAATCTAAAAATATTGTAATTCCTTTTATTTCTACCGTTATTTACAAGCCTTATTTTAACACACGAATCTGGTTTAGAAATAGTCACACTTTCAGTGATGATGGATTTCGCTGAATTTCTTAATAGCAGTGAGCGATTGATCCCCTGATCCTCCCACCGTAGTACACCACTGCTTATGATTATAAGAAAATATAAATGTCCCAAAACTTATTTTATAGATTTTACCATTTCTTATAATAATAAGAATATAATAAGGAGATGTCAAGCATTCATAGAATTCGATTATTACTTACCTGAGGAATTTTGTCAAGTATCCATTAAACACTTATGGTATTCATTATCATATAGGCCTACTTACAGTTTCTATTTTATATATTTTAGTGTTTATGTAAAGATTCTTAACACGCACCTTGACCATATTCATAAGTACTTTAGTGAACTGAAATATTAATACTAATGTTGTAGTTAATTGAAATTTTCGGGTAGTTAGAATAGAAACTGACAAATTAATTTCCGTAGGCTGAACGGATTATTAATTTAATTGATCATATTCACGTTGTACGAAGTAACTCGTAAATAAGAGCTGTTATAATTAAAAAGTATGAAATTTATTCGTTACAGATAACCTTTTCCCCTTTTAACTTGTCATAATCTGGCAATGTTTCTGTTATTTTTTGTGTTTGGACAGAAATGTTTCCATCCTGAGCTTTCAACTGGGAAATATTGTTGGTCGGCAGCGTGATTATTCCATTAATCGCTTGTTTAGTAACATATTTGTGGTCTGTAGACATTATGCTACTGACAAGTTAACTCTTCGATAACTTGCAAATCTTTTTCTTTGCTGTTTTCTAATAATCATGATTATGTCTGTGTTGTAATTTTAAGGTAGTTTGATAATTAATTTTCAGGTTGTAATACGTAGAATCAAATACAAAAAAATAACAATCACAGTTTACCGAAGAAAGGTTCGTCAAAATATTGTCACCTAATGATGAATTTTAACATGAGCTTATTTAGTATGAGAAAGGATTGAAGTTTCATTTTTTTAAATTTTTAGGGAATTGTGATCAACAGGTAAGCACCGCTTACTAAGAAAATCTCGCAATATTTATTAAATAATAGTCAGCACCATCAAAAGACTGTGTGCAAAAGATATTAAACTTACAAAACAAGTAACAACAATGTATTCCTTTGTTCTTCGGTATTGTTATGTATGTAATGAAGATACCTAAAAGATAACATGGCTAACACAAGTGATTGCAAATGAATGCTTCTAAGGGTAAACGTAAATTCAAATTTGAATCTGGTGTAGCATTTGCTCATGATGGAGCAAGATCTGCGTTTACAGAATGGTTTTCTAAGGACATGATCGTTAAGCTTTCTCCAGCGTGTTGGAGAAAAGGCTTTGCAATGAAGAGAAACATATTTTATTTCAGGAATGTAAATACAGAAAAAGTAAGAGATATAAAAGTTATATAACGTAGGCTTAACATAACATAGTGCTTCTAAATTATTGAATGATTGAAACAGCAAAACTAAAAGGTTCACTGTTTAAAATACAAACAATTACACACTGTTTAGGTCATAAAGAGCCAAAAGGCAAACCAACGTCACACCGAATGTTGTCTGCAACGAATGCCACATTCCATTCAAAGGATTCCAGCACAAATGAGTTAAATTTTACATAGCGCCAACCAGGAAAGTAATCTAACTGGTGACAACATTCAAAGCCGAATGTTGTCCAAATTGTATCTTTTATGTATGCTCATTGTTGCATTAGTTTCATTTGTAATTTAAAAGTTGAGTGCACTGTAAACTGACAAATTACGTCTGTTACTATAACGATACCTTCATTTTTACACTTGTATAAAAAATGTTTGTATATTGTGCAGTTATTTAAGACTGCTACCTAGGCCTAGTTAGCACTTCTCGTATATTTCGTATAACTTGAGTATAAATTATGTTAGTGTTCCATATATTAAAAATATAATGTTTTTACTTTTATTTCGTATTACATACAAATGTGTTAACAACATTTTATTATTGCTTGTTAATTACTATTCACCAACATTATTCACAAAGTTATTGCATATTACGATCTGTCGGCACATAGGCCAAATTTGCACAAGTCGCATGTGGAACATATAAATGTATGTCAAACGCAGTGGTCATGTTATTTATATTTCCATATTAAGTTTTGATTCATTTAATTTCCTATTATTATTATGTGGTGTTCTGCCCTAAGGCAGGTCTTCAAATGGTAAAAGGTCTCTAATTTCCTATTAATGTGATTAAATTCTAATGCCTACATCAGTTTTTGTGTTTAGACGAAAATTGGCTTCACATATTCTGAGAACTGACTTGAAACGTAAATCGCTATTAAGAAATTCTCTTTTCTTCTTGATATTGCAATTAAAAATAGAATATTAGAATTATAGGTACTCAAAAAAAGTAAAAGCATTATTTAAATGATTCTGAACTTAGAATGTTTGGGTAATATAATGTTATTAATGCAATACAATAAATTGCCTAAAATACATATTAATGAAAAATTTTTAATTCACGATTATATATTAAAAAGTCGCCTTTCTATGAAGCACGCAGTCTCTCTTGTTCATCCGCTAAAATTATTGCGAGTGGTCTTTTAAATACTGTGCCTCAAAAAGAGCTAGAGAAAAACTAATAATGCGAAATTTGATATCTGTAAGTAACAAAATCAATTCTTTTTTATTATGTAATAAAAATAAAGTAGGTTGAGGGAGTCGAAGACATGGTCAGCATTTTTGGGCGAGAATTAATTGTTGATAAAGGGTAATAATCGAAAGGCAGGTAGTAAAAGAAAATAATACAGTATATCGAATACACAGGGCGACGTAAGCCAGAAAGCAGAGAGGAGAACGTATCAGCGGGAACCCAAGAAATGAAAAGCGTACAGGCACAATAGGAAAAGAGATTAAGAAAGAAAGAGAAAGAGGGGAGAGATTAGAGAGACAGACAGACACAGAAAAAAGGGAGAAAGTCATAAAGATATATGAAGACAGACAGACAGATAGATAGGCCGTCAGAGAGAGAGAGAGAGAGAGAGAGAGAGAGAGAGAGAGAGAGAGAGATTATCTTGATATGTGTTGCCAACGTGTTGAACACAGAAATATGTTTGACCGAGGCCAGAGTTAATTTTCCGGACGAACGCTTCTAGCAATCAGTAGATTGACCAAGCTTTACCCTTCTTAGAAAATACCCTATGCCCTTTTCTTGTATTTTTTACTTTTTGCCAAGGAAAATAGCCGTTACACCATTCTTTAGGAACAAAGATTATTCATTTGTAGAATAAGATACGTATTAACCGAATACCAAGGAAACAGTTAATTAAAAGTCGGAAATAATTTTAAAAAAATTGTTTTTGTATTACAGAACAAGAACCCTATAAACCAGACTGTGTTGTTGATTGTTGTTTTTTTTTTAAAAGACTCGAAGGAAGATTGTTTTCATGATTAAAGATCGCTGTCTTGAAATATTTCAACGTATTGAACACTAATGTCAATATGATTAAACGCTGACGTACTGTGATCACCTAAATGTTAACTCATCGAATAATAGTAAAATTATAAAAAATCCTTTTTTAACGTTTCATGTACATTTTGCAAATAACGTTCGTTAATGACATTGCGTACGGCAAAGATTTGACGGCTGCTAAATTATATTAATTTAAATCAATATTATATAGAATGGGAAGAAAGCTGGTTACAATTTTAAAAAAGTGATTATCCTGAACATTTTACCCTTCCTGAACATTACACTTCAATCATTTTAACCCGCAAATCAATAATCATTATTTTCAAGTAAAGTATACTACTAACGAGAATCAGCAGAGAAAATAGGCTTACGTATTTACTGAGTGGACGAAGTTCAAAATGAAGCCGTACCTACATACTTGAGGAATTGTGGGTTTATACTACTTAGTTATACTAGTATCACTAGGAATGAGCGGTGAAATAGTGTACTAGACTACATACCAAGCTTTATAAAATGTAATATGGATTTTAGGCGATAACTCTTCTATGGAGATAACACAACCAACCAGCTAGCGGTAATCTTGCCTAGCAATTTATTTTTCCTTACCCACTGTAAAGCCTCTATTAAACTGAAAGTACTATGTACTTAATACTTATACTGATACTTATACTTATACTTAATACTTAGTACTTATGCGCACACTCACACCGGGCATATGCATTTTGCTTGATCGTTAACCAATCTTTGGATTGCTGATAAAAGAAAAAGAGACCCACATATAATTACAGAAAAGATTCAATCAAGCGAGTCCAGCAGGGGTCGGTGGAAGTTAATAATTTAATTTATTAGCAAAAGATATTCTTCATGAAAGACGAAGAATAGGGTGTAACAACGCGCTTTATGAAAAAGACGTGGTGAAAAGAATATTAATCTCTGCGAATGACAATATTTTGCACATACTTTCTTGTACTGCACAATTTACATTCAACGTGCTTACTGTGAAGTACCGCTGTGTAGTGTATAACTAGAGCAAGATACTTAAACAGCAGGTTTAAAATGTAAATTTACGTTCATAATCCGTCTTATTTGTCAAAAATCTGAACTAAAAATCTCTAATTATTCATAAGTTTATAGCATTGTCTTCCACTGACAGCTGAACACAAGCCAGTCCAGTTTATTTTACCGGAACTACGGGCATCAGCTTGTGTGGTTAGTGCGGCGCATGAAATCAACCGGACACGAATGACATTAAATCGGGCACGAAACGACCTCCATGAAATGACATGTTGTGACGAGACCGACTGCAATTAGACCACCCGCAATCTCAATTGCTGAAGTCTTATTACACCGTGCTAGGTAAATCGTACGAGTACTCTGTTATCTAACATTTCGTGCAACAAATTTTTAATATTTGTACGTGCACGGATACGGATGTATTCGTAATAGCATAGCCAATAAATAATGTACAACCGTCCTCATTTAGATTATAGTCAACAATTGCAGGTTTCGTTAAGAAAGGTATTATTTCAGGTTTCGACTTTGTTTAACATGAACGAATTTTTTAAAAAAGCTGTTGGAACACTCCAATGGTCAATTATTGTACATGCATTCATAAGAATGTTACCTAATATCCTGTTAATGCGTGTAAAGTGAGAACTGAGAGTCATTAAATTTACTCACGTATCAAATAATAAATCAAGGAACTGAAGTGGATGACACAAAATTAATCCAACGTAGATTCAGACCCCTTATAATTTATAAAAGTCTCTATGTTTGCATCAGATGTTCTTAAGAAACTACAGGGCCTTGGCTGGGTTAAAAATTAGATATTATTTTGAAGTACTATTGAACAGTCGTTAAAGGTACCAATAGCGTGTATCCTACATTAATGACCTCAACAAAAATTGGAACATCTCTGATCTCTTGAACATAGAGTAAAATCCCGATTATCCATTGGAAATGGGTGGCGCGAACGCCGCGGATAACCGAATCCCGCGGATATTCCACAGTATGTACAAAAAAAGACAGAAAGAAACGAAAATTTTAATTAACATTAGCTGTTTATTTAAAATAAAGAAATATAATAAAACTCTGCTCATCAACGGAACTCGTAAAAACGCTTAAGAGGGATATTACCAAGTAGCAATATATTTTGCAATAGGTAAAATTTGCATATGAAATAGTAAATTCTAAGCGTATGATAGCATGCTGCAATGAAAATTAATTTGTCTAAGTAAAGCCTGCAGTTTCGGACATTGTATAATACACAATAAGATACCTGTTAAATTTGTTAATTTAAGTTAATTTTTGACAGGAAAAAAAACAAGTATTATTGTGAAGTGGTGCGAATATATCCGTAGGCATATGGTGAGTGCGTGTGTGACAGTATATGTAACTATGTTACGGGATAATTATTAAAAAACATATTAAATTAAATAACTATTTTGAAAATAAAAATTCTGACATACGCCAGAACACGCTTAAATAAAAGTGGTACATTATTCATAAATTAAAGAACTAAATATATGAGTTTTTTTATAAAGAAAGATTTATGACCCTGAAGAAAAGTAATAAAATTAAACTAGCCTTTTCTTCATGCTAGATTTTATTCGTAGACAATCTTTTACAAGAAGAACGTTATCTTAATTCAAGACGCAGAGAAAGGGAATATTTCAGCCAATGATGCTCGAGAAATTGACTAAAATCTTAGGTGATTCTCTATTCCGTATCGTTCAGTTAGTCTCTCTCTAAACTCGATAACGCTTTGGCGTGATGTTAGTCTAGACGACTGGTCCATTAAAGCGTACGAACGCAAGTCTGAAAGTTCGCGAGTTGATTATTAGACATCGTGTGCTAATCCGCTGGAGTATTGTGTACAGTTAAAAGCTAATTAACTACGAAATGTAGAATTACTCAACCCGAGAACGACCCTGCATGCCGGACGACAGGAGGGGATCGCAGCGATATCCTGAACGTCTATCCAGAGTGAACAACTGTAGCCGCTTACCGGACTGGATCATCGACGTCTCATCATTCATCGTAAAGGAAAGTGAAATTATTTGTTATAAACTTTATTAAAAAATACTTATAAACTTAAAGACAAAAAACACATATAAATAAAATATTCATGTATTAGAATATAAGAGAAAAATATTTAACAAATTGTAGAAAAAGGCCAACAGATGCCTTTATTATTACTTATAATATTCGTATTATTTTTTTATCATAAACAGTATTAAATTATTAGTGCATTTTGAAAAAAATAATTAATAAATCCAAAGCATTCCAATATTCGATATAGCCGACTACTTATTCTAAGCGACCCCTATTCTACATATTTTATTTATTCATCGCAATACATAGTGAAATCGTATAACTAATACTCACATTGTATGTGCAGTTTAAATAATAATTCACACGATCTGAGATTTCGTCCGAATAAATTGTACTGATAAATTGTTTTATGTGTATCATTAGTGTATCATGTACAATGAGTATTTCGGAACTTACAATCTATATACGTACAAAAGTTATACAGGCCTATACGAAATTCAACTGACCGTCTCCTACGTTTTCATGCACAACAGAGATTAAATTCAAGATTGAATTACCAGAAACGTATGAATTAAATATTTGTCAGTGTAGTCACTGCTGACCGGTCGGCAAACATCCCAGGTGACGTTCAACGTCATTATCCCATTTTTCACATCCGTTAACTAAGTTAGTACAGTACAGCTGCTTTCAATTGTACCGCATAAACATACACACAAACATAACTTACTAAGAAAATTAAATGTTCTCACAGTCGCAGTAAAGTACAGATGCCCGGATGACTCATGGTAGCCAGCTGCCGAGCGACAAACAATATACTGTACCTGTCGGTCAACGGTGATACGCTCCGTCCCGCGGGTATGCCCAATATTGTTTACGATAGTTAAGAAAATAATGTATTAAAATTGGTCGAACAGAAGCTTTATTATTCAGCTGAAATTTATTTGTGCTGACAAACAAAACCGTGGGTTGCCGCGGATAATCGGTAGTTTACTGTGCTCCGAAAACATACATTGTCTTCAGTGAAATTTAACAGATAACACATGTAGCTGTCGTAACATTTTTCCGTAAGGCAGTGTTGGCCTAGATAGTAATCAATTTAACGTTTAATCACGAGCACTGATATGATGAAATCACTGGTAACATATAACAGGTTTCATGGTATAAAAAGTTGTTGAAATTAACAAACAAATAATCTCTGTATAATGGCTGGAACTCGCATTGACAGGTACAAACATCAACACCCACACGGAGCGCGCGGTAATAAACAAGTTCATACACCAACGCATTATGCACACACGCGCGCGCGCGCGCCTAAACGCTCTTCCGTACCTTTTCGTTCAAAGTAAGTATTCATTAAATACGTCCACTGACGCACATATGGCAGACAGGAGGTTTTCACTTACAACGTTATTATTACAACGTTGCTTTGATAATGAAAAACAAATAAATACATGTTATTACTAAAATCCTTCTTTCATCGTTTTCACTGTGTAATTAGTAGTAAAAATAAAAATACATAATCGATGTAAAATTAAAAATTGTATTTAAATTGTAATTAAAAATTAAAAATGTTTCAACTTTGTTAATAAAAGGATTGATGAAAATTTGAAATATGATTCTGTAATATTTTAAATTTAATACCTATATACGTTTGTACGGAATTCTGAATTAACATCATCAAGTCCACATATCAATGAACTAGCTGTTCATGTAGCAAAAATAGCGAAGCACTGTTCTTGCAGCACCGTGCAGTATTGCGGTCCAGTGCGGTATCTAGCGACACTTCGATTAAGGCTCGGGGTGTTTCGGTCAGGAGGGAGGTTGAGTTCACTTAGCGTTATCAACGTGCCTTGACTGCGTCTCGTCCACCATTCTTCCCCCAATCAGACGGCATTCGCATTCAGTTGCAGGGCGTAATCTGGCCAAAAACAGCGTTCAGCTGATCTCGCCCGTAACTTGAAGTAATAACCCCCAGGTCAATTCACCACATCTATTGTCGACGCTTCCTGTTCAATCACGCTTCCAGTATAGGTAAGTAGACAATATGCTTGTCCCGACAGAAGTAATGAAAAGGTTCCTGTCATTTGAGGTTGCTTTAAACATGAGTCTGTCAAGTATAGTTAGCCGATGTCTGCGACTGAATGCCATTTATCTATAAAACCTAATACTCATGATTCGATTTATCAACTCCGCAAATTAGCAGCTATTGAATGACCTCTGAAGACGAAAATAATCTAAATTGATGATAACACAATTTTTGTGGTAATAACAGTTATCCAGATATGTTTACTTATAAAATCATGTCCTATATAGTAAATATCATTTTAATTATTTTCATTAAGTATATATTTAAATCATTGAAATTATTAATAGTATTGTTACATTAGCATCATTAAACAATGTCTTATAACGTTAAAGTTCCCCGTCGTGCTATCAGGTAATGGATCACGATTCGGGTACTGTTAGAATAACAGCTGGAGAGACACATAGTTAAAAGACGCAGTCAAATGGTGTTAGATATTAGCACAGTTAACGCCGCACAAAAATTAATTTTTATTTGATTATTTACGTCTATAATTTTAATATGTATGTTTCGGAGCACTAAGTTGACATGTAGGCTACCAACCAGAATAATTACGATTTTTTACATTTTTAAACTCTTCATTTATAAAACCTTTATTAAAAAACAAACCATACTGGATGACCTGTATTATTAAAATTAGTAAATTTATACGTAGGCCTAACAAATTTATATAAAATTGATATTGCCGCACATTCTCGTAATCACATATTTTGACTGTTTTTTTTTTAACAATACCCCTTTTAAATTAAAATAAATGATCATAAATACATATATATTTTTATACCGGGATATCGATTTATCCTTACGTTTGAAGAGCTATTAATAGCCAACATAATCATCGTAATCCAGTCCCCTGGTAAGCGGTGGAAACAATGTTCGTTTTCATAAACAAACACACACAGTTGTAAAGATATTAGGAATATCAAGAAACTAAACACCGATGACATTAAAAACAGTTCAAACACTGTTTTCTATCAATTGTATTGAAAAAAATAATTGTTTTGGAAATATTGGTATATTTGAAAATTGACACAAAATAATGTCGTGTGAGTATTTCTCGCCATATCTATTTGTGTCTGATGAATTTTAGACAAATAGTGCAATCTCTCTAATTGGAAGGTTTGGATTTAGAGTCTAAAATAAATATAATAACTGAACTTCTAAAAGATATAAATCAAATTGAATATAAATCGAAGAAACTCACGAAAGTTCGAAGCAATGGAAATTGATTTGTGAGGAGGTTTTGTGGACTGTCCAGGTTTCAGAAATTAAGATATCAGTAGGCAAATTCGTGTTGAGAAAACAGTTTCAGATACCGTATACCTATATACTTATATACAAAGCGCCTTGTATGTGATGGTCAACTGGCCGGACTCCTGCTGATCGTTGGCCGCAAAAGTTCTTAAACCGGTTTCAACTTGACGACCGAAACGGGATAGTCCCAGGAGATCCTAGATAGAAGACGTGGAAGACGATGAAATCTAGAAAAGAGGCTTGCATCGTAGTGACTGGAGCCTTGCATCCACCCACGTCCAAGTGCTTTTACGCCTAACATGTTAGACACGGGAGTAGGTAAAAAAACACTTGCACATAGATGGTAAAAGATGTAACTGTTTTACGTAATTATATGAATATCTAAATAGCCAAACAAGGAAAATTGAGTCTTAAAGATACTGCTTAACGACAACTCGTGAACAGATTACGACTGATCGACTGTGATAACGTCCTAGGATAACATAGAGGGGATGAAGCGTAGCGCTGCTTCCCTTGTACACATAACGGTTTGTATAAGGTAACTTACCCTTCCTAACTCCTAAACTATTTTGCCAGTTAAAATAATACCACCAATTTCAATTTAATTTACAACAATAAAAAACAGATACTTTTTGTGCTACTGACATGACTTAGGAAAGACGGAGGAGGGTGTCCAGCGTGATCGCGGTGGCATAAAAGTCTGGCAGTGTGGCTATCTTTAAGCTTCAGATGCCTGTATTACCTTATATACTCTATTACACGGGCTTAGAGCGACCTGTAGCACCTTGGTTTCATGGTCCTCACTGGGAACCAGACCCAAAGCCTCAAACTTAGTAGCTAGGAATATTGGTGTATTACCATTATTATAATATTTTATCAGCTTGCTGTAAGGAAACGGATCGTAAGACCTGGTAGAAAGACGAGGAAAACGATAGCAAGATGTGAGACAGGAAACTAAAAGCTTTTTGATGCAGAAGACAAAGGAATAAACCGCGCTAAGGTGGAAAAGCAAAGCAAGAGTCACTTTAGTTAATTAACTGCTATCTTAGCTGATCTGTGCAATCCCGCACAATGCTCGATTTATGTACTTTTATTACAGCACTCGATCTACTACTGTTTATTGTATTTAGTAGAATCTTTCTGCTTTCAAGCATTACAAATTCAATCACATTTGTAGCAGAAATAAGTGTACAAATTAAAGGGTGATAATTTTCTTCTCGTAAATTTTTCTGTTAACTAATTGTTATTTAATAAAATTCTTGAGGATACCTGATTACATTGTAATGTTAAGTTAACAATATAGACAATCTGTATTCATATGCTAATACATTATTTTATTTTAAAATCAGTTATCCATTTTAAACCGCCTTCTCTTTTGGCTGTATAAAAAAGACGGCGAATAAAACTTTAATTATTTTTGAACGCTGATTTTTCATTTCATTGAATATTGAGACTACGCAAATTAATAAAACCATCGGTATTAGATGCATTATTTACTGTTGACGGAGATGGATTGTGCTCTCTTTATGTTCAGTAATTATTTATAATTTTTAAATTAATTTCCTTTGTTGACAACGTATTTGAAAAATATTACGTTGATTCAGTATTACTCATTTACACATTCAGACAATATTGCTTTTAGCTTTCTTTAATCATAAATGTATATACACATGCCTGTTAACATAACTAATAAAATTTAGGGGTATTTTTTTTTCGTATGAGCCACTGTGGACTACGTTTGGTACGTTTGGGTGGTTGCTCCCTTCTTCTCCTCTCTCTTCCTCCTCTCCAATATCTCCTTCATTCTTGATCGATGTCTCTCCTTCCTTTCGTAAGTCCAGATGGCACCTGTCCTCTTCTTGGATTTTTCCTGAAAACCTTGATAATTTTTTGGTTTATTTTTGAGTAGCAAGCATTCTTCAATATCTTCTTGAGTAATCTGGAGTTCTTTTATGTTTTTTCTGTTTCTTTGAACCACGTATCAGCCATTTTGAGCTTTCTGAAATAGTTAGAAACCTTCTCTGTTAGTCTGTCAGGATTCATTCTTTGAACTAGGAATACTTTAATTAATAATTTGTGCGAATATATCCTTCTTTTTAAGCCTCAGTTTTTAAATAGAGTAATCCGACACATTCTCTACGTAGGTTTAAGAGTGGCAATCTTGAATTTTTGACAGATAATTGGGTTATACATGCTAGCGAATATTAATGGAATATTAATTGCTAGTAAATTTAACTGCTGCAGGCAAAATAGTATAGTCTATAATAGGCCAACGTTGAAGTTCTAATATCCCTTGTGTCCGCCAGATTTCCATTGTTATCCAGATACCAATATGGCCAAACTACTAACAGCAAATATAAAGGCTAAATCAAATTCAAATGTTTACTTCCATCTACCTATTCAAATCCAGTTCTGGCATTATAAGCGTACAGTGACGTGTTCTTTGGCTGTTAGAAAATGCCTCACGGCCGGTGATGCATGGGCCCTCCTAGGAATTTTATACACTTCAACGCAGTGGGCAGAGTATTTCAAGTCAAGTACTGGGATGCTACTTCTCATCTATTACCAGTGCGGTCAGGTGTTCCGCAGGGTAGTGTCCTGGGTCCTCTGCTCTAACTCCTGTTCACCTCGGACTTACCGTCAGCAAGTGAAACCACTGTTGCTACCTAGGCCTATGACACAGCAATCCTAGCGACTCACTCCGACCCCTCAATAGCATCTTTATACTACAAGAATCATTAAACAGCGTTCAGTTATGGCTTGATAAATGGCGCATAAAAATCAATTCGTCCAAGTCAGTGAACGTTACATTCACCACACGTAAGGCAAACTACCCTCCAGTAACAATTAACGGTCAACCAATACCGCAAGCTGAAAGTTCTAAGTACCTTGGGATGCATCTGGACAGGAGACTAAGGTGGAAAAACATATAAGATCTAAGAAGATTGAACTTAATCACAATGTCAGAAATATCTACTGGCTGACAGGCAGAAAATCATGGTTAAGTCTTGTCAACAAACTGTTAATCTATAAAGCAGTTCTTAAGCCGGTGTGGACTTATGGTATTCAACTTTGGGGTACTGCTAGTACGAGTAATATTGAGATTATCCAGCGCTTTCATTCCAAAACTTTAAGATCAATAGTCGACGTTCCAGGTTTGTCTCCAAAAACTCTATACACCGCGACCTCAAAATTCCAACCGTGAGGGAAGAAATCATGCGCTTCTGCAAGACTCACATCTCCAAATTAGAAAAGCATCCAAACCACTTGGCAATTAATTTGTTAGATAACAGTGAAGATATTTTTAGACTAAAAAGGCAAACTGTTAGACTTACCATTCAGGTTTAATTAATAATATATTCTCTGTATTATAATGTCTGTGATATCTGTTCTTTTCTGTTCTGTATGTTTTGTATTCGTGTCAACATTAAGTGTTAATGTCAACCTGTATGTGTGCCTTATGGGCCCAGTGTTTAACATTTGAACTTATTGTATCATGCCAGCAGCAAGTGGAAGTGATTTTTGTTCATTTGTTTACATGTTTTTGTAATTTAGTTTTGTAATTTGTGTATCTCTTTAATCTAGTAACAAAAACAAGAAGAGCTGTCAATGGTCTTCATAATCCTGTATGTGTGTTGTCAGCCAATTTGTTCAATGTTCGCTTAGTCGAACAGATTACAAATCTCCAATAAATTGAAAAAAAATTTAACAACTAATTAAATTTAATCTTAAAATATTACCATTTACCCTGTAAGAATGTTTACTCTGTGTACGGTGTATCGTGAATCAACCGAAACGACTTTAAGAAGTTCTCGTAAACATATTGTTGTTAAAACTATAATTCGTATGAGAATTGAAATTACGAAAGCTACGCTAACATAGTGTTATCTCTGCAGTATTATATTTTCTCTTAATAAAATATTTCAAGCGTACAGTGACGTATTCTTTGGCTGTTAAATAATGCTTCACGGCTGGTGAAGCATGGGGTCTCCTAGGAATTTTATATACTTCAACGCTAACATATATACATACAACAGTAGTAGTTGAAGAATTTCTCTGGCCCGCATTTTCATCGCCATAAAAATCGTAGGAGAGATTTACAGTGGAGCGCGGTTTATAGCTACCCTCACGACCTAGCGAATCGAGTATACTTGAACACAAGGAAATGGATATCTTGGCAGCGCGCCCGAACTGAACGATTTTTTCCATTTATACTGTAAAAGCTACAATTATACTTTCCATTCTACACAGCTTAAAAACAATTTTGTTGAATTAACTATAACATTAGTGTTGATTAATGTTTCTAATGGTTCATTATCAATACACTAGCTTTCACCCTACAACTTCTGTAAATGGCGCTTTGATGGAATGTGTACCGTTCTTATGAATGTGAAGAGTATGAGGAGAATTTTTACAAGATAATGGAACAGTATACAGTAGTGACAATTGGCCTGGGAGTCTTTAAGGGAAGGAAGCACAACATTCTGAAATGGTTATTCTGAAATGGATGTCCTGAAAGGACTTAGAGAGGACGCCTGCTTCACAGAAACTAGACGTATTATGTTGGGAGACAATCTCGATAATTATGGTAATGAGACCAATCAGAGGGACTGAAATGACAAATACGAACAGACGAGCGGAAACATTCGTTTCTTTGATACGGGTATATTTTGACTGGCTGTGATAGATTAACGAAACGCTAAAGTAATTGACAAGTAAATACAGCAAAATGCGAGAATTTTGGCAATCCAGCGAGGTTCAATCGTTTATATCGTATCTGTATTTAACAAAGTAATTTACTGTTTATAATATTAACGCTTACTTTCAACCTAAAAATCAGGAACACACACACACACACAAAACAAAGCAATTCTACAAACATAAATTTATAATGTTCGACATTTCGAAAAAGAACTGAGTTCACTTACTAAATATGAAAGACAGAACTCCCTAATAGACAACTAATTTCTAATAAGCAAGAAACAAAAATTCTTTTGATTTGCTTTATGTGTGTGCGTTTTAATAAATCAATTCAGTACAAAAAAATAAAAAAAATTAAATTTGAAAACAAAAATACAGGCTTAACAGGCTTGTTAAGCTTAAACGTAGTTAATTAATATTCCTTTTTATTTTAATTAACTAATGTTTTATAATAAAGGCCTACATATTAGACAAACACACAGACGAGGAAAAACGACCAATTTCGAATTATTAATGAAAAGTACCAGTTATGAGCAACACCGTTCTGAAGTTAAAATTCATATTATCTTTGCGAACATCAAACGTTCCGCTCTGAGTAAACGATATTACGACGCAACATTTTCAGTGACTCAACTCAGACGCGTATGGAAGTTAAAGATACACAATTTTTCAGTTACTAAATTAACTTAAAAAAAATGACAAATTAATAAAATTATAAATGTGCATATAATATAACATTCACGCCGGCGCGCGCGCGTGGGTATAAAGCCATCCGTATTTGTGCGTTGAGTGTCTATTGTTGTTATAACCATGATCATCAACAGCAGCAGATCCAGACCATTCTTCGTTGAATGAATTATTCCCCAGTTATTAATTTTTAGTTATTTCTCTCCTAGAAAAAAATGTTGCCACAGTATTACAAGATCAGTCTTCATCTTGCAAACAGCCATGCGAACATATGGACCTCAAATCGAAAACCACGCTGCACTTATATTAGACGCATAGATCCTGTACATGACGGTAACAGCACTACATGGGAAGGACTTCTCATGTAACCTGGAGTATTCGGAAACACGACGTATGGACCAAAGTCACCACGGACAGGTAAACAAATAACGTGTTTGGGAACAAATCAGAAAAGCAACAGTGAATCCAGAATCGTCTACGTAACCACTCTTCACTCTCCTCTTCTTTCTCCGTCACCATTCATGTGTAACTCATATTTATTAACTCTTTCGTCTTTCGGCTTTCCCTCCATTTTAAAAATTATATTGAAAATAAATACTTGTAGGAGAGCCGGCACAGTGGTAGCGTCTCTGACTCACAATCAGAGAGTTGCTGTGCTGCCGATGTGGTGAGATCGAGTCAAGGTCACGGCTCGATTTCCTCGTCTACCCGCACGTACGCGGACAAATAATACGTACGTCTTCTCTGGCATACCCAGGCCAGATAAGTAACAAGGGCACACAATATACTACACACATAAACAACACTCTTTCCCCCCACCGCACGGCTTGCCTCGGGCGTGGGTTAAAGGTTGGCTAATATCTCTCTGGCTAGGGTGGGGCATGAGTTCTATCATGGCCGGAGGGCGCAACAAGTCTATGACCTAATGGCTGAAAGTGAAGATAATGATGATGAAAATAAATATTTAATAAAAAATTAAAACTTTTTTTAAATAAATAAGGACAACAAGAACGTAAGAATGGATAGTGTTTGGATCCAATATTTCATATACCTGTTCACATGTCCTACCTTCCACGTCCTTACATTCGTTTATCTCAGCAATCTGCTTCTTCGTATACCTAACCTGCGAAGGAATTTTGTTGATTTCCCTGTTAAGCGTGAAAAATTTATTTTCGATTCATAGAATCAATCGAGTATTACAATCTCGTCATAAGCAGGTTCTTCGGAAAATATAATTAAACACCATGGTAATCTGAATACTATTTTTAAGCAAATCTTTTATTTGTGATTATAAGTGTCATTTCATATTTTATTATATGCTTGTAAGTTTTCCATTATTACTTATACAAACGTACAAGCTGTCGGTGCTTGTGAACGAGCTTCGGAGCTGCTTGGTTTGTTTGTTTATAATTAATACAAAACGACTTCCAATTAACTTCGCTCAATTCACCTGAGAAGATTACAAGTAATTCGACAAACGCCAGCGTTCTGTATTACGTCAGGTGTATTTGTATAGACTGTGCAAGCAAACCACTTGAAAACTTCAAGTATTTGGGGTAACTCTGGAGCGGTATTCCCATCAAAGAAACTTGCACGACTACAAGTATGTACTTAGTTCGCAACGTAATACTTAACCAAGACTTCAAGGCACGTGCAAATTATTTTTATTAGATGGGAAATGTTGGCGCCGGCTGTGTAGTCGGCTTCACTTAACGATAATATTAAACGGTAAAACCTCTTATCTGACGTTATGAGTTCCGTAAATTAATTTCATACGAAAGTACTACGCTCGTTCGTTTCAGGATGCTTCCTTTCGTACAAAATTGAACACAATATAATTTGACTCGTCGTCTATGCGAGCGCTTGTGTGAATCAGTGAGTCAGTATATTAAACGTTCGGTATCGGTTTCGTTTCAAACTATATGCGATAAAGACGCTAACACAAATTAACGTATGACCATTTCGTCTCTATAAAAATAATTTAAACTGTTTTTCACATGACAATCTTTATTTATTTATTTATTTTATTATTATTAGCGGGGGTCCTACAGTCTATGCCACATCCCGCATTTCGATCGCTATTTCTCCCTATCTTTCCAGCCATCGTCTTCAATAGCTCTATCTCTCATGCTTTTCTTAAATCCTGTTCTCCATTGTGTTGTCAGTCTTCCTTTCTTCTCTTGTTTTGTGGTGCGTAAGTCAATGTTTTCTTTGGCCATCCCTTCTCCTCCATCCTCATTACGTAGCCATACCATAGCAACTGTCTGGATTCTATTCTTTCTGCTGTTGTAAATACGCTCCCTGTTTTCCTTCTTATATCTTCGTTTCTAACATGTTGCATTCTAGAAATATTACACGCTCTTATTAAGAAGTCCATTTCCACAGTTTCTATCATCTTTTTCTCTTTATTAGAAAGTTGTCAGCATTCGCAGCCATAAGTTAAAATGGGCTCCACAATAGTTGTGTAGATTGTCAGTTTAATTTGAAGTTTCATTTTGTTCGACCAAAGTAACGAGTTTAGGAAACGAATAGCCTTTTTTCCCTGTTGTATCCTATTTTTGATGTCATTCTTTGATGTTCCATCTTCTGAAATAATGCTTCCCAACTATTTGAATTTGCTACAATCTGATTCTATGAATTTGGAGATCTGGGTCTTCTTCTTGCATGTTTCCTATTTTCAGATATTCTGTTTTAGTAGATTTATTTATTTATTTATTTTTATAAGCGAGTTAATGTACAGGTCTCGCATTCTAGTTTCCACTGTCTTACATCCTGACATATTCTATCCACTGCCTCTTTCATCTCTGTTTTGGAACTGCTTTTTTATCTTTCTATACATGACAATGTATACGGTAAAAATAATCAGTCCAAAAATTTAATCAGCTTTTTAACTGTCTAAATAGAAAACTTCGGAGTGACTCTAGAACGAGAGACACAAGTTGCTGTCACGTCATACACAAATATAAAACTCGTTTGTAGGGTCCATACCACCTTAGCTTACATTAAAGCTCGCACACGCACACGCACACACACAAACACACACATACAAAACCCCTCCTCTGTCTCTTATAGTACATATCAAAACACAAAAATTAACATGAAAGCAAAATGGTATATGGGGTAGTTTTACAACACTGTGGGGTGTTATGCTATTACGCTACTGAATTAACTAATCTGTGATTGCCGAGCCCTACGTTCTTTGAGAGCCAAATACTACACTTGCCACGTGTTGGGCAGTCATTAAGCAATTATGCTAACAATAATGGATTAATTAATCTGTGATTAAGTAATTATTGAATATATTAATTTGCATAATGAGCTCGTGTAATCAATAAATAACACGTTAATTACTTTACGTTAGCATAACTATTGCATGGAGACTCTAGTTGTTGCATTAATAAATAAAATAAAATAAACTACCATAAATCACTCAAATGCCATTACTTTCACGTTCTGAGGTAATTTGACAATGATGAACGCATATTGATAAAATAAACACTTATTTATTAACATTATATCATTCATTAAATTCAATATATAAAATATGGATGATTCCCTGTAAATACATACATTCATAAACTCATGAAAAGAACATAAAAGAACACATGTTTATACATCAAATTACAAGGTAAATCCAATACGTTGTTTGCTGAAAAACATACACATACATATATAATGCAATCGATATATAGAAACACAAATATTCAAACAATAAATCCTATACTAATGCGTTCATCGTATGCCTCAGATGGATGGCGTTAATTATGTTTGTCATGTTTAATTTTAATGCTCAAGGGGTGTTTCTTGAAAAAGAGACAGGACAGTAGAGTTCCTTATGATAAGAATAGCATAAAGATTACTTGTTTAGATGAATTATCCGATATTTCCATCGGCGTAACTCCTCTCTGCTGGACCATGTGTGGGAAACTGTGCTGTCACTGACACTTAACACACGCGAAACAGATTCACTCGCGCTGTGTGTGCGTATTCTGTTGATTCTGCTGTGATTGTTCGAGTCATGAAATTATGTGTCGTGAAGATAAGTTCATCGTTAACTATGGTGTATATATATATGTCTGTCTATTGTTCAACGTTTGGTATGTTCATCACTGTTAGTGTTTTGATGCCGCGGTGTAATTGTTCCACATGATATTGTATCGCTCCGCAGCACTGTATAATGTTATGATTTCGCCGTCCGGTATTACATCAACGATAGTTCTACGCGTCGATTATTGATGTAAGTGTGACTGGTTAGTTCAATTCTGAATTAGAGTATAATAAAGAATTCTATAATTGTTAAACACTGGCGTATGTCGCATGTTTTAGACACTGAAAGTACACTATTACCGGATACGCGCCAATATCGAACTGTCTAAGTCTCTTAGTTACATGTCGCGTGGCAAAGTTTCAAAGTCCCACTGCCGTCCGCATGTTAATCGAACTTTGACGACCGACTGTTGAAAGTTATTTGAGTGAAAAATTATGAAAAACTGTCCTACTGACTGACTGACTGCTCAAAGTATATGAGTTAAAAATTATGAAAAGACTGTCCTCCCGCGTGCTCTGCAAACGGTTTTTATCAAGCATCGTGTACCACAATGCACCCTACTGGAAAACACGCCTCAAGTTGAACATGATAGGACAGAAGATCTCCTACCCCTAAGCCAGAGTGTCGTTCTTCACTTCTCATTCGACGTTCCCGTTGCTATGCTGGCGACGGTCCTCTCCACCAGTTCTCTGGGTAGATGCTGGGTTGTGATTGGATATCCTGTCTCCCCACGAGTCCGCGTCGAAAGCCTCCGTACTCCTTTTCCTAGAACAGGAGCAATTTCATGGTTGTCTATCAATCTATTGTCTAAGCGTACTCCGAATCTCACTGCAGTTTTCACGCAAACAATGTGTCGTATCTTGTTATTGTTCGCTGTGTTTGACCCCTTTTTTCCAGAACGCTATCCTGGCGCAGCGTGACGTCGTTTCCAAAATGGCACACCTTCTGCCTGTCGTAAATATCCGTTGTCGCCAGTAAGTCGTTCCCCTGCTGTTTACAAGTTCGATTCTATTATTTTAGGTATCGATGTCCGTCCTCGTATAGGGTATATACTATTGTGTGTCTTACACCCTTTTATTCTTACTGGTACTTTTCAAAATAACCGGCATTGTGTCCGTCACAGTTCTCCTCTAAATTGGTACTTGACACAGTTTCCATTATCTTACATTTGCAGGCTGTAAATCTCGTGTTTTAGTCGAGTCTGTCACGGCCAACCTTGTTCCCTATTATACATCTATGTGAAACGTACTTGCATTGTCTGAAGTAAACGTTCACTTGACACTTCGACACACATTTCTTTATTTATTGCTCGAGGCCTGAGTAGGTGTGTCATGCTGAATGTAACGTCTTTTCAGTCATACTAAAATTTTTAAATTTTTGGTTGTTACATAGGTCCCCAAATCGGATTTGATGTTGGATTAGCGGAAGACACTCTAATCCGATTTCTGCGCTCTGTGTTTGTTGTGGGAGTCCCCTCTGATAAAGTCGCGGTCAATGACCTACTTTCCTCTGCTTGGGGTATATGGGTATATATTCCCTATATTTGGTCGTAAACTACCTCTGGGAATTTATTGCCGTGCATCTGAGGAAAGATGAACGCATTTTTTACATATTTGCATATCTAATTAGATATGGGATTATGTACAATAATGATAGCTGTGGATGGCTGTGCCGTCCGCTTATAATCTAACACATGAAATAATGATTTTCGACATGAAATACAATTATTCATGTATCGTTTAAATATCATTATGATAGCTAATGTTCTTAGCCTATCTTGAACATTTAAAATACAATTTACGACCTGTAAATACACATTGCTACATTCACTAATTATTATTGAGTATCACTCACAATACGTGTTACTATTTATATACATTATTCAGGAACAATTAACAATTCACTTGAGATCATTATGATTATAGATAACTTTGTTTTATATCACTCAGATTTGATTAATTAATCTAATATCATCGGGTGTCTATAAAACTCGTTATAACGTCTTTTCGCAATTTATTGCTGCACATTCAATTGAACTTTTCACATCATAATTGTCTTTTCTATTTAAATTTCCATTAACACTGGCTGTACACATGTAATTAATGTCGTTAGATTGCCACATTGTGACTTAAGAACTCCTTGTACAAAATCTTTACTTTATACACTAATAAGATATACATCATACCGATTAGCTAGTTGGACTGGTTTTCGCGGGACATTCACCTTATGTGTTGACCCGTCTCCTCCTAGTCCACTAGTCTAACTGATTGTCGATGCACTTTCATTTTCCTTGGAGACTTGTGATTTCGTCTCAAAGTATCTCTTCAGCAATCGTACGTTGAAAATACCCCTCAGTTTCTCATTGCTATCGCACTCAGTGAGCTCGTATGTTGCGTTACCAAGGACGCGATTAACCTTGTATGGTCCGGTGTATAACTCGAAAAACTTGTCAATCCTTTTCATTGCGGCGTCGGATTGGTGGTAGCTCCTCAACAGCACCTTATCGCCGGTAGCAAATTTAGTAATATTTTTACCATCATTGATACGTTTAGCATATTTCTCTCTTTTGTCTTTTATTTTTACAAACACATTAATATTGTGATTGTGTTCATTGTTGATGACATCTTTGTCCAGCCACTTCTCCCATGCGCGGGTCGGCTTCTTTCCTAAGTGTGCCTCGTGGGGTGTTATTTCTATTGTTTCGTGGTACGTTTCATTGATACATGTCTCAATTACTCCAACGTATCTTGATCATTTGCTATGTTGGTCGTGTACCAGGATCCTGAATAGATTTCCCAGTTGGCGGTTAATCCTTTCCGCTAAGTTCGCTCGAGGATTCCTTATCGCCGTGTATCTTGGTTGTATTCCCAGCTCCTCGAGACCTTTAACCCATCTTTCGGCGGTAAATTGCGTGCCGTTGTCGGTTAAAATGACTCTCGGTTGTCCATACTTCGTACAGTAATCGTTGATCCGTCGTAGTGTCGTGGTGGTTGTCGCTCTTCTTAGTGTGAATAGTTTGACAAACTTTGTGAAGTTGTCCACCATGACAAGTAAGTATTTGACACCTCCTGTACCTGTTGGTAAGGGTCCATAGTAATCAACACTTACTATGTCACCTTTGGCTGATGGTATCATGGCCTTTGTTCCGCCAAAGAGCATCCTGTTGTTCGTATCCTTGTACCGTTGGCAAGAGTCACAAGTTTGGATATATACTTTCACTTTCTTGATCAAGCTGTCGATCGTGAAGTGCTCTTGTAACATTTTATACACCTTTTCGGGCCTAGGTGTCCGTACATTTGGTGTATCTCTGCAATTAGATCCTTCGACACGCTGTCAGGAATGTATAGTTTCCATTCGCCACGTCGTCGTCGGTACAACTTATCATTAACAATTTTATAAAATTTACTTAATTTACTATCTACATCGTTATTCTTAATCTTATCTATGAGCGTTCCGAGTTTGGCATCTTCATTTTGGTATTTGCCGATACCTCTAATTATTCTGCCTAATTGTTGACTCATTTTAATAACTAGGTGATTAATCAAATATTCGTGCGTCTCCTCGTTTGTCTCGTGTTGTTCCGTGTCAGCCGGGTATCTACTCAGTATGTCCGCAACGACATTATCCTTTCCTTTGCAGTGGATAATGTCGAAATTGTACTCCTGTATGGCGAGAATCCATCTTGTAATTCTGGAATTGTTTAAGTGACACTTGTGCATAAATGTTAATGCTTTATTGTCGGTGATTATCGTGAGTGGTTGGCCAAGTATGTACATACGAAACTTATCCAGACATCTAACGATACTCAGGAGCTCTTTCTCCGTCGTGAAGTAATTGCGTTCTGCTCCCTTAAATGTCTTGCTTGTAAAAGCGATGACGCCGATTTCTCCATCTTCATCAATCTGGTAAAGCTGGCCACCATACTCAAAATTACTAGCGTCACACTGAATATAGTATCTTTGGTTCGGCCGTGGGAACCGTAGAGTTACTGTGTCTATAAATAAATTCTTGACTCTCTGGAAACACTCGTCCACTTCCCTTGTCCATGAAAACTTTCGTCCACCTTTCAGCAGTTCATGTAAAGGTTGCGTTGTTTCTGCGTATTTACTCGAGAATCTGTTATAAAAATTGGTAAGACCAAGAAAACCTTTGAGTTGTTTTGTATTCTTCGGTGCTGGGAAATCCATAATCGCCTTTACCTTGTCATCGGTTGCTTGTATCCCTTTTGTTGTAAGGCGATAACCAAGGAAGGAGATCTCTCGTCTGAAGAATTGTGACTTGGTGAGGTTGACAGTTATATTTGCTTTATTGAGGTTGTTTAGCAACGCTTCTAAATGATTTAAGTGTGTTTGTATATTATTAGAGTAACACAAGCAGTCGTCCACGTAGATGATCGTGTTCTTCTTGACCTCCTCTTCGAGGGCCACATCCAATCCACGTGTCAACGCTGCAGAGCTGGTGCTGAGTCCAAATGGCGTCACTGTGAATCGGTAGCACCTCCCTTCATGCATAAACGCAGTGAAATCCCTACACTCTCGTTTTAATGGGACTTGCCAGAAGCTACTGGATAAATCGACTGTCGACAAGTACTGCATATCACCACATCTAGCCAACATCTCATTTACCGGGGACACTCCTTCGTAATCGGGCACGGTCACGCTGTTCACTTTTCTTGCATCAAGGCATAGGCGAACCCTCCCATCCTTCTTGATAACTGTCACGATTGGGTTGACGTACGGGCTGGCGCAACGTTCGATTACTCCATATCGTAACATCCGGTTAATCTCCTCGTTCACCTTGTCTCTGTAGGCAAGCGGCACAGGCCACCCTCGTTGAAAGTAAGGTGTCCTGTCCGTGACGTGAAACTCGTGCGTGTAACCCTCTATTCTTCCCGGGCACTCCCTAAAAACATTCCGGTTCCTTACCAAAATCTCCTTCAGCCGTTGCAGTATTCCTTCATCCACGCAGTCTATGCTCCCAATCTTCTCATCGATGCATCGCAGTACTTCCTCTTCTTCTTCACTGTTTATCACGTCAATATTCATGATTGGTATAATGTGCTCCTCATCAACAGTATCGTTTTTTAAACTAACTACTTTGTTTCCGATGTCGATGCGACACCCAACTTCTTGTAAAAAACTAATTCCTAGTATACACGGTTTCACTAATTCTGATATTACCAAAAACACACATTCATATCGGATACTATCAATCTCAATGTCACACAATATTTGTCTCTTAACTAATTTGGATTTACTTCCTACAGCACTTATTATAAATGTATTCGTTACGGGTAGTGTCTCATATGGTTCTATACTCTTCTTATGGTTATTAAACCAAGTTTCCGATAACCCGTTAACGATACAACCAGTATCAAGTAAGGCTTCGACAGTTACATCATTATTAAATTTAATAGTAATCTCGGGACATTTCAATATTTGTTTATTTACAATATCGTCGTCCTCTTTTAGTAGGTCCTTTCGTAAATCAGGTAACAATATATTTACATTCTCACTCGGAAAGAAGTCGCTTAGAAATTCTATCTTCTCCCCTCGTTCGACGTATTTTTTGTTGTTGTTATTGTTGTCGCTGTTCCGTTCGCCCTTGGGGTAGTGTCAACAACCGTCCTACTGGGTCCTGCCTCAGCTGGTGTAAACTGTACTGTATTGACGTAGTGTTTGTTGTCATACCGACCCCTTGTTGGCTGCCGGTCACTTTCATTTTTATTGTATTGTGTCTCCCTCTCTCTCGGGCTGTTCCTCCCTTCGTTGTAAGGTCTATAATGTGGTCTGCGAGTGTTATCTCCGCTTGACTGTATACTTGTAAATTCCGTAATCAACGCTTCGAAATTTGGTATACTCGTGATACCACGTGTGACCACGGCGAGCTGCAAGTCCTTACCAAAGTGGCGTGCTAGTTTTCGTATCAGCTGAGTGTCGGTTAATGCTGGTGACAGTTGCCGACTTTCCAGTAAAATCCGTTCTACATACTGGACAGCTGTGACTGGTCCATTCCACTCATATCTGCCGTACTCCAGATTGTCGCGTATATTGTCCTGGCGTTCTTGACCCCAGTACTTCAAGGTGAAAGCTTCTTTAAATTCTTCATACGTGGAGATTTGATTCCTTATGACGCGCCACCATATTCCAGCGTCCATCTCCAAGTGTCTCCCGATCCATTTAATGTCACCGTTGTTGTAGTACTGTTCCTGGATCTCTGACATTTCCTTCAGGAACTCCATTGGGAACCTGTCAGTGCCGTTGTACTTTAACTCTGTATGTGTGTGTCCGTTAATTCTACTGATTATTCCAGACTCACCTTCAATTAGTTGACGCTGTAGTCGTTCTATCTGGGATTTTAATTCGTTGATACGGGTGGTTTTCTCTCTGGTGCTCTCGTCTAGTTTTTGTTCCGCCGACTTCTGTCTTCCATCTACCTCATTGATTTTCTGTTGCAGTGTGTTGTTTACGTCTCCCTGTTCCTGTTGTAATTGTCTTACTGTTTGGAATAGTTCGACTCTCAATTCCTCTTGCTTCTTGTGATTTTCTTTTGCGTGTGTCTCCACTCTGTTGTGGATCTTTTTGATGCTCGTTTGAGTATTTTGGGCAACACTCTTTAGTTCCTGTCGGTCTAATTCTCTTGTTTCTCGCACCTCTTCGAATTTCTTGTCGGTGTCCTCCTTTAACTCCTTTATGATCTCGTTCTGCTGCTTCTGAACCTCGTCTATCTTCTTATCACAATTATTTATGTATTCACGCATTTCTGCGCGTATTTGTGTAAAATTTTCATTCTGCTTTTCCAACTTTTCTTCTAATTTCTCGAATTTTTTATTAAAATTCTCGTTAATCTCTTCCTTTTGCCTTTCGAATTTTTCATTAAAATTCTCATTAATCTCTTCCTTTTGCTTTTCGAATTTCTTACTCATAAAGTCCATTAATGCGCGCAACGTCATCTCTTCCTGCGGTTGTTGTTGGGACTCCTGTCCCCGCGCTCTGACGTCTGACGTCTCCTCGGTCATTTGTGAATAAGTTGGTGATTCCTCTCGTTCGACACCAGGTATTCCCTGTTGGTTATTAATGTCGAAATCTATGGAATCTGTACTACTGGTCGTCATTTTTGCAGCTTTACTACGCGTTAACATTCAGTCCCAGTCCAACTAGCTTCACACTAATAATATTTGTTCTTACAACTACTAACATGAAATATTAATATATACGCTTATCCTATCTCTACTGCCTGCTCTTTGCCGTGCGGTGGGCGCCAAATACAACACTGTGGGGTGTTATGCTATTACGCTACTGAATTAACTAATCTGTGATTGCCGAGCCCTACGTTCTTTGAGAGCCAAATACTACACTTGCCACTTGTTGGGCAGTCATTAAGCAATTATGCTAACAATAATGGATTAATTAATCTGTGATTAAGTAATTATTGAATATATTAATTTGCATAATGAGCTCGTGTAATCAATAAATAACACGTTAATTACTTTACGTTAGCATAACTATTGCATGGAGACTCTAGTTGTTGCATTAATAAATAAAATAAAATAAACTACCATAAATCACTCAAATGCCATTACTTTCACGTTCTGAGGTAATTTGACAATGATGAACGCATATTGATAAAATAAACACTTATTTATTAACATTATATCATTCATTAAATTCAATATATAAAATATGGATGATTCCCTGTAAATACATACATTCATAAACTCATGAAAAGAACATAAAAGAACACATGTTTATACATCAAATTACAAGGTAAATCCAATACGTTGTTTGCTGAAAAACATACACATACATATATAATGCAATCGATATATAGAAACACAAATATTCAAACAATAAATCCTATACTAATGCGTTCATCGTATGCCTCAGATGGATGGCGTTAATTATGTTTGTCATGTTTAATTTTAATGCTCAAGGGGTGTTTCTTGAAAAAGAGACAGGACAGTAGAGTTCCTTATGATAAGAATAGCATAAAGATTACTTGTTTAGATGAATTATCCGATATTTCCATCGGCGTAACTCCTCTCTGCTGGACCATGTGTGGGAAACTGTGCTGTCACTGACACTTAACACACGCAAAACAGATTCACTCGCGCTGTGTGTGCGTATTCTGTTGATTCTGCTGTGATTGTTCGAGTCATGAAATTATGTGTCGTGAAGATAAGTTCATCGTTAACTATGGTGTATATATATATGTCTGTCTATTGTTCAACGTTTGGTATGTTCATCACTGTTAGTGTTTTGATGCCGCGGTGTAATTGTTCCACATGATATTGTATCGCTCCGCAGCACTGTATAATGTTATGATTTCGCCGTCCGGTATTACATCAACGATAGTTCTACGCGTCGATTATTGATGTAAGTGTGACTGGTTAGTTCAATTCTGAATTAGAGTATAATAAAGAATTCTATAATTGTTAAGCACTGGCGTATGTCGCATGTTTTAGACACTGAAAGTACACTATTACCGGATACGCGCCAATATCGAACTGTCTAAGTCTCTTAGTTACATGTCGCGTGGCAAAGTTTCAAAGTCCCACTGCCGTCCGCATGTTAATCGAACTTTGACGACCGACTGTTGAAAGTTATTTGAGTGAAAAATTATGAAAGACTGTCCTACTGACTGACTGACTGCTCAAAGTATATGAGTTAAAAATTATGAAAAGACTGTCCTCCCGCGTGCTCTGCAAACGGTTTTTATCAAGCATCGTGTACCACAATGCACCCTACTGGAAAACACGCCTCAAGTTGAACATGATAGGACAGAAGATCTCCTACCCTTAAGCCAGAGTGTCGTTCTTCACTTCTCATTCGACGTTCCCGTTGCTATGCTGGCGACGGTCCTCTCCACCAGTTCTCTGGGTAGATGCTGGGTTGTGATTGGATATCCTGTCTCCCCACGAGTCCTCCGTACTCCTTTTCCTAGAACAGGAGCAATTTCATGGTTGTCTATCAATCTATTGTCTAAGCGTACTCCGGATCTCACTGCAGTTCTCACGCAAACAATGTGTCGTATCTTGTTATTGTTCGCTGTGTTTGACCCCTTTTTTCCAGAACGCTATCCTGGCGCAGCGTGACGTCGTTTCCAAAACGGCACACCTTCTGCCTGTCGTAAATATCCGTTGTCGCCAGTAAGTCGTTCCCCTGCTGTTTACAAGTTCGATTCTATTATTTTAGGTATCGATGTCCGTCCTCGTATAGGGTATATACTATTGTGTGTCTTACACCCTTTTATTCTTACTGGTACTTTTCAAAATAACCGGCAGTGTGTCCGTCACAGTTCTCCTCTAAATTGGTACTTGACACAGTTTCCATTATCTTACATTTGCAGGCTGTAAATCTCGTGTTTTAGTCAAGTCTGTCACGGCCAACCTTGTTCCCTATTATACATCTATGTGAAACGTACTTGCATTGTCTGAAGTAAACGTTCACTTGACACTTCGACACACATTTCTTTATTTATTGCTCGAGACCTGAGTAGGTGTGTCATGCTGAATGTAACGTCTTTTCAGTCATACTAAAATTTTTAAATTTTTGGTTGTTACAGTTTGTACAACACACACACACACACACACACACACACACACACACACACACACACACACACACACACACACACACACACACACACACACACATGTAAGAACATCCTAACGTACTTAGGATTAAAAAGGAAATTTTTGCAATCACATTTGTATAACAAACAGTGTTTGTATAACACTGTATACAAACAGTTTGTACACTTGTTTACAGTAACTGTAGACAAACAAGTATATTGTAAGATTATATTAATTTTATTGAAAATTGAATATGTTATCTTCATGGAGGAATTTGAGTGTGGATTTTTTTAAATAATATGGATCCTTGTTTTGCCAATCCAGAATTATAAAATATAGTATTTATACCTATTAGTATTAGGTATTCGGTTTAATCTTCTTTTTCTTAACTTCAGGCTCTAGGCTTACAGTCTGTTCCGTCTTCAGTCCTGCGTTCATCGGCCTTCCGTACGGCACTACACGTGGGCATTAACTTAGCCTAAGGAAAGCCAGGAGCCTCGGTTCTGTTGCACTTAGCTAATTCTCAGCGGGTGCATTCACGGACGGAAGCCCTACCTATGAGCCGGTGGGTAAGTTTCTCTGTACAGTGGCAGTACAACGGGGTTTAGTGCTGTTCCGTGTCGAGGGGTACGGACAAGGATCATATACCAGCGGTGAAGCCGGTGAAGAAACTCTTCAGTACAGTGGATGCGGCGGAGGTGGCAGCCCTGCCTTTTAGGATGTGTACAGAAAGCTGAGGGAGAAATCACGTGTGTCAGAACAGCTTAAGATGGCAACCCCATCACATGTCTACTTACCTAAAGGTTGATACGCTTTACTGAGGAAGTTCATTACTGCTCGTAATCTTCGTGGAATGCCGGACGGATTCGCATTAATAACAACCCTTTTCGCGGTTAACAACCTCGTTTTGTTGATATCACAGTTAGTGGCAGACCTTTCTCACATTCTACGATGTTGCATCCTCAGTGGTAAATTCTCATTATAATTTTTTTTTTTTTTTAATTTTTTTTAATTTTTTTTTTTTTTTTTTTTTAGTTTTTATTTTTTTTTTTGAGGATGCTGCATTATAGAACTGGCAAAAATTTGATTTTAACGATGACATTAACAAAATGTCGCTGACAACCGAAATATCGGTATGGAGAACCATACATGACTTCCATATTCTAAGATTTATATTTAAAATCATTTTGAAATGAAATATTACCATAGAAACTACTTGTTTCTACTTACTGCTTCAGCCTTAACCACAGTACTGTGGTCACTAACGTATACCACCTCACGTTATCGCACTCAATTTTCACTGATGATGGAAGTCGATGGCATTGCCGAAACGTCTGGTTTTGTAGAAAACATTGGACTACGGCCAAATATTCCGGGAAGGAATTTTAACAAAAACTACTTCTTTGTTGCCGATAACGTTGTACACATATATATAAAAAATATGCATAAAATTAATGGCTTGTATAAGTTAATGATTGATCTCCATTAAGTAGTGCTCAAGTTTCCATAGTTTTAATATTATGATGTCCATAATTAAAACATCAGAGCAGGTTTAGTGTGAATGTGGGTACACTGTGGACAAAAATTTTCAACATTTCCTATTGAGTGTTGCATAGAGTAAAGCTGCGAATCTACAGTGTATGTTTCACAGAACAAACACGCGAAAAAGAAGGAGCGCTCCGAAGTCACTCATGGACCCTCAGCATCTTGCAGAGGGTTCATTCCCTAAAGACGAACAGTCTGTCTATGAATCGTTCCTCTGTAAACACGTGCAGTTATACTGCCCAGCGATCCACAGGAAGCAAATTGATGTCCATTTTTTTGGCTTGCACACGTTATGTTGGTGTGGGTTTCGGCACTTTCCATTTAAAAAGCGTGCAAATGTAAGAAAATAAACATGAGTGAGGCCAGAAATAACGTGAATTGTGTGTGTGTGTGTGTGTGTGTGTGTGTGTGTGTGTGTCTTACCTGCCTTTTTATTGCTGTAGGCATAATAATAAAATGGAAACGTAAACATTACATAACTGAGATATGCTTACCTGCCATGAACGATATATTATTTTATACATGGAGGAGTTCAGTGACACACACACGTACAGAAAAATTATATATATAAAGATATTAACTCATACATAATTTACATTAAAATGAAAAAATTATAATTTTATTCCCTGGGAACAAAATTATTTTATTTTTAACAATTACCTTTGTTTGAAAAAGTTTAAATGAATTTTCAAGTACTTTACTGTTGTTAAAACGTAAAAGGTAGCAGGTAAACTACCCCTTCCCCTTAACCGATCTTCACCAAAATCAAAAGTCCTTGAGGCCTCTACAATTCAGGGATGTATGCAAAAAATTATTTGATTCTGTTTGAATTTGTGGCTGTTATCATTTGCCATAGAAAATACGCTTGATAAAAAACGTTGCTGGTAAACTACCCCTTCCCCTTAACCGATCTTCACCAAAAACAATAGGTCTTGAGTACTCTACAAATCAGGGCTGTATGCAAAACATTATTTGATTCTGTTTGAATTTGCGGCTGTTATCGTTTGCCATAGAAAATACCCTTGATAAAACAAAAAACATGGCTGGTAAACTACCCCTTTCCCTTAAACGATCTTCACCAAAAACAATAGGTCTTAGTACTCAAGAAATCAGGGCTGTATGCAAAAACTTATTTGATTCCGTTTGAATTTGCGGTTGTTATCGTTTACTATAAAAAAAAAATTACCCTTGATAAAAAACCGTTTCCGGTAAACTACCCCTTTCCCTTAACCGATCTTCACCAAAAACAACATGTCTTCGGTACTCTACAATTCAGGCCTGTATGCAAAGAATTATTTGATTTAGTTTGAATTTGAGGCTGTTATCGTTTGCCATAAAAAATACGCTTGATAATAAAACGTTGCAGGTAAACTACCCCTTCCCCTCAACCGATCTTCACCAAAAACAACAGATGTTGAGAACTCTACAGTTCAGGGCTGTATGCAAAACATTAGTTGATTCTATTTGAATTTACGGCAGTTATCGTTCATCATAGAAAAAATGCCCTTGTTAAAACATAAAACGTTGCAGGTAAACTACCCCTTTCCCTTAACCGATCTTCAACAAAATCAACAGACCTTGAGTTCTGTATAATTCAAAAATGTATGCAGAAGAGTAGTTGATTCTGTTTTAATGTACGGCAGTTATCGTTCGTCAAAAAAAAATTACCCTTGATAAAACATAAAATGTTGCTGGTAAACAACCCTATTCCCTTAACTGATCTTCACCAAAACCAACAGGTCTTGAGAACTGTACATTTCAGGGCTATATGCAAAATATTATGTGATTCTGTTTGAATTTGCGGCTGTTATCATTTGCCATATAAAATACCCTTGATAAAACAAAAAATGTGTAAGGTAAACTACCCCTTTCCCTTAACCGATCTTCACCAAAAACAATAGGTCTTTAGTACTCAACACAACAGGGCTGTATGCAAAAACATATTTGATTCTGTTTGAATTTGCGGCTCTTATCGTTTGCCATAGAAAATACCCTTATAAAACATAAAACGTTGCAGGTAAACTACCCCTTTCCCTTAAACGATCTTTCACCAACACCAACAGGTATTGAGAACTCTACAATACAGGGCTGTATGCAAAAAATCATTTGATTCTGTTTGAATTTGTGGCTGTTATCGTTTACCATAGAAAAAAATTACCCTTGATAAAAAACCGTTGCCGGTAAACTACCCCTTTCCCTTAACCGATCTTCACCAAAAACAATAGGTCTTGAGAACTCTAAAATGCAGGGCTTTATGTAAAATATTATATGATTTTGTTTGAATTTGCGGCTGTTATCGTTTGCCATACAAAATACCCTTTTAAAACATAAAACGTTGCTGGTAAACTACCCCTTTCCCTTAACCGATCTTCACCAAAACCAAAAGGCCTTGAGAACTCTACAATTCAGGGCAGTATGCAAAACATTATTTGATTATGTTTGAATTTGCGGCTGTTATCGTTTGCCATAGAAAATACCCTTGTTAAAACATAAAACGTTGCTGGTAAACTACCCCTTTCCCTTAACCGATCTTTACCAAAATGAACAAATCTTGAGAGCTCTACAATTCAGGGCTGTATGCGAAATATTATTTGATTCTGTTTGAATTTGCGGCTGTTATCGTTTGCCAAACAAACAAAATTACCCTTGATAAAAAAAACCGTTGCAGGTAAACTACCCCTTTCCCTCAACCGATCTTCACCAAAAACAATAGGTCGTGAGTACTCTGCAAATCAGGGCTGCATGCAAAAAATTATTTAATTCTGTTTGAATTTGCGGCAGTTATCGTTTGCCATATAAAAAAAATCTACAGACAGACAGACAGACAGACACACAGACAGACAGACAGACACACACACAGACACTTTTCGGAAAACGACTTTTTTTCATGTTTTGAGTGTAGTAGAATCAGAATCTGCAATAATCTCGAACACGATTTTTTTTGCCATCACCATACTTCCATTCCTTAAGGAATATGGAAGTAAAAAGGGTTGTCGTTGAACGGTTCCGACCGCGCCATAATCTATAAGTAGGAATTCCTTTTGGTCGTTCACAAAATATGTCTTATGATTACGATGCTGCGAAATACGTATCTTTTTTTAAAGTTTTGCACAGAATGATCG
The DNA here is from genome assembly GCA_034769895.1 of Magicicada septendecula. NCBI lineage: Eukaryota > Metazoa > Arthropoda > Insecta > Hemiptera > Cicadidae > Magicicada > Magicicada septendecula. The sequence goes on along the minus strand of CM068371.1, from coordinate 339,762,798 downwards.
ATATAAACATTAATATAAAAGTTAAATTAATAACTTTTTAACAATCACATTGATTATTATCACACTTGTATGTGCTTTTGTCCACATAATGGACAAAAGGAATTCCAAAGACTTTGAGGCACGAAGTGGGAGAAGCGACTGAGAAGAGAGGACTAGACGAAGGGTCTGGAAGAGCAGAGACAGCCGTCGTACGATGGCTCGTGGCTCGCGGTCCCTTAGTTGATGATGATTAGCTGATGATGATTAAAGGGATAAATATATCCTATGACCATTGAAATATTTTTGATGTTCTTACCCGCGCCTAACAGTATTGTGCTTTCATGTGCTGTTCTTGGGCGGTATATTGCGATATGTAGTAAATATTAATAAAAATCCATTATTTCGATGTTAGCTGGATAACAATCTGTGAACACGCTATTAAGACCCTGTTATCGACATCGAAGTGACAAACAAAAGGCAGCTCGAATGTTAGGAAGGCGTTACCGTCATTTGTCATGACGGACACGGTTAGTTGTCAAGCTGACCTGGCAGCCACGCAGAGGAGTCGTTAATCTACGTAGGGGGTGGATAATCATGGCGGTGTAAAAGTTTGATCCTGGACAACCCTATGTGGAATCACCCCATCCCGCCGAATTTGTAATCCCACAACATACTGACGCGTAAGCACCTACATCTACAAACACTAACACCGCCGAAACGCACACACACACACACACACTCACGTACCTACGTACACTTTGCCTTTAGCCCTGCACAATTCTGCCTAACAGCGAATGTGCATGCTGCAATGAATAATGTTTATTATATGCAGATCATGGAACCGCTGTTAATTCAATTAAGGATTAATATTTGTGTAGCAATTAATTCAACGTTTGAGGTTAAATTTCAAATAGATTTTGAATTCAAAATTGTTATATAATTTTTTTTAATTTAATGTATGTTTTCATTATCTAATTATCATTGTTTTTTAAACACTCAAATATTGTACGCTGAAACCTAATCTGATTGTCTTACGCACTATTTGCGCGCGCGCGCACACACACACACACACACACAGGCGCAAAGCTATTCATCGTTAGTAAATTACAAAAGTTATTTAAATAATTTAAAAGGAGATTTCTTTAACGTGTTTCTTCTCAGATTTACAAATTACAATTCAACCTTGAATTTCCTTCAAACTTCTACAAGTAAATAATTCCTTTGCTTTAAAAGAACGTCTTTGGAATAATTCACTTTCCTAAAAGCTGTGTAAAGATAGAGTTTTAAATCGATGAACTGTAAAGAAACCCTAGTTGTTGACTAGAAGTAAATGTACTCTCTGGCAACTTGCCTTATAAAAACATGTTTTCGAATATTTGCATAGGTCCAAAAATACTGCTGCTGATATTCCCCAATCTTAGCGAGACGTAACGTTATTTATGGTTTAGTAATAACAGAACATTACATATTCTTAAAGCTGTTGTCTCCTAATTTTTAATAATGGCTTCTATTAAGACTGGTAACATAATTTCAAACAATTTCAAGAAATATACATGGGTCATTCAATAATTAAAGAGATAAATAGCTATACGGGACAACAGTTTATTTAATCAGTATGGCAAACCTTTACTTTTCAACATAATCCCCAGCAGCATTAACACACTTGCCCCATCTGTAAATAAGATTTTTTATACCTGCTACAAAGAAATATTTATGCCGGAGCCAGTTTAGGATATTTTCTTTGACCTCCTCGTTATAAAACTTTGAACCACGTAACGCCTCCTTGCGTGTACCAAACAAGTGGAAATCAGATGGAGCCAAGTCTGGAATTTAAGGATGGTGATGTAGAGACTCTCCCTAGCTAATGTATTGATGGTTTCACGTGTTAAGTGACCTGTTTGTGGATAGGCATTATCATAAAGCAGAATAACGCCTTTCTGCAGAAATCCAGGAAGTTTCTGCATCACTGCCGACTCCAATGCCGGCATTTGATCATTTAATGATACCGGCACCTATTAGTGTCATTTAATGCTTATCATTTAAGACTAGTACGTACTGTTTATTTTCCTCTGATCTTCTATAAAAAGTAATAAAATACAGGCTTTCAGCAACCCAAAAGATCGTCAACGTGATTTTTCCCGCTGATGGTTGGGTTCTGAACTTTTTCCTGACAGGTCTACTCATGTGCTTCCACTCCATGATTTCCCTTTTGGATTCAAGCTCAAAATGATGACTCTATGTTTCATCACATGTTAGAATTCTATCAAAAAAGAACTCCTCACCTCTGTTTCATAGCGTTGTTTCAGCTCTGTAGACACTCAAAGCCTATGATGGTTGGTCGACTCTCTGGGAGCCCATTTTTTCCTTGTTTTACGGTACTCGGTACTGTACCCACTAATAAAAATTTCCCCGGTTCATACAAAAATAATGTTAATAACGATAATAAAATATTGGTATGAAGAACCATACATGACTTCCATATTCTAAGATTTATATTTAAAATCATTTTCAGCCAAACAGCCAGGCTGTGTCTTACCTGCCTTTTTATTGCTGTATTAAATGAAAAATATTATATTACATTAAAATGAAAAAATTATAATTTTATTGTCTGGCAACAAAATTATTTTATTTTTAACAATTACTATTGTTTCAAAAAGTTTAAATAAATTTTCAAGTACTTTAACTCTTGTTAAAACGTAAAAGGTTGCAGGTAAACTACCCCTTTCCCTTAACCGATCTTCACCAAAATCGAAAGTCATTGAGACCTCTATAATTCAGGGACGTATGCAAAACATTATTTGATTCTATTTGAATTTGCGGCTGTTATCGTTTGCCATAGAAAATACGCTTGATAAAAAAACGTTGCAGGTAAACTACCCCTTCCCCTTAACCGATCTTCACCAAAAACAACAGGTCTTGAGTACTCTACAAATCAGGGCTGTATGCAAAACATTCTTTGATTCTGTTTGAATTTGCGGCTGTTATCGTTTGCCAAAAAAAAAAATTTCCCTTGATAAAAAAAAACCGTTGCAGGTAAACTACACCTTTCCCTCAACCGATCTTCACCAAAAACAATAGGTCGTGAGTACTCTACAAATCAGGGCTGTATGCAAAAAATTATTTGATTCTGTTTGAATTTGCGGCAGTTATCGTTTGCCATAGAAAAAAAATCTACAGACACACACACAGACACACACACACACACACAGACACTTTTCGGAAAACGACTTTTTTTCATGTTTTGAGTGTAGTAGAATCAGAATCTGCAATAATCTCGAACACGATTTTTTTTGCCATCACCATACTTCCATTCCTTAAGGAATATGGAAGTAAAATAATACACATTATATATTATATCGTTTAACACCTATATTATTACCTACATTACTATTATTATAGTACTGCCTTGGCCAAAAAGTTGAAAGTCGTAAGACTTAGATATAGCACTGTATTCCTAATTGTACGGCATTTCCCGACACTTTCTCCGTGGAGCAGATTGCACTGTGCACCAATCAGCCTGCACCGTTAGTAAAATTGGATTAGCGGTTGAAATCCACGTTGCACGACGCTATCACAGTTCACCAACCGCAGTTTATAACCTTCAATGAAGCTCACCGACAGCCGTGGTGTCGTCGTCATATTGCTGTCGGTGTAGTTGTTGTTTCATGATGTGGAGAAACATAACCACAACCTATCTGATGCAAGGTAAAAAAGTAATTACGACTGATTGCAGTTGTTCTAATGTACACGAGTATGGCTTTAAATGACGGAACATTATTTATGAAGTTCTGAATTTTTTTTCAGTCATTCTACGAATTCTTATGAAACCCTTCTTCTTCATCTTCTCTACGTCAAGGTATAGGCTTACAGCCTACTCCGCCTTCACTGAATACAGGCATCTCTTCCTAGGTCTACTTATATCTCGTTTTCCTTGAGAACTGTATCTTATTACTTGTTTAGGTAGTCTCAGCTCCTCCATTCTCTCGATATGCTGCCTCCATTTTATTTGCCTTTCCCTTATTCTGCTGGCTATAGTATATAGATTTAACTCGGTTCTTATATCTTCATTTCGTATTTGATCTCTAAGTGTTGCGTCTTGGACGCTCTCGATGAATATCTTGAGTTAGTCTTAGAAACGCTAATGTGAGTTAGCTGGTCAGAAATGAAATAATTAAGTGGACTGTATGTTATTTTTTGTATAGATAATTGTTTATTGAACATTAGTAGATTTGATTGCTGGCGCGTGTAGGTTTAGCGAGGCATGATTCCTGATAATTGAAATAGAATTAAGTACTGAATGACATAATCGTGCGTAATAAGGCTGAGATCGCCCAAGTAAATTAGCGCATGCTGAACATGCTAAGAAATTAAAATAATGAAAATGATGTAGCCGCGGCTGGCGATTGAGACGAGTGGCCTGCTTGGAGTCTTGTACAGAACTAACTTAATTTTGACTGCGGTCAGCCTGTCTCAAGACCGACAGCAGATAAGATACAAAAACGTGACGTCACTACACGCACGCGCAATGCAGCAATTTATAGTACAAAGCGTATAGGTTCAAAGTTTGACCACTAAGAGTGCAACCTTTTGTTTTCTCAAGAACTTTATTTCACTTGTTTGTATTATCCGCTCACCATTTCTCGTCATCGTCTAAGTTTCACTTCCATAAGTTAAACCAGGTGTTGCCATTACTTCATAGAATTTTATCTTGGTGTCTTTCCATGTTTTACTTCCAAGTATTCTGTGTATAGTACCACATGTCATTTGATATCTATTTATTTTTATATCGATAGCTTGTCATCTTGTCATACTCATAAGTTACATCTCACCCTATGGAATTGAAGTGAGATACGTGTTCTATAGCTTGATTGTTTATAATTATCTTGGAAAGTATCAGATTTGTAAAGAAATTCCTTATATAAATTGCTATGTGGTAGTAGAACCTCTCATTTAAAAAATTCATCTTACTGATACAGTTGAATATTTATGATAAGACAGTTTCCAGTTCTGCATAAAATTTATTCAATAAAACCTACATCGATTCCATTACACTGAACAAGCTACTTTAATAACATTTCATACTACAATTGTAATTTTCTTTACGAAAATATGAACACTCTCGATCATGACAGGCGGTGTACCCTACCGTACTGTCAACGGTGGACACAAATCTTGTCGAGCTAGGAGGTTAGATAGAAAAAAAAATACCAACGCTAGAGAACAAACATAACAAACAGACTTCTTTTATTCAGCAGTCAGGAAATAAACATTACCTGCAGTGGAAGCTTTCTGAAAAATAGATTAGTGCTTTACAGAGAAACAACATTTAAAGGAACAATGAGATCCAATAAAGGAAATGTTCCTTTTGTTTGAATTACCATTACGAACAACTGACTGTCATGAAAGGAAATGGGAAGAAAAATTAATAGGTTTACTGAAGCACTCAATCCGTTTCCTTGATGCTAGTTTCTCCATTGTGAATTGAAAAAATAATTGATACAAACAAGATTTATGAAGCCACGTCAGTAACAGTATTCCGCAAAGTAAATGTACAAAGAGAATCGGCTGCACTGAATACGCGCTGTTATCTTTACAGTTATTCACGTAAATAAAATGCACATAATATGTGTAATATGTACATTATCTATCCTTTGATTACATTAATTTGCATAAACAAATTAATGAGGTTATATTATTCTCCTGCAATGCTTAAATAATATAAATGTTAATTAACGTAGTTTTGTTGTAAACTGAATGAGAACTATAAATTTATTAAATTATAATTCAGATGAACGTAGCCGATTGATGGAGTGACCAGCACTAGTCTATCTGCTTGCGATCGGAACAAATTATTTGTTATTTAATCTTTGTTGAAGATGATGGTGATAGGAAAATGAATGTACCAGGAAACGCGTGTAGCGTATGACTTGAGAAAATAAGCTGGAATAGATAAAGAACATTGTTACATTTTTAGATTAGGTAGTAAATCAATTCAAAAACACATAATAAATTTGCCCTTTGTATGCAGGTTAGTGTTTCTTGTTACTGTGTCGAGCAGCGATCAGCGGTTATCAAATTTTACCTAAGTAATAGCCTTATTTGTCCTGCCAGACATCAGGTGACAAATTAAGTGACATCTACTTTCTTAAGACATGTGAAACTCTAATGAAACATTGTCGGTGAACACTAATGTAGCTTAAACGTGACCATGATAAAATAATATTTACTAACACAGAAAAACCAATTATGTAACTTGGTCACAAAGTATACACGAAATATGTGTAGTGCGGACTACGTTTCATATGTAATAAAAACGATACTATTCAAACACTCCAAGTTTAAACCAAGTTTCACTACCAAGAAGCACACACACACACACACACACACACACCAAACAAAAAGTTCGGACACTTCTTGTTACAGTCCCTTCCTTGGATTGTACATTATTTAGTATTTACTTCTAGTTTTCAATCAAGATATATTGTTTTGCTTTCTTAGAACATGTTTCGGGCATCAAATAGTTTGCCCATCCTCAGCTATCTTAGTTTTTAGTCTTGTGTATTACTTGTGACCACGTTGGTTATAGCTGTGGCTTCATGTTGGCTTTAGGTAGTTTACATTGGTGTGGCATATACATTTTTGCGTTTTGAGTGTTTGCAATGTTAAATGTTTTGAAAATTATGTCGTGCGTTTTGTTGATTTGTATTTGTTCGGGCATTAGTTTGTCTTGTGTTTTATCTTTATATATTTATAAATTTTCCCTTATATTCGTTATTGTGGCCTTGTGTGGTATGTGTTTACCTGTGTCATGTTGGTGATGTCTGGTGGGAATTCGTATCCTGTATTTGTCGCATGTGTGTCCAAATAAGATTTATAAATGTTTGCTTTTGGTATCTGTTTAACTGTTAAACACTAAGATACCAAATAAAATAACTCGGTAGAGTTAAAAACACACCGGTTACATCTGCACTACCGAAATTAAATGATAAGGTGTTAACTCGTCCTGTCAAGTTACGGGAGGTGTGTTCTGTAAGTAATGTTCAAAAAATAAGAAGAATACTGTACAGCTGTCGCGATTAGGCCCATACGTTAGCGTGTCAATATTTCACCCAATTTTGTTTCATTTCACTAAAGAATTTACGTTGTCGCTGTAATGTTGTCGGTTCTCGTTTTGCTCCTTAACATCTCGTAACATGCGGGCGGGTTACAATTGGAATACGTATCTCTCGAGTTATTATTTCGACATATAGATGGCTTCTTTTGCCATTGATTGATTGATTAATTATCAACCGATTCGTTTCAAATGAGAAGAACCAAGCAAAAAACCAGAGACTTTTGGAATCACAGACACTTGGTTGGATACCTTTATAGACATAGGCAAACAGACGGATGGACTGGCGGACACACACAAACGCGCGCGCGCGCGCAGCATATTAATTGCACGTTGTGATCGTGTACTAGCGTGTCCAAAACTCTCGGCATTCATAAAATAGGAAGTGAAGAATTATACAAGAAGTAGAAGGAAGTAAGAAATACGATAAATAGATTGCGTGTGTGTGTGAGAGAGAGAGAGAGAGAGAGAGAGAGAGAGTTAGTGAGTGAGTGGAAAGAAAAGGAGGCAGACAGAGAACTAGACAGGCAAGTAGACTTGAAGAGAGGTATTCACTTAGTATTTGTACTAAGTAAAGCGAAGTGATAATAAGGTTATGCAGGCGCGTGATTATTTGTTCGCCGGCCAACTGTTTGCAGACAGTCGGTATAATGTAGCAATAGTCGGCGGGACTTCAACACTTTATCCGAGTTGGATAACTAGCTGGTGTGGGTTACAGCAGACACTAACCCACTAATCCCAGACCACTTCCACGACTCGTCCTTGCTTACTTTCAACTACAGACTGTGAATAATAATTGAATCATGAATAGACACATTCGAGCAAAAACGTAAAAAAGAGCCGTTCCTTCAAAGTTAACGTGTTCCATTATAAGGCGCAGATTTTAAATGTATCAGTTTCCAAATATACAACACTATTGTTTATGGTTAAGCATTATTTTTTAAAGTAAAATCTGTATTTTTTGTATTATCTATATTTCAACTTCACAGAATGTAATTATTGTATTTTTAATTTTTCATAACAATAAATATAATAAGATCTTAATTTTATACATGTCTGGTGGATAGAATTAACTAGGATAAATAAGCTCGTGTCTTATTACATTATACGCGATTCTATAACCAATCGTACAGAAAATAAAACTTTTTAATCTGTACGAAATAAATAAACACAAACTTAGCTTAAAACTTAACTAAATGTATAGAAACTCTGACTGAGCGGACACGATAACTAAACCTAATTAGTGTATCTGGTATTAATGTAATAGACTCTACCTGTTTGTTTACAAGCTTCATGATTTTACGTCTTGTAACGACTTATTTAAATTTAATTACTTTACAAAGGTTTCAATCAATTGCTAAATTTTTATACCAGAGAAAACGCTTACTTTTAATATCTGAACTGTTATTTTGTTATGTATGCAAATTCGAATATAGGCTTACTCGATAAACAAAACGACATACTTAGAATAGAGGAAACAAGTCTTGTCGATGTATAAAGTTAGACATAAAAAGTTAGATAACGATTTGTAACAAATGACTTCTTATATTCAACAATTAGAAAACAAAATTTACTTTCGGAGAGGATGTTATTTTAAAAAAAAATTGATTCATGGTTGGAGGACAACATTTAAAGGGACAACGAGAAACTATAAAAAATGCTGCTTTTGTTTCAATTACCGTTACCTTTGTTATTGACTATCATTAAATAAATGGAAAGAAAAATTCGTCGGTTTATGCTAGTTTCACTATTCTAAATTAAACAATAGGCCTAATTACTACAAGTAAGATTTACAACGCAAAATGTCATTTTGAAGTTTGCTACTAAGTAGGCCTAAGTATACACACATCGCAATTGCGTTGATAACAAACCATCGTGTTGCATTAGTTCGTACATAACGCGCGCACGCAGAAGTCTGCATGGTTGCGAGTTTGTAATTTTAAATAGTCAGATTAAAAAATTTCCCACCCACATGCACATGCAAGTTTTCGGATGTGCGTGTTAGGCCTATGTACGAACTAATGCGATACGATGGTCTGTGTTCGATGGACTTTGTATTTATTATTGTTTAGTTTACAATAGTAGAAGTAGGATCAAGGGAACGGATTAAGCGGTTTAGTAAACTTATTTGTTTTTCTTCCTGTTTCTTTTATACTGAGGACTTATATAATAAAAATAATGTTTTGACTAGGATAAAATAATTTAATACTAGTAAGTTTGTCTTGAGAAATCTGGAAAGGCGGCACTTCACAATTCTGTTAAGCAAGGCATCACATTCTCACAGTTCCCATTTGTTTTCTCTTATCCGAAGCGAGTCAGACAAAAATCATAAAGTGTGTGCGGAATCGAACTAGCATGGGTTATCAATCCACGCACATTTGATCAATATTATTTTCTATAATAAGTTTGTGTACGTGGACACACACACACACACACACACACACACACACACACACACAATGCAATTCGAAATATACGGAAACATTTAGGGGCACAAGCCATAAAAAGAGCTGATTCGTGGCATTTTACCAAGAAGGGTGACGGATAAACGGAAATAATGCTGAGCGATAGAAAGAAAGAGAATGGGAAAGTGCTAAAGAGAAATGTACATAACTAAAAAAGGAACAAACAGAAACATAAAAAGATAAAAATAATGTGAGGGGGTGGGAAAGAAAGAGATAGTTAGACAGACAGACAGAAACAGAGACAAACAGACAGACATATAGGCAGGCAGCAAGGCTGCCAGACACAAAGGAGGAAAGGAAGAGTGAGATCTGTGGTCAGAGGTATTCAGTTGGCATTTGTATTAAAGCGAACTGATAACGAGGTTATGCAGACGGGTGATTATTTGTTTACCGACAGTTGGTGTAATGTTGTAACCATAGTCGTGGCATGGTTACTCTGTAGCTCTCTGTATCACTCTGTAGTTCGAGTTCTGTAGCTGGCTGGTGTGGGTTACAACAGAAACTAGCCCACCAAACCCAAACTACTTCAACAAGTAACAGTCTCGTCCGTGCTCTGTACCAAACAATCGAATTATGAACAACGACAATTCCCAGTGAAAAAATTGTAAATTAATAAACAAAATTTCTCTTTTGTTAAGGTTTTATTAGAATCTTAATCTATATATATAAAAGAGAAATACCACTGACTCACTCACTGACTCATCACGAAATCTCCGAAACTATAACACCTAGAAACTTGAAATTTGGCATGTAGGTTCCTTATGTGATGTAGGTATCCGCTAAGAAGGGATTTTTGGAAATTCGACCTTTAAAGGGGGAAAAAGTGGGGGGGGGAAAGTTTGCCTGACTGACTGACATAGAATCAACGTAGAGCAAAAACTACTGAATGGATATCAATGAAACTTTGAACATAGCTTCATCATAGGTCTTAGGTGCTCACTAAGAAACGGTTTTAAAAACTTTCACTCCTAAGGGGCAACCCCCCCACCATTGTGTCTATGTATGTGTGTTCCACATCTCCTCCTAAACCACTGGACCGATTTCAACCAAACTTGGCACAAATATTTTACGCGACGGGAGAACCAACATAGGATAGGTGTTTCTTCGATGGGGTCCTTTGGGGGGTTCTTTGGGGTCTTCCACATCTCCTCCTAAACCACTGGACCGATTTCAACCAAACTTGGGACAAATATTTTACGCAGCGGGAGAACCAACATAGGGTATGTGTTTTCTTCGATGGGGTCCTTTGGGGGTTCTTTGGGGTCTTCCACATCTCCTCCTAAACCACTGGACCGACTTCAACCAAACTTGGCACAAATATTTTACGCAACGGGAGAACCAACATAAGATAGGTGTTTTTTTCGATACGATCCTTCGGGGGGTCCTTTGGGGTCTTCCACATCTCCTCCTAAACCACTGGACCTATTTCAACCAAACTTGGCACAAATATTTTACGCAACGGGAGAACCAACATAGGATAAGTGTTTTTTCGATACGATCCTTTTGGGGGTCCTTTGGGGTCTTCCACATCTCCTCCTAAACCACTGGACCGATTTCAACCAAACTTGGTACAAATATTTTACGCAACGGGAGAACCAACATAGGACAGGTGTTTTTTTTTCGATACGATCCTCTGGGGGGTCCTTTGGGTCTTAAACAACTATTAGATCTGGTTACTATGGCAACCCAATAGAATAGATTCTTGTTACCATAGCATCGGTGGAAGTCTCCCGCGTAGGAAATAGCGCGGGAGTCGTCCGACGAGCCTTCCCCGGAGTTCATCCACGGAACCCGGGGAGTCTTAGGTCGGATCCCGCGAAAGACGGCGGGGCCAGAGTCCACGGTTCTTATAAATAAAGATATAGGTTATGATATCAAGGGTGGTGTATGCATCTTAAGAAACATCTTAATAGTGTGTGAATTCAGAGTTGTTTCAGTTTGAATTTAAAAGTGGATAAGTTAAGATCGAAGTAAGTTATAAGCGAGTACAAAAAACAAAGTTTTGATAGCGAATGTATTCAGATCATAGAGCTCAGACAATATAAATGCGCTTGCTTCAATTTGAATTTAAAACTTGATAAGCTGAAATCTATAGAGGTATTGTATTGTTAGAATAAGTTTAGGAGACACTAATTTAACAAATGCCTTATTTCAACATTAACACAATGAATTATAAAACGACAGTTAAATACGCAGCGCGTGCAAGTACTGTAGACATTTTATTGAAAACTAATTTAGCTGTTCGCCCTCTCCCAGAGTTAGAAATCGAGCAGGAGCATCACGCGCAACAGAATTCTTCTCCAGATATAAGAATACAGTTTATGACATGTTCTTAAACAGGTGCGCTACAGAGTATTCCTCCAGTGAGAATGCGAACGTAACAATATAAGGAAGATTATACAGTATACAAGTAATATAACGTTAGAACAAGAATAGGTGCCTATGAGCCTATGAATAAATTATGAACCCGAGCAACGCTGGGTAAATCGGCTAGATATAGATATCTATATAAACCAAATACCACTGACTGACTCACTGATCACGATATCTCTGAAACCACTGAATGGATATCAATGAAACTTTGAACATAGCTTCATCATAGGTCTTAGGTGCTCACTAAGAAACGGTTTTAAAAACTTTCACTCCTAAGGGGCAAAAAACCAAATACTGAAATTTATAGCGGGAATTGCATACTTGGTAAATGAAGTGGTTGACATCTCAGTTTACTGGAAACCCCGAATACATTTAGTCCTGAGTTTTTAATCATTGTTTTAAATTGAAAAAACTTCGTTGTTTGCAGGTTCTTATAGTCGAGAAAATTTCGAAGTTCAATTAATTAATAAATGTATGTCCTTTTTTTCTCGGAAACGGCTCTAACGATTTTCTCGAAATAAATAATAAATAGCTGTTGCTATGAATGTAAATAGACAAACTAAGAGTTGAGAATTTATACAATCTATCTAATCCTATACTATTAAGCGAGCAATAATTGTACAATTACGTACAACGTGAAACTCCGTAGCGAAGCACGGGTATTTTGCTAGTTCAGAATAAAACTATAAATTATTGAGAAAAACATGTTTTTTGTACGGAAGATGCTAGATTTAAGGGAAATATAAGGAGCATATTATAATTTAAGATTTTTCCCCATACTTTTTTTTAAGTATTTCTTTTGTAAACTTTATTTCACTCGCACCCGTTAAATATAAATGTATTTGTTTCAGTCACTAATGGCCAACATAATCTGAAGTACTGGGTACCGTCTCTTAGTGTAATTAACATGATGCCGTAATGAAATTCAACAGACATTGAAAAACTTGTTTGAAATCCAAGGTGCATAGTCGTTACCGAAGGTTTATATAGGCCTAATTCTACTAAACAGGACTACAAATTGCAGCTGACTAGATAAAGTAGCTACAGTCTCCGTAATGTAATACGGAGTTGGGGGCACAGAACAGTAGTTTAGTAGTGACTGTAAATTAATAAATGATAAAAGATTCTGAGACATTCGGTCATTAACTACACATATTTAAAACATTTTTATCGACGTTTCGACAAAAATTAGTTATTTCATCACCACCTGCATAGGAAAAATACAGAAATTATTAATAGGGTTTCAAATACGTAACACATTTTTTTTTAATGTGTGTGTTACATCATGTAGAGTATATTACAGATATATTGGTACTTTATAATAATAAGATGTTAGTATAATATTTCACACGTACTAATAATCCCTATTAAGCAACCAAAATGTAATTATAATATTGTTACAACGGTCATACGGACAGTCGTGTTGTACAGTAGAAACAGAATAGCTGACACCAAAGATAAGTCACCAATTACAACTTTAATTAAAAACAAACAACACTTAGAAACCAACAGAGTCACTCTTATACAACAATACTCAAGTTAAATGTGCCCAAAACTCAAGAATAAATGTCACCTTTATACAGTTTCGCATTAGTTAACACGGTAATTACTTTCCTCTGAACCGCAACAATCACTTCGATCCACTTGTAATAACTGAACTGATAAGCCGACCGCTGACGCTTGTATATACCCCGGAGAGGTTCCAGAGAAATCTACCACTTTTCGGCCGATGAGTTGAGAAGAGCTGCATAAACCCTCTGGAATTGGATAGAAGCTAAGCCAGTGCACGACTTTGACACACTCTGCCCCAACTGAATGCTGTAGAAAAGACTGGAACACATCTCCCAATCCACACTTGAAACGTCACGTATTTGTCTTTTCTTCCCAAGATAGCAGCATTATTACTAGAATAATACCCGTTACATAAGTAGGGTTATTAATCATTATTTCTTTATTATCTGAATATTGGTGTTGATCATGACAACAAATTTTCACGTTGAAATAAATGTCTTATCATACTTTGTAGTCAGCAACGAAACGTCACAAAATCGTTCGTCACAAGTCGTTATCAAAAAGTGCATTGAAAGTTAACAGTTGATATTTTCATTCCGTGTAATCGCAATTTTTGCTCTTATGTCCGTCATAATTTAATTTAAACTTTGATGTCTCCTACTGCAAGAACTTCTATCATGAGGAGACAGAACTTGCATTCTTTTCGTTAGTTTTATTGAAAGAAAAGGATTAGTGCAGTTTTACTGACGTGGTCAGAAGTTACATAGTAAATAGCACAAAACCGTATTGTTAAGATCACCGTTTGATATCTTAAGCTCAATGCAAACAGATTACGTACATTATAGTACACACAAAGGCTAATGAGGTTAGCACGTCACATCCTTTGTTCGCGCCTTTAGCCAAGTACTGAAACTTCTTACGCAGCAGGGTTAACCAGAAAGTCAGCAGTACGTTAGAGTAATCGTATTGTTAAACTAAATCAAAAAAAGCTTTTAATTTCTTGTCCGAGAGGGAAGAATGTCTATAGCTTTTATAGAAATTTAAAAAGATTCAATAACAGATATTGGAACTGCAGGTATATTTAAAGCACTATCCCCTTTTAACATTGTATGTCCGACACAATTTCAGTTTTCACTAACATCTTGTCTCATACGTTTCTGTAACATACCTACAAACAAACAATGTAAACAATTTGCCAGCCAGTATTTTAAACTTAAACACAAAGATATGAGAAATCAACGTGCAAACTTTAAGAAATAAATTATAATTTTAAAACTCCATGTTTTAAATATTAAGGAGTTTTATTATTATGAGAACAAAACAGATATCTCAGAACCCGCAGGCATTTGAATAAACGAACTGCCTGGCAGTGTGCCCTAGGTGCCCTAGATAAAAATATTTGTAATATTTTGCTTCAAGATACAGTTTACATTCACTACGCTGACAACATACTTTGGTGCCATTTATATTTTTATTGTTTATATTAAGTACATATAGAGTAACTGATTTTATTTGTATTCCTATCTAGAAACGTTGCCAATAATCGCTGCCTACTAGAACGTAATAGTCTGCAAAGAAGCTATCAATGTGACTTCGAATAATAAAGAATTAATTCCCACCGTTTCATTGCTGTTTAAGTAGAAATTTAAATTTTCAAGACTGAGAAATTTTTACGCATGACATAAACAAAACAATTCAACTTTCAGTTTTTTAAATCGTGAATTTTCTAAACTGGTTGTATGTAATATGTAATGTACTATTACTTGAGCAGGATATTCGAGCAATAAACATACATCAAAGAACATTGCAATGAGTATGAAAGTCACTTTAACATTTCTCCATGTAACATTTCTACTTGGTTTTTACAAAAGTCAAAATAAAGATTTTTCTAAAAAGAGCAATGAAAAGGGGTTTTATAGTTTCTGCTTGAAATGTATCAAACCTCATATGTTTAAATCAATTCACGTGTTATCAAATAAATTACCAATAGCATTAAATCACCTTAATTTACGAAAAGTATTAAAAATGAGTTCTTTACTCTATCAACAAATCTCATCTCAGTAGTCCGTACTCAGGGTATTAGAATGGGGAAAGTCAAACCAAAAAACAGTGAGAAAGGAGAGTGCAGCCTTCAAATCTGAGATTTTCAGGATTATGTGTGTTATTTATTAAAATTGCAGCCGATAAAAATTCACGAATAATTAACTAAACCAGGTGTGAAAATGTTTGTGAAACCCGAATTTAGCTTATATTTCTGCTGAATGCACTTCGTCCTGTTTTGAGACGGATCTTCTCCTAACTTTCCAAATTTAACGTTCATTGTTACACTCCACATCAATGGATATAAAAACGTTTCTTACAGTCTTGTTACTCACTTGTTACCAAATACGTCTTCTTAAATATTTCTCTTTTTATGAAGATAGTTCTTCTCTTATTCTACACAAAAATGTTTATTTTCCACAAAGATTATTTTGCCTTCAGTCCATGACCAATACAAACTTCTGAATGTCATAAAAACTGTCTCAATTACAGCAGTAATTCTTTGGTATAAAACAGTTCTCCAACCCAGAATTGTAGTGTAATGCTCTTTATGATATTTTCGTTAATTTTCATGAGCGGGGAAACAAAAACAAGTTTTTCCTCCTGTGAAACGAAATTTTTCCAAGTTACTAATCAGTAAACCTCCTGAAGGTATTCCTATAATTGTAGGAACGGCTAACTTTTTGAATATCGAATCAGTTCTTCAAATTGTAGATAATGAAAACAGTATTTTTATATTTACCTCTACAAACTTTCTGTATTGGTTGTTAGAACTATAAATATACGATGACAGAAAAAATCTAGAAGATATGTGAGTATAACAAAAATCCGTTTGTTATAATAATGAAGTTGATACGTAATTTAATGGCATAGATTATTCTAACGGAATAACATTTTTAACGGTCAGTGAAACTAAATAGCAGCACGAAGTCACAGGCACGTTTTTTTTTCTTAAATTACACGTAAGAAGTGCTTAAATTAAAAAATTGTTTAATTTTGTAACATTGGATGCAAGATACATACATAACACGATGATGAATCTTATCGGAAAGACAATTACGGAAAATATTTACAAATATGTGTTCATTACTAGGTTATGAACCTAGCTTAGATGCATAATTTGCTTCACAAATGTTTAATATATATTATCGTAGTTATTTCACATAAATAGGAGAAGTGTAATGAGTTTTATAAAGGCATGGGGCGTTTATGATGGGTCTATTATATGGATACTACGTTTTTTGCTTAATCTAATAAAAGTAGTGATAATATAATTGTACATATAAATTAAAATTATAATGTCAGTCACATTTATAAGATATATAAGTTACAGATATAATTATAATTTTGCTTAGAAAGTAAAATTAGGGATTGTACGTAAACATTTTTGTTTTCTGAATACTTGAGAAACTACACAATTTAGAATGTTTTAACTTCAACTAAAATTTTTTGTAATTGGGTGAAGAAATTATGGTTATAAGCGACAGTCGATTTATACTGTTGAGTGTTACAATATTCGGTGACAAGCACATATCAAAGCTAATACTGACGTGTATACAAAGTGGATGTTTGTGAAAGAAACATGAAACAATAGAGGCTGGTAGTCCGGAGCCCGCGAGCGACAGGACAGTGTGTAACCATTTCTGTCGTGCACACAACATGCCTACACTGGAAATTAAATCATATTTCAGCGACTGTGTCGGACGTTCAAACGTACACATCCAGAGTACGTACCAGTTAGTCATTATTACTCAGTAACCGAATATTATTTCAATCATGGTTACCAGACTAGAACCGTCCGACAATATTGTAGTCTGTCCGACGGTGTAGTCTAGTAACCGTGATTTCAATATTCACTAAAAGACATCTTTTTGCTATCGTAGTTACAAATGGAAACAGGATGTCCGCTGTGCACTTAGCAACTTGGCTCGCTGTTAAACCTAATTTCCTGTTTGCACAACGATATTAACTAAGGCCCCTTTTATGCATCCGCTTTACATCTGACGATAACCTACGATAAAAATTCGTACAACTTGCAGAACAACAGAAACAAGTGAGCCGTTTATGCACTGCCGTACGGTAAATCTATCGTTCCGAACTCAAAAACATATCGTGGTCTCCTGTGAATGCATCAGATAAAAGTCAAACGAGTTGTATAGATACATGGGTAATGGTTACATTTATGCACTCGCGCGAGTTTTGTATCGTATGATTTTCGGACATCAGTCCTGCCAACCTTCTGCGTAGCGTCGATTAGGCAGTTTTGCCAAGTATCAGCGGTATTCACGTGGCAGTGTGACTTTCTTAATTTGTATTGTAAATATCGTAGACATTAATACTCAAAGGTTCATTAACGAAATCCAAAACAGGAGAGCAAAATGGGATCCCGCTTCCGCAGATTATGAAAACGAACCGATAAGCGGCATACAACACGCATGGATCCATTTTCAGTACTGACGATGGCAGCACTGGAAGAGTTTGTTCACACCCACCTCCGATATTTTTTTACGCACGACATAAATCAAAGTCGAGTCGGATGCAAAACTTATCGTACGATATTTTATGTGAGTATATACTTATGCATAAATCGGATGCATAAAAAGGACCTTAGGTTTCACTTGTTAAAAGTTTATAGTTGAATGGATATAAACTTACTGAATACGTTCTGTTTATATTACAGTACAATTAAAAATGTTTACAATTTTAAACACAAAATACACCACTAGGGTTTAGTCAGTTTGAGTAATCATGAACAAAAACAATTCAATACCTTGGAACGTGCTCGATAGAAAAATTAGCTCACCGCGAGTCTGAACAATATGAGAAAAAACAATCCTTATCAACAATGAAAAATGGTTCCGTCTGTCGCTGGCAGAGACAGTAAAAAATGTACCACGGCGTACGACAAACATGGTAACAAACGCTTTACAAACAGAAAACAGTGGATCTCACTACTGTGAAATGTATTGTACAGCATAAAATTTCTTTCAGGGACAGTCTACTGAATTTACGAGATGTTATTGTTATCGATGTCAGTAAAGTGGGAATTCGTAGTGATTCTCGGTTGTCAGAGGTGATTCTATGGCGACTTGTTAAGAGGTCTACACAATAATTGTAATAGGTACAAATAAACTGACGGACTTAATGTTGATGCGACTCATTTATAAAAGGCTACACCGTCAATGGGATGTTTTCTCTTGAAACTCCAAAGTGTTAAACACAAATATTTTTGAAATATAAAACATATTTTAAATTTGTGTTTTACTATACGAAAAGTTTTCGTTGTTAAATTGAAAGTTTGCAGATACACTTCTATAGAAACTAAAACCATTATATTGGATACAGTCCATCTGTTAAATTTAAGACATCTATGTGTATCAGTCTCGAAATTAAAAAAGGTCTGGTGAAGTGCAATTTCTAACCGGTTATGTTATACTGACGTAAATGTAGACTATGGAAAGAGCGAAATTTTGAGAAGGGAATTCGATATGACATGATACAAAGGAAAAGAATCATTAATGCCTGCTGTATAAGGTCAGCAGAAGACGAAAGAAAAAAAGGAAGGAAAAGATTAATGAAGTTAGTCTGTGTCAAGAGAGAAGGGTATAAGAGAATATGATAATAGGCTTGGGACAGAGCAACTGGAGAGAATATGAATACGGCTTTTGTGAATTGGCAGAATACCTCATCACGATAAGAATGTTGAGGAAACATGACTTAACAGAGCCCAATGAATAATTCAATGATTACGTATGTCTTAGAAACACGTAATTGTGGTAAATAAAAGATTTTCCACACCATATCGACATACTACTGTGTTAATTTTTAAAGCTTACTTACACACACGCAAAACAGATACTAAATGCAAAGAGTTAATTTAGGTTAAAATGGTTTTTACCCTAAGTCATCATATAGTCTCTTAGAAGATATACTAATTTCTCACCTTTGAGGAAAGGGAGTACGATTGACCACACAAGAACAGAAGTGAATACCATGCACTAAGCAGTTAGTAGATTACTGAGAATATTTTCTGTAAAATAAAAACAAACCTTCCGAAGATCACACGTACAGAGTATGTTTTAAAAATTAATCAGTTAATTGTGAAATTTTTCTATAAATACCTAAACCTCTTACTGTTGTACTTCTTGTTATATAATTTAGTAAGTCACTTCTGCAACAGAAACTGCTGTTATCATTAGGACGGTTTCAAGACGATACTCAAGTGATTTACCAACCGGTATTTTTCTGCAGATTAAAGTGGGAAAAAAGTATTTAAAAGTTTGCGCTAAACAAGGCAAAACACGGCGAGCAGTATCCACTCGACAAGTGGAGGGCATGACGGCGACGGTGACGCCTGTAATGGGGTATCCGTCAAAGCGCCGTCTGACATGTGAGTACGTACTCAAGCAACGTAAAACCACAGACCGCAAACGACATGCAATTTATTTTTTATGAGACCATAACATTTACGCCGTGCACTTAATCAGGTTCGCAACCGTAACGGTAGAGCACAAATGTATTCCCCGACATTATACGAACCACTCGAGAGCTGAGCTGAAACGCGTATTAGTTTACGTTAAAATACGTATTTGCTACGGCCAGAAGTAAACTACATTCTCTTCAAGAAAATTTACAAAAATGTAAAAAGGTTTTGCGTTAACACGAATGTATGTAGTACTTTATAAACACAATTAAAATTATTATTTCTTAATTGTAAAATAGGTTATCGATTATTATAAAATATTATAACTTATACATTTCTATTTTTGCAGAACACTATTAACGGTTGCAAAGAGGGAATCAGATTGTGTTTCCAAGAAGAAAAGAAGTCTATGAAAGACCTTAGAAAGGGTGTAAAATTGAAGGTGTCGACGCTAGTCGGTATATCCTAATATATTCGTTATTTTCTTTCTCTTTCTCCACTTATAGGTCTACAGCTTTCAATGTTGAGTCCCCTATCTGCATATTCTGTTTTGTCTCGATTTCATAATGTTTTTTTCTCTGGTATTTGCTTGCTGTGAAATTACTATTATCCCACCGCATTCTGAGTCACCCCCTAGGTCTTCTTCCGTCTAAATCCAATTGATACATTTTTCGCTGCACCTTCCTAGTTCCAATTGCACCAGTTGTCTATTTAGTTTTAAAAACAGTTGGTTTTATTTCTAGTTCTTCTATAACACTTCGGTTCCGGATTCTGAACCTTGAGAGTTACCAACTACTAGTCTCAGAGATTTCACCTCCGATTCTGTTATATTTCAAATGAATTTGTCTTTTATCGTCCAAAACTTTGTACCGTACAACAACTTTGGTTGCTATATGATTTTATGAAGTTGGATCCTAATTTGTTTTTCCGTTGTTATCCTGAATTCTTTCATACTCAATAAGATTTTATTTAGATAGTAGTCTCAGTTCTTATCTATCCTTACATCGTAATCGGAAAATTATGTGTATTTAGAAACGCACTTAATTAGGTTTAGATTCTCGAAACAGTTTATGATTTTTTGAGAATCCTGGAACTTATCGATTATCCTTCTACACGTTACATTTACAAACGTAAGAATGTATGTGTTTGCGTTTCTACATCAGCTAGCATATGCGCACCTCTGTGAGTGAGTATGTGTATGTGGCATATACTAGTTTTTAAACAATCGATCAAAACAAAATAACTTCTTTATTGCGTTCAGAATGGATAGCAAAAATTAAGCTGTAAAATTTGGCATATTAAATTTTGTTTAGTATTGATTCATAAGCGCTAAGTAAACAAACGGGAAGAACAGAAACAGCCTAGTACACGTGGACACAGCGAGTATGAGGTGAAATGTACGATCTTTTCTCAGTTAATAGGCCTATAATAAACACAATGAAGTATTCTGTAAAGCACTGGAAATATTTTTTAAGCGTGTGTTCAATTTTGTTGTTCATCTTTCGACAGCACGGTTTGAAGCAATTGTGGTATCACTGGTACGCTGGATGTGATAAATACCTCTTGGAACTAAATGTCCACTGACGTCACGGAAACATCCATTGAGTTTGTGTAAAACATCTATAACACAACACCGTAATTCGGTGTAACAGTATGGCCTTTAGAGTTTGACAAATGACAAACTTACTAATCCTCTGTGTGATAATGACACATTACGTTTGCATTTTTCACAAAGACCTACAATTTCCATGAAGTTCTTAAAGGCCTTTATCCAGTCCATAACGATGATGTTTTTCTTGGACATAACAGATAAGCTATACTTAATGCATGTTAATAAATAACGAATTCCGGAAAAGTTTGTTCACTCTGCTCATAAATTTCCACATTACTTCACAAGATTACACAATACGTCACTTACAATGTTTCCGGACTTCATTTGTAAACAATTTTAATTTTGTACAGAGAATATGCATGTCCTGACGTCTTCATGTGACATTCATCTGGCACGTACACAAAAACTACACAAGACATGCGGTGCTCAGCGACTAGCTCTTTTTGGGATAGTATTTGAAAGACTGCCGAACTTACTTTTTAAAGTTCAGCAACGTGTCATAATTGCACGGCCTAAAACAACGGAATCATAGTGTCTCAAATTAAACTAACAGAGAAATTCTTACTTTCCAATTAAAAACTTGTTGATTATAAAAATGGTTTGATAGCAAGGGTCTTTAGCATTTGATCAGTGAGAAACTTACTAATCTTCTGTGTGATAATGCCACATAACGTCTGTAATTTTCACAAAGTAAGTTTCACAAAACTTCCATGAAGTCGAGAGGATTTCACCATTGAAATCGAATGGGTTTTAACGTGGTGGAATGCTATTAGTTGAGCTGTTTGACCTCACCTACGTGGAGACGCGTAAGTGTGGACTAATAAGTTACCAGATTCCGTGGTTTATAACAAATGAAAAATAATCAGTTTGTCAAATAATGAGCTTCAGAAAACCGAAATTCGGTTTACTTCAGGGACACACGTATTTCAGTAACTGATTCATTTCATCATCCTGCAAAATGAGCGCAAGTGCAGATGTTTAGACTAAAGACTAAGACTTTAATGGGAATAACCTTCTTCCAGGGTTTAACGTCCAACCGCATTGACTTTAAGTTAACGAGAGTGAAAATGGAATAAATAAAAATCAGTTTCTGTCATAACTAGGGTTCAGGGATCAAACACAACGGAATAAGCTTTTAAAAGCTCAGTTATTTTCTGACATTAAAGCAGATTCAGTCGTAGTAAATAATGACAGTGTTTGACCAAAATAAAATAAGTTAAGCAATTAATGTGTTATACCAGTAAAGTTGAAGTCAATAATGTTTTAGGATTGTACATGGGTAATTTGACACCATTAATAATGGGTCAAATCAATAATGGGTCAATAATGCAAGTCATTGACACCTAAGTTGAAACCTATTTTTATGACCTTTTGAAACCTGCTTTATAATCCGTAAAAAGGAGAAGCGAGTACAGGGTAATGAATATTAGAAGAAACGACAGATAACCGTCTGAAAAATGACAGCTCGTTGTGTTTAAGGGAGTAAAAATTTTTAATAATATGACTAAACTCACTGTAAAAAATATTTGCTTCTAGTTTTTCTGCTTTGTGAGAAAACACGTTTTTCTTTTCTTTTAACTTTTAAAAGTTTTTTATTTTTATACCGACGTGTTTTTTAACGTTGCGTGATAGAACGACGATTCTCGCACATTCAGAAAACTTTAAAATACAATGAAGAACCGCTGCCAAGTATAATCGCCTTCCAAACAAATAAACTTTACAAGCTGTTAAATATGAACGTACACTATCAACAGCGAGATGGCGCTTATAATTATGGACAACGTAAATATGGGGTTATGAAGTGATGCTTATCTACGAAACACAGTTGTGTATCTATCTAGCCAGTGGCCGGCCGGCAGATGTCTGAGCACGGTAGCAATTACTTACAGGAATCGCTCGCGTGCTCAGCTGATCGCGTGTTCTGTCTGTTCACCAGTCCGCTGTGCTAATTCTTTTTCTACACACCGCCGCCGTTCTTCTGGTAATCTTACACACAACAACGTTATTAGCGTTATCATTCAACGAATTAACCGCGCTGTTTTTACTGATACATTACAGCAATTTTCTGTAAATAAAATAAATCTCATACAAGTTCACGAGCACGGTTTTAAAGTAGATATAGGTTTTACATTATTTACTACTGCCATTAATTTTGATTATTGTAAAAGTAGCTTCTTCATAAATGCTCAAATAATGTCCAGTAAACAGCTGTAAACACAGCAGGCCTAGTAAGCATTTCAAAAGTTTAATGATGCCTTTTATTATAAAAAAATGTTGGGCTCGTATGGAGCTCAGTATAACTAATTAAACTCAAAGTGTGTATTAGTATTAATTAAAGTTATAAATAATTCGGACTGTGGCTGTGCCTGATTCATAGGTACTTGAAAAATAAAACACGGAAGGATACTCGAATTAAATTTTATAAAACTGTGGCTGTCCCCACATTCCTGTATGCTAGTGAGATATGGACCCTTGACAAAAGGGACGTGCAGAGGATTCAGGCAGCCAAAATTAAATTTCTAAGAGGGACGCAAGGTTGTTCTCTCTCGGACCGTATAAAGAACTAGGATATTAGACGCGATTTAAAGATTGTATTATTGCACCACCAAATTGAAGACCACAGAGGGGTATGGTGTGAACACTTGAATCGCATGCCTGATATCCGTCTATCTGTGGCTGCCTTGGGTTATCACCCTACTGGAAAGAGAGATGTCGGTAGACCGAGGAGGAGATGGGTTCCGGAACAGGTCTAAGGCTGCTGACACACGGGCCACTCTGCAGTCGCGCCACTCAGTCGCTTGTACCAGCTTCTTTGTGCCGCCGCGCAGTGGCACCACTCAGTGGCTCGTGTGAATGGGGTCGCTTCAATGACGCGTCACTCTCCATTTGATCAGTGATAACAAATTGTTTCATTTAGTTTTTACATCAGTTTCATCATGGACTCTGGCGAGGAAGTTCTTGTTCTTCTCGTATATCGGCGACGGCGTCGTAGACAACGTCGATTCTGGATGCACTAGATAACGTGTGAACGGATGGTAGTGGGACAGTTTTATACAATAATGAGTGAGCTAAAAGCAGACAATGCAAAATTCTTAAACTACTTCAGGATGTCACAAGGCATATTTAATAAACTTCTTAATTTGCTACAGTTTCACATACAAAGGCAAAACACAAACATGAGAAGGATGTTGTAGGATAGGAAGAAGATCGACCTGCCATACAACCAGGGTGCCCACGGCTTTAGTAATAAGAGAGAAGTTTGCCAAATTCTTCTTTACACAAGAAGGATCAGTGCCATGGCAAGACAGAATGACATTTTGACCTTTTTCAGAGAAATCTTGTCTGATATTGTTTCACTATCGAACCATAGTCCTAATAAAAAATATTTTAACAACTTATTTTGTGTCAAAATGTTCTTTCCTAAAATATATCTCTCAATGGAAATATTTGTTTGAAAATAGAAAGGGTTTCTGTTTATATGAATATTGTTTGTTTGTCACATCTAATTTGTTTCAAAGATTTTGATAGATTTTGTTAAGAACATTACACCCACGTACACTCTCTTTACCTTCCTCCTCCCTCACTACATCCCTCTCTCTTTCACACACACACACACACACACACACACACACACACACACACACACACACACACACACACACACACACACACACACACACACACACACACACACACACACACACACACACACACACACAATAATCGTATTACAGTAGAAGAAATATTAATCAGTTTGGTGTTGAGTAATCGATTAACTATTGGTTTCCTGTAGGCCAGACCTAAACTTGTCTGCAACTGTAAACTGTCTGCATTGTTCGCAAGATTGTTTTGACTCATATGTGCTCAAGTAGTGTTTGCTAAAACATTGTTGAGACAGTCTCGCCCGAATTCGCTAATATGCTATTATGTAATTTAGAAGTCATTGCTGTTTTTCTTCTGTTGTAATTATGATACTCAACAGTAAACTGATATGGCTAGAGATTGATCTTGCAGGGAGAATATTGTTACATATTTGTTACACTTGAAGGAGCCATATGGGCTAGATGCAAATGTATACGACTTTTGCAGACAATTATGTTAAATTTTTGTATGATGCAATGCCGTACAATACAATAGTTATTAGAAAAAATATTACATTCATATTTACTCAATTATTCTTGTATTATTTTTATATTATTATTGATACTAAATATTTCCGTGCAAGAATATATTTTTTATTATTTTTTGAATATAACACTGTACACTGTTAATTTAAATAATTATTAATTTGTATATCTGATGCTGTTTGTTAAATACCATTGAAACAGCATTATATTAAAAAAAATAATTAAAAAAATATTCTTGTACTAAAAGTCTTATTATTATTAATAATAATAGAGAGAATATAAAAACTTGTTCAAAACGGAATTGCATGGTACTGAAGTTTTTTCCGGATTGCCCAAGCTCTCGCATTATACAAAATTAGACATTAGTCAAATACTGCACTTTTCAGACCTTGTATATGTATTTTGTATTACATACACCTACATTTCTGTCATAATATAATTTCACAATAAAATGTCTACCAAGTTTACACATTTATGACTTTAGATGACTTTATTTGTTTTATGAAGTTCACAAATTAATTTAGTGCAGTACGCCTGCTTTATTATTATTACTACTATTCTAATTTTTATTACATACTTTACTACAGCACTGATTAGAAACATAACTGATTTATTTTTCATCAGGCTGTCCATTTCACTGAATTCAATTATAAATCGATCAGAATCAAAATCTGACATGATAGTTTTAGAAGTTTTTAAATAGTTTTTAGAAACAAGAGGTCTTAATTCAAACAAAATTATTAAGAAAACTCCCAAAGTTTTATAGAAAACAGTGTTAACACACGCTTCACAACACTACTCTGAACACTGCTGTGGCACCATTGAAAGTTGCCCGTGTGCAAGCTCCAACGACACAAATCGTCGCCACTCATGGCGGGGACTGGCTTCTGCCTGCCACAGTCGCGTGCCACAGTCGCTCGTGTGCAAGGGTACAATTTAAAATCATGCAAAACAACCGGGCGCGACTGAGTGGCGCCACAGAGTGGCCCGTGTGTCAGCAGCCTTCCTAGTGCTTGGAGTGGTGGTGGTGATGATGATGATGACTCTTGAAGAAATTAATATTACTCTAATTTACATAATAATAAATTGGCCTTTAACAGGAGGTAGAAGCGTCGTTACATCTAACGTTTCGTTACGATATTTACAAGTTCGACGGTGACACCGTCAGTCAGCTGACGGTGGGTGTACGTAACGGCTTTCTCTTTGGCATAGCATTGGTACATTTTACATCACTCTGAGTCTTAAGTGAACTGCGGTAGAAGAAATGAAATGCGGGTGACAACGATTGTTTACTCGTGGCCTCGAAAGAGATAGCCATGTTGCTTGTATAAAGCAAATATAGACAAGAGCCGTCTTCATTAAATGTGTAGCGGTTTAAAATAAAAGATTGGCATCAAACCTCATATCAAATGACCGTTTATATTACACAAATAAAATGCGCTCGTTTTCCCGTGGTTGTTGTGTATATTCACTTGGCAAAATTCCACACACAGCTTGGTAACACGAAACTCAGTAAATTCTGCCCCGTGCTGTTGGGGTTTTATCCGTATTTAGAAACAAAGATAAAATAAAACAAAAACTTATACATTGTAGGCAAACAGTGGTGTGACCTAGGTTTTTTTTACCCCAGTCGCTTTACCAAAGACGAACACAACATAATAACGTTCAGTATATTATCCTAAAGTATCAGAGTTATATTTCGGTCCTGAAGTCCTAATATATTTCGGTTACAGAATGTTACACGTGTCTCGATAAAATGAAATGAGGAATGAAATTCTAAGATTTCTAAAAACAAACAAAAAACTCTTCGTATTGTTTAAATTAGCAGCCATCCTTACTATTTCTTTTATGAATTTGCTAACTGCTATAATTTTTTATTGTTCGACTAAGCTTTTCGTCATTACTGACATCTTCAGGTCTTAAACAACTGTTTGGTTGTTTAAGACCTGAAGATGTCAGTAATGACGAAAAGCTTAGTCGAACAATAAAAAATTATAGCAGTTAGCAAATTCATAAAAGAAATAGTAAACAAAAAACTGTTTAGGTTTCGTATTTTTAGTTAAGGTGAATCACATAATTCTTTTGTCTCACATATTCACTGATCAGTTTGTAAAAACAAAAACAAAAAGAATATAAGAACGACTTTTTATTTATTTTGTTTAAATTATTCATTTGATAATTCATTTTACAGTGTTAAGTAGAAAAATACTCTATATTCTGTGCAAACCTTCAAAAAACGAATGTGGTTATGGACTACAGTGTTGACAAACGTAATGTCATTATTGTATTATGGTCGATACACTGCGAGACACTATCGACACTCACAAACGCTCCCCCTATCTTTCTCACTCTTTACACACACGCGGGCGCGCGTGCACGAAACAATGACAGGTATCTGTCAGCAAATTAAACGTGCGCGCGTATGTAATCATTTAAAAATGAAACAGACGTTTATAATTTATTTTTAAATCGATGAAACAGTTAATGTCAGCTATTAAAGAAACTCTTCAGCTTTAATGACTCTTTTATCACCGCCTGTGTAGCTACGCTGTTGACACAGTCCTGTATCACTTAAACAAAGCCTACACTGGTAGCAAAATGCCGAGACCGCATTACAATGGCCGGCTTTATTGAAGGTGATAAGCTGCAGTTACTGAACAATAAACTTGTCACCCTACCGTGAGCACAAGGTTATGTAGTATACTGAGTTGATATCATTCATTAGTCATAACTAATGAATAAACAAGTGTGAGCAGAAGTGAAGTACGACTTGGCAACAATGCTCATAAGAAATGTCATTCCCCTTTGAACCCAATGCCTTTTTGTAATGTTTGCACAAACATAAACTAGTGGTAATAATTTATTCATTGACGTAAACTGGCTATGCGTAAAAAGAATGGAACAAGTTTATAATTAAATTACCACAAATTGAAATATACACAGCGATGGTGTATACCTTAAATGCTATTGATTAATAACGTGAGTTGAAAAAGTATGTTTAAAAAATAATAAATTTAAATATTGTCTGTTTAAATAACGTCACTGATAAATAATGGAAAATTTTTAATTCATGTCATGATTTAACCAATTGGATAAATTTTAACATCATTTTTATATTCATAACTACAAACGACGCTGAATTTTTAATCAACTGACAAAGAAGCCACGCCGATAAAATCTTCTCTAGTGGAAAATATTCTGCTAATTAGTATTCAGTTTCAGTATTATGTTTTGCTGCTTCTGGCCGTTTGTGCTTTGCAGGAAAACACATAAAGTATGGCTCATTTCACGCACTCATTTTTGTCTGCAGTGAAAACAAGATAATAAAAATAAAAACAAGTTCTAGCTTTTTGCGAGACTAAGTTTGTTAGACTGGAAACATTCCAGATTTTTAGTTCGTGATGCGTTTTAATTTTTTCGTTTAAGGACGCAACAGAAGTAAACGATTATTTATATAATCACATAATCAATTTAATTAGACTAAATTTATATACTGACAACTTCATCATTTATGTGTAAGAATAGTAACAGCATATATTCTGAATAATACTGTTAATTGTTTGTCTATTCTGTCACGATTTGATTCGAATAAATCAGTTAACATAAAACGATTCGTTACACAAGACTCGGTCTTGTTTCCAAATGCACGTTTCAATGCAGTAAATGCTATTGTTCGAAATGACACTCCAACGTGAACTGATGTTGAGAATATTAATGTATAATGTAAGTTTGAAATTTAATTTAAAATTGCTAGTCTGTATTTAAGGTTTCGTCTTGTTTTCGTTTTCTCAAGCTCAGACTAGTCAATACGAAACCATTTCCTTATAAAACGATGTAAGGAATTTTTTCCAATTCATAAGACAAATTTTGGTAATTCCTCTAAATAAATGGTAAACTGTCTTCAAAATTAATCCGTAGCCCCTAGGTTGATTCAGTTTGTACAACATGTATTAATAACAGCTTTTCTCTATTTCGAAAGTTACTTGCAAAAAATATGATCATTGTCTGATAAAGTATTTACTTGTTAATACAAGAGCATGTTAGCAACTGGTACAGCACTAACAGCTAAGAGCTTGCATACCATCGCGGCAATTTTGATACCGAATAAAATAGTTTTATATCATCACTGCTCTTACTATACACAACAAACTAATTGTGAAATGGGAGTATTAAATTTTACGGTGGGGACATAAAATTTGTCTTATTCTTAGTGTTGATTGAAAGACTACTTGCTGTGTTAGACTACAAAATTCCCATAGTACAAAATTTTTTAAGTAATTCGCCAAAGTATGTACGATCAGTTACGTTATATCGGTAAGAGATGTTTACACTCGAATGATACAGAAGCTAAAAACATGAAATTAAAACAGCTTTTAAAATAAGCATCACTGTTATCCTGATCAAAAAAAGACATTTAGTATCCCGGACATAGATATTGCGTTTCCAGCATTGCATTTGAGTTCATAAAAGTTCTTTTTGCTGTAGCTATAAGCAAAGCTATAAGAACAAAAACGTAAGTACATTTTTTTAATAATCATTATATTATTAGCTATAAGAACAAAACAATTAAAAAAAAAGTACAGCAAAACTTATCTAATCCGAGATAAATTTAAAACAATAATAAAATTAAAACATTAATCGGCAATGTAATATATGATTGACTTGCCGAATGGAACCAAAATTATAAGGCTGCGTATGCATTATGGGATATGCATAATATGGATACATATTGTTACATTACTGAACAATCTACGTGTTTCTCGAATGTTCCAGAGGAATCCGGCTGTAATGTTGTGTGCATACCTACGTGATTTCAACATGGATTCGCGAGACTTTTCTAGACGTTGCCATCCCCGCGCACTGTGTCAAGGCCGCAATCAATTACGTCTTAGTGTAGACCTGATGCGTAGTATGTGGAATGTTCTGGTGTCTGAGCGGGGTATAAATACAAGTCTTTAGCGGCGCTTAGTCATTTTGAGTTGCAATATAGGCCTACCTAAGTGCGGTTTGAAGTATTGTGGCGAAAGTGTTATGTGTTTTATATTTGTGCGGGACAATTGTAATACAATTGTGTTTTATATTAGTTGACATTTTATTTGCGTGTGAACAAATTTGATTTGTTGTAAGAGACTATCTTGTTGATTACAAACTGTTTAATTGTGATAATTAAAACTGGTGATTAGTGACTTAATTGGTGTCTTGTATTTTGTTTTTCCACTGTACCATACGACCATCTGTTATACCATCCTAACAATATGCATGGAAAATGCCCCCCTCACTGATTCTCTCCCACCATATAACTCTTCTTCTCTCTTCTTAGTCTATCTGTCTCCTCATCTTCGGAGGTCACATGCGCACACACAAGCACGCACAATATACATACGTATACTTTACACTGGATACACAGCTTATATTAAGGGATCAACAATATCTGTCAAATTATAGCAGACTCAGACTTGTTTTGTTCTATTACAAACTGATCCAAATTACCTGGTAAAACACAATAGGAACCTACCATAAAACAGAGCCCAAAAGCAAACAGAACTCTCTCTTCTTTTACAAAAACGTCAGAGATTAATATTTTAAGCAAATATCGTGGTTACTTTTTAATTCAATTCACAGGTAAGGAGAAAATTGGTTTCGTAACAATGTTTCGATCATTTTGAATGGAAATCATGAAACAAAGATCTGCAGAAATCAGTGAAGCGTTTGCAATACGACTTGCATTGCGGATTAACAATCGCAGTGATTATGAAAACAAAAGCCTACATATTAGGAACAAAGTGATGGAGAGGGACAAAGAAGCCCGGTGCCAGTGTTTGGCTGCGATAGCGAGGTCTTAGGGGACCGAACAAGTATTACACATTAACTGTTGGCTTTAATTCAACTGCTCCTATTCCTTCTTCATAATATATTGTTTTAAACACGTATCTCTACTTTATTGTTGTGCTGTATAAATTACAGTCTTCTCGTAGCTACCGAGTTAAGTACTGTACAACGTCACTACACTTAATTGAATAGGCAAACGTCTCTTTGAAACGAATTACGTAGAATGTTTATGCATCTGAGTATTACTAAGACAGAAAATTAGTCTGGAAAAATCGCAAATATGTTCCGGTAGGTTTTGTGTTTTCAATTTGTTTCGATTACGTTGTTCATGAGAATCTAATTTAAGGCTGTGCGTGCGCGCGCGTGTGTGTGTGTGTGTTAGCGATAGGTAGAGACAATACGCGAATAAATTCCTCATAGAATGATTCATTCTACGAAGACATAAAATGTGAAAATGATTCGAGCTCCAATGAAGGGGGACGTCACTATTTTAAATTTGATCAAACATACAATGCATACAAAACATGAACGTTAGAAATTTCTAATGTTTATTATGTGATTGTGAACTTTACAATTGTCATTTTAGTAAAAATATAGTAGAGCAATCGGAGTTTTGCAATTTTTCTAATACTGAAAAGTTTCTACCCTGAAATTTACGTAATAATAAATAGATTTCGTTCCGTATGGTGTGAGACTTCTCAGACTAGTCATTTTTGGTTATACTTAATTTACTTATTAACATTACCTTATTAAAGTGTTCAATTTTTAAAAAGCCATGTACAATACGGTATAATAAATGGGTAGCCTCAGTAATATCGGCATTTTTGCGTTACTATTGATATTTCAAATTTAATCGCAACTGAGATACGACTGTATTTAATAAATAACTGAATAAATGAAGGTAACAAAAATCGATCTACTTTTTAAGCGTAGCAAAACGGCGTGATACAAATAAAATAAATTAATAACAAACAAACCAGACTATACTAAATGTATTCTGAACACAAAAAATGGTACTAATGTAACAACTATTGTGTGTGCGCGCGCACTCGCGGTTCATATGTGTGTGTGTGGGGGGGGGTGAGGAATAGAGAGAGAGAGAGAGAGAGAGAGAGAGAGAGAGAGAGAGAGAGAGAGAGAGAGAGAAAGCGAGAAAGCGCGGGAGAATAAAACAACTTTGTGCCATTATTATACAGAGCCACCCAATTTAACAAATAACTTAGGGTTCCATACAGTCACGTATTAGAATCCATATTTTAAAGAATAGTTACTTAAGGATATTTGGACGTGGAGGGTAACCGATAAAGTGCGTTCTCCACGAGGTGTGAGAGCGTGTCGGTTATACGCACACAATCTGACTATTCTCGAATTGAGACCCACACCTAAAAACAGAAGATATTGTAACCCACACATCTAAAGAAGTCACCTTACGGATGTAAAATTTTGGCCAACAGATGCAAAAATGTTTCTGCTGATAAAAATTATGAAGTTTCAAATTACGACGGTTAGTAAGCTAATGAAGGAGTATTTAGTAAACTCTGCCTTAGTTCAGGGATCTACTTTTGTTTTCCGAGCTATGTAAAACACGCGCAACGTGCCCCCTCCCCCTGCCAAACTCTCATTTTCCTGTTTTTCGATATTTCTGAAGATCTAAATTTACAGTCCATGAATAATACAATCTGGAAAACTATACTATAATATATAAATTTCTGTAAAATTTTGTTACGTAGGTCAGAAGATGCGCATATAAACATTTTATTTACCTGCGGAACTAAACAATTTTAAAAATAACAATCTTTTTTTTTCAAGAGAGAGCTACAATATTACAATGCTGGCCGCCTGTGAACTGTAGGCCCTAAATATTGGACAGACAATATAACAGTGCTGGCCGCTTGTGAACTGATGATGTGGGACTGTGCGATGATGTATGTAGGAGGGTGACAATGTGTGAATTTAGTTAATAGAGACAGTAATGCTAACCATACTAATGTTGACGCACCCTCTGCAAATTAAATTAAGACCTGTAATGTTGGCACGTTGACATGCAGTAGAATATGTTCAAAACGGAAGGTTTACCGCTAATGTCTCTCGCAAAATTGCAAATGTTTCATTCTAACACGGCTGAAGTTTGTACGGCATAATGAAATTTTATCTTCGACATACTCATAGACTTCTCTCAGTATTCTGAAGTTTCAGCGAGTTGTAATA
This sequence comes from Magicicada septendecula, assembly GCA_034769895.1. Taxonomy (NCBI): domain Eukaryota; kingdom Metazoa; phylum Arthropoda; class Insecta; order Hemiptera; family Cicadidae; genus Magicicada; species Magicicada septendecula. The sequence continues at coordinate 339,729,119 of CM068371.1, read as the reverse complement.
AGTTAACATACGTTACGTGGAAACAAAAAGAGAATTTTCGGTAATTCAAAATAATCACCGCTGCATAACACAAACACTAAACAGAAATGAACGTCATTACAACGGAAGAGAAATAAAACTTAATATCTCTGCTATTAGCATTTAATTATCTGAGAGGTTTCCTACTGATACAGAAAAAACCGTTTAGAAGAGGACAGAGAGTAGTTCGTAAGGTCTGCAGAGCAAATGTAAACACATTTAGGGAGGAGGAAGTTAACTTAATTAAGTCTATTTAGCGTCTTGGCAAGGAACTGGAGTGACCCAAAGTGGGGAGGGGGAGGGTCGTAATATATACATCTTCGGTGCAGAAAGATTCTACACAACGCTGCCAAATGTAAATACACAAAACCAAAACATAATTCCCTTGAAACGTTTCATCGTTACGATGATGCAGAAACTACAACAAAACAAAGAGAAGAAAATGCTCTCCGATGTTTGCGCTGGTAGAATTGTGTTATTTTTCTCTTTGCTGATCATGTTTAGGATGAAATGCTACTTTTTTTAGAAGAAACTTTGGTATAACTGTTCTCAGTAAAACAAAGGTTGTATAATTTGTTTTCCTATTAACAGTCAGTAAATAAAATGAATGAAACCGAATCATGTATAAATAACGTGTGGTTAAATATGCTGTATAGATTCCAGACAGTGTTGAACAAAAACAATAAAATTTATTTCAAGAATGGATTATCTATATTTTGCAGAAACATCGGTAACTTTATATATTATGTAAGTTGAATTGAAATATATAATGTAATTTGATACACATAGCTGAAATAAAAGTAATTTATTATTTCATTAACTCAAAAGAGGCATCGTAGCAAAATAATAAAGCCGAAAATCTTTTGCACAAGAGAGAAAGCGAGAGAGAGAGAGAGAGAGAGAGAGAGAGAGAGAGAGAGAGAGAGAGAGAGAGAGAGAGAGAGAGAGAGAGAGAGAGAAATTCTCCTGTTCGCTGACATTGACAATAACTATAACCATTTTTCTTTCCTTTTTTTTAAATGAAAAATCACCTCATGCCTATCGCATGTCTTGTGAGAACATGTTTATTCTAACCTCCATTTTAGTCCATACATTAACGTTTGTATTTTTACAAGTTTAAGCATAAATTGTATAATGTATAATAATATAATACAATAAAAATTATACGACCAATCTACTCAACTAATTTACAGGTGACTTCTTCTTTCTTGAGACTTTGTCTTTTCCATCGGTTTGTTACAAAACGCGAGTACAATAGTAAACTTATTTAACCACAGAATTACTGATGATGCACTTCATATTTTAACAGTGACTGTCGCATAACAGAAACAATCCAAAACACCTCATACACGAAATCTGGTAACCTACAGACTGCGTATAGCTTTAAGCTTAACGTAGATTTTTGTTTACTGTCTGAAGAGGACGCTTAGGCTACGAAAACATGCGATAATATACAGGAATGTTCATCACAAACACACACACAGATACATAACACAATGCAATACACAATGCATACTTATAGTACATAACAATACAAACAATATAGTATAAAATATATAAGGAATACAGACACATAATACACTATGGGATGAGGTAAAAAGAATAGAGAAGGATAGAAACGAATAGAGGAAACTGACGAAGAAAGTGTGCAACAGTGACAATGCTAGGAATTATAAAGGTAAAACTGGATACCTTTTATTCACTTTAGTAGAAACAGCGATAGTGTGCTTTTCCCCGAATATATTATTAAAAACAACGCAAAACTACGTATAAAAATTTCAATGAAGAAAAGACAACTGACACGGACCTACTAACTTTTGAACAAAATAAATTAAATTTTGTATTTTTATGCATCACTACTTCAGTAAAGACAGGATCGTCTGGTCTGGTATTGCTAAAATGATTTTAGAAACAAAATAGAAGTTGGATTGATGGACACGCTGTTTGTCTAGAGCAAAACGAATTTGAAGGCAAACAAAAATTGACAAAGTCAGAACTGACAATGCTAACAACTAGCAATTGCATAACGTTTCAGTAAAATTTCGTTTCGCAAGGATAACGTGTAACAGTCGTTTGAGCAGTGCACTTGTCAGCCAGCAGAGGCACGCGTTCACGCTACAAGGGCACGAGCGGAAAGCGGATGTAACAGTCGGTGGTTTCTTGAATATTAAAAAGTACTATTAGGCCTATTTTGCTACATCGTTGCCATCGGAGAAACGGCTACAATTATAAAGCGGGCGTGCTGGCTATAATACATATAATAAAATTACAACTAGCTAAAAGCTGAACTTTGTGAGTACTCGCTAGCTTTAGTACAGTGGTAATGAAAGTTCTTTCCTGTACAAAATGAACATTATATAGGACAGAAAAAATACTTTAAAAATTATTACTGATTTTTTTTCTTGAAGTTTCGGTTAATTCTTTTAGGTAATTTTTTTCTGTTTTTGCACTACACGAATTTCACTATTATTTATGTATGCAGTATAACGCACTTAAAACAGTCGGCACTTAAACATTTCAGTTACCGATTTTAATTTTAGGGGACTAATATTGCAAAAGGTCTAATGAATAAATATCACAATTGGTATAAAGAATATAGTCTATACTTGTGACTTGAAAATTACATGTGAAATATATTCTTGGATTTCGTTGTCCATGAGGTGTCCGTTACTTAACTAAATATAATTATTTCACTACCGACTCGGAACACAAATTTTTATGTATAAGAACGTAAATGTTTTACCTTATAACCTGAACCGGGTTTCGGTTTTCAAAAAGCTTCTTCAGAGGTTGCCGCTGGCAACACACTGTCCGTGTGTGATATGTTCGAATAATGCGTGTGATTTGAATTGTGTCTGTTCGTTTAGGATGTCGTTTTTATTTGTTTTCGTGTGTTTGTATATTTCCAATTGTTCTAGAGTGTCTAGTTTTCGGCCTTTTATGTCTAGTTTACGGCATTCTACACGTACACACAATATTATAAAGGGCTGTCTACATAATTCTTGATTCAACTTTGCTCATTTTTTCTCCATAATAATGGATGTGGTTTTTTAATGTTATCAAGTATTTCAAAGATGTATGCCCGGTTGAACGGTTTAACTCTAGATAATGCAACGTATTTTAAACCGGGAGAAACTTAACTGTCACCAATATCAACCATGCCCTCTTCTAGAGTAAGACCTTAGGAATCATGAATCGTTATAACAAAAGCCACATGTAATGGGAATTGTTTCCTTGTACATTTTGTGTTACCAATATCCCAGCTTTTTTACTGGCGGTATAGGAACACCATCCGCTATCATTAAAAGTTGGGTCTGTGTAATATTAAATACGCCAAGAAACCTTTTCAAAATTTTAGTAAAGTGGTCATCAACTACGTGTAAAAACTATAAATCTTTGTGTTTCAAGCACCTATGTGTCATAGTTTTTGCGATAGAGCGCGTACAAAATTTTGTTGAATTAGAAGGATTTGCTATCGCTCGTCCTAAATAATAGGCTACACGTAACAAATGTAACACGAAGCGACTTAAGAGCTGTATATAATTTCTAAGTTATTATACACGTTTTAATAAGCGATTCCTTTCACCAGTCAGACTCAACATCGGCATCGGCAGTTATGATGGAATCGTAGTCGTGTTAATGAGTGTTTATTAATCACGTCCAAACGGGAATTGGTGAAACGGTCGTTAGAATAACGATCCTTAGCATGGACCTTAATAAAGGCTCGCGAAACGAGGCATTTGACTGTTTAAATTGTCACACCGTTACCTTTAATCGAGCATCCATCCGTTTAGTACAATAATATGCTCACATTAGGTATTGTACCCAACTGTACATCATGAATAGCTGATCCTAAATTTTGACAATACCTTTATTTGCCTCTAGCTTCAAGGACACTGATTACACACTAAACATAATTAAATACGAATAATATATTTTGTGCAGTTATAAGTTTCACCTTAAAATTCGTATCATTTAATGTCAGGAATAAAATGTAATACAAATTCTCAAAGATGAAAAACAGTGTTCAAATGTTGACGGGAACACAAAATGTGCCGTTCTCAACAAAGAGAAATTGTATACAGTGTTGACGGGAACACAAAATGTGCTGTTCTCAACAAAGAGAAATTGTATACAGTATCATAATATCACAATAAACGTTCTGCTAATTAGACATACTTAGAAGGAGAAAATTACGTTTGCAACTTCTATACAATCGTGAAGCGCTAAAAATACAATTTTTGCTTAAGCCATATTTATTTAAGTATCAAGGAAAAATAATTGTTATGAAACATTTCTGTTCTGTGACTTACAATAACAGAAAATTTTACATTCGAAAATATTCTTCCATACAAACAGTTCATTTAAGGAATTAAGCCGACATCAAAGAAATTGTCAAATCTGGCAGTAATGACAATTTTAATTAACAAATATTATTCTTATTTAAATTAGAGCCTCAAACATCCTTAAAAAGTCGTGTATTGCCGACTTCGTGTAATCGGCTTTGTACTTAATTAAGATAAAATACTCTTTATATAACTTTAGGGATTTTTATGAATGTATTTCTCCTGATCCTTTCAGCGAATAAAATTGAAATTTATCCTGCTACACTTGGAATAAAATCCAGTTTTTAATTGATAAAGTTGTGTTAGTAGTATAATCAAAAACAGAAATTACACTGTTACTCAGTACTATAGAAAACATTCCCGATTAGCGCTTTCAAGCTTCACAGTTCATTATCAGCTCGCAAATGTACAAGCTAATCAGGATTATATAGCCTATATTCTGCGCAAAACAGGAATTTTTTCTATAGTGGTGTGCAACAGTGTAAAATTCAGTTTGTGAAATAATTTAAGAGGCCATGTAAACAACTTTTCATAGACATCTCATGCTTTAATGTAACTACGGCACTACATGAATTTATGAACGTGCCATTTATTTACACCGTTCCATAATATCCATCGAACTAATGAGCAATTTACACATGCATAAGGATAAAGAGTGCAAAATAACCATCTTTTTTAATACAGTTCTTTAGAATGAGCAATCTGTACCATGTCACTCTGTTCATTTCCAAAATGTGATACAGACATCATGTTCGGATACAGAGTTTCAACATTTAAATCAGAAGCATTCTGGTTACTTCTACTTAAGACAAAAGCGATAAGATAAATCAACGTATTTCCTTTAATGTTAACCTAAATTCGTTTTAAATTATACCGTCTTTAGTTTTCTTAAATAGGTTATACTTAAATTGCCAAAGTGATAAGTAATTACTTTCTCCTTGTACTACAGACGCTAAGCACTATGGACATTACACATGCTAAACTCATTTTTCTTCAGATTACTCGATACCAAACTCGCTGTTGGCAGGAGCATGCAGTACTTCACTATAGGCCTACAATAAATATGCTACTCATGTAACAGAAAATTTGATACCTGAACAACTTTAAAAATCAGGCCGTCACAAATCCGAATCTTCTTCATAACTGACGGCTTCTCTTTGCTGGGTTTTCACGTGTTCTAAAATAGGCCAACAATCAGCTGTTTGAGAATGAAGGATACCAAGGCTATCGAATTCCAATACTCTAAGCTCAGGTATCGTAACATATCCCACTTTTATTGCTCAAAGAATAACAAAGCTTTAATAATAATTGCTCTGATATGAGATCTACACACGCAAATACGTAGTTTCAATACTTCTCGTCAAATACTCTATCTCTTTCTCTGTCTGTCTGTCTATCAGTCAGTCAGTCTGTCTGTCTCTCTTTCTCTCTCTCCCTCTTTAAAAATCAGCATTAAATGCTGAAGACAGCTATTTGTAAACACAGACTGTTCAAAACAAATGGAATTAAACATCCTTTATATGAATACAATGCATACCCATAATAATAATTTCTTTCATTGATAGAACTGAGGAGTGAAACTTTACGTTATTTATCCCGTCACAACATGAACTGAAAAGTATATATTGTTATGACAATAGCTTCATTCTTAGTTACCTTATGGCAACAGCCTAATGATTCTCTAAGGTCACGGGCTCCACAACTGTCAGAACCAAACTCTTGAAAAATGATCTACCTTGAGCCTCTGGTTACCATTTTATTTTTTATTTTTACATTTCGCTTTGAGAATTAATCTTACAGTTTTCTATGAGATCCTTTTTCCTATTTTCAAAGTAACTTCCGTGTTTTACAGTGATAACCTTTCAGCGTTCTATGCGCAGTTACTTTTAGGCTGGGTGATTGTTAAATCTGTTAACTAAGAATAAAGGTGACTAATTTCTAGATGATCAAAATATCATCAGAAATTTATACGAAGTTTATCTTAACAAAATTTAAAATTTGAGAATTTATTCAAAATTTCGTATTTATGAGAGTTAAAATTGACAGTCTGGTGTATTTAACTCTATACTGTGGTCTTTGGTGGCTCTTTTTGCCTCCACAGGCAAACAATATAAATAAGTAAACTAGATTACATTTAATCGTTCTTGTTATGCAAGATGAAAATAAATACGCGAGAATTAATCTTGCCTTTCTTATACTCTTAAAATCTTGGACCTCATAAGATTTGAGAAAATATGCTGTATATTTGCACCAATAAAATACAGGAAGACTTACAAATAGATGTTTAGATACCTAAAGACAGACAGTGACGGAGTAAGAGAAAGGGAGATTAAGAAAAAATTTAAGAGAGATGGGGGAGTGGGAGTAAGAGAGAGAGAAAGAGGGAGAGAGAGAGAGAGAGAGAGAGAGAGAGAGAGAGAGAGAGAGACAGAGACAGAGAGATTAAAAATTGTCTAAGTTTAATCATTTATAACTTTATAATTTCAAACAATTGATTTTGAACCCAGAAAGAGTCCAAACCGAACTATTTATGTGAGTGAACGAATCAGCACACACACACACACACACACACACACACACACACACACACACACACACACACACACACACACACACACACACACAAGCGCATGCACACATGTACACAAAGTTTTGTAATTAATGTGTACATAATGTCGACATCAAAAGGGAATTTAGTATTCAAAATTGACAAGTGCATTGGTAGATATCGACATAATAATCACCGATTGTACCGATTGTACCTGTGCTCTAAACCACATAATGGCAGATTGAAATGACATACTGTGCGAGTAACGGATGAACAGATAACGAAATGTTACGGTCCTGTTGTTGACACACGGAAGTGGTTAAAGTGGAGATAATGCTGAAGTTCAACGCAGTTCAACAACAACTACTATTAAATCTATCGAAACATCCACTGTCGTGCATAGTAAGTGACCGATTATTGAATAATTACCCCATTGTACTTGCAGCCATAATAACGTTCCAATTTTGTGAGCATTATTAGACTATCAGTGTGTTATTGGTACTCTGTATCGCACGAGTTTAAATCAATATTACTCTAGTCCCTTCACGATGAAATTTTATACTTAGGACACAATTTTGTTATTCTCTAGTGTTTATCTAATAACATATTTTCTGATTGATTGATTTTTTGATATGATAAATTTGTCGGACATGTTTATAGGTTTGTGCAATATAAGTTCGAAAATATCTGCTAAACCCTTAGAAATATAGATTACACATTTTTAAATAACATCGGAAAACTAGGGGTAGAGGGAATTTGGAGAGGTAGTATCTTTGTACCGTTCTGACTGGGCACTGGTCCTCATCCAGGGTTCCCAGGGTTGGATGAAGTGATGTTAACTCCCAATGGAGGCCGTTACCCTCTGTCCAGCCCAAACCGTACTGGGTGGGGAAGTACCACATCCTAAGAGAGATGACCCTGTTGATGCAGAACAGTACGGGGCTAGACCGGAAAGTCGATAAATATTCCTGGTGGAGGGCAGCGGTAGCCACCAGTACCAAGTTATTGCGTAAGGAAGATGATCCTGGGCCGCCTTATCTTTGGAATATTACAGGCGGGAATATAGTTGGATTTAATAGGCTGAAATATTGGGTTCTATTGTAATAAGGTTGTATTTTCCCGCTGCCTTGCAGTTTGGTGTTGGTACTTCGAAATAAAAATTACCGTGAGTCATGGCCCGTAAGGGGGCAGCCCATCCGCATGACTTACCCATCTGTAAGCCGGTACACTATAATGGAGAATTAATTTGATTTACTCACAACGTCCAAAGAAAACAGCGGGACAGAGATAATGTCAAATTCCACACCGGCTATAGGACACAGGTGTGTAGGTAGACCCAGGAAGAGATGGCCGGAAGACCTTGGAGGGCGGAACAGGCAGCTCCTTGCCTATCCCGTGTTGTGAAGATGATAATGATGATCGGAAAACTAACATGATAGAGATACAGCTGCTGAAAGGAAGGATTGACTTATGTTCCTAAAGGAAGATGCAGCTCGATACTCATTCTTTGAAGTAAGCCCAGCCCTAGTAAGTACAATAAATATAAGCGGGTTGGAGGTTTCTCGTCCCTCCAAGTTTATTTGACTACCGACTGTTGATCTAGAAGGCCTATTTAAGAACAGTGTACTACTTATAATACTGTACAGCGGATATGGAAAGTACTTCGAAGTTCTTACATCTTCAGAATTCGTCCACGTTATAGCAATATCTGCTAAATGTTGTCGACACCACACACAACGACGGTGTTTCCATTTCACTCTGCATACGAAGTTTCGGTGAAACGTTTACTGACCGAAGTCTATAGCTTAACAGTAGAACTACGAGTTCTACCTGTTAATTTCCAAACTAGCTGTCAAATTGTTAACCGATTGCACACTGCTTGAAATTTACGTATATATATATCGGTTCATAACGTTATCCTACGCTTCCGATCCCTACTCTCCATTGGTCTCGATCTAACCAAGATTCTTCTCCCAATTCCCGGTCTCTCATTGCCCGATTGATGCCTTCTCTCCAACTCAACCTAGGTCTTCCTCTTCGCTTACGACCATATGGTGACCATCTCAAAATTTGCTTGGGGAGTCGATTATCCGGCATTATTTGCACATCCCCAAACCATCCTAGCTGTTTTGTTTTTATGTCGTCGACAATAGAGCACTGAACCCCCATTATCTCCCGGATTGTGACGTTTCTTACTTTTTCCAGTTTTGACCTCCCTGCTGCTCTTCGCCAATAATCCATTTCAGTAGCTTCCAACAACTTTTCTGTTCTTTGTATTATTGGCCACATTTCACACCCGTATGACGTAATTGGTTTCACAATTGTGTTGTATATACGATGTTTATTTAAACTGAAATTTACGTATGTTTTGAAAAAAGAACATAATATCAAACATTGTGCTGTGATTCCAAACATAGCGCCAATGAAATTCACAACGAATTGGTAAATTTGTTGGAAGACGCTGCACTTTCAGAAACATTGGTTTATAAGTGAGCACTCGAATTAAAATGTAGTCGTACGATCACTGAAGTCTATCGCCGCAGTGGACGCGCAAAAAGTGCAACAACTCCAAATTCGGCACCCAACTTGCAGAAAGATTTTTTCACACAGATTCTTAAATTAAAATACGTATAATACATACGATCATGTGGGATGCCTATGACATCAGCAATGTTATCCACTCTCAATCGCCGGTCTTGCAACACCGTATATAAAATTCGTTAAACATATCTGGATTTGTCACAACTTTGATCGTCCACTGCGAGAATCACCTTCAGGGTTCGTACGACCAAATTTTAACTCAAGTACTCACTTAAAAACCATTAATTTTAAAGCCGCAGCATCTCTTAACACATTTATCATTTCGTTGAGAATTTCCATTGACCCTAGGACCTTCTTACCAAGAATTCAATCATTGCACGATGTTTTATTTTGTCCATTTTTCAAAATCTCAAAACACGTAACACGTAAATTTTAAACGATCGATAAACAACGAATAAATTGTCAGATAACTTTGGAAATTAATAGGTGTTTGTATGAGATATGCACGTTACAAAATATGAACAATTTTAAACAGAAATAACACTGTTGCACATCACTATAGAAAAATTATTCCGATTAGTCCCTTCGAGCTTCACAGCTGTGATGGAAATAAATGATGGAAAGCAGATCGGAAATATCATATTGTGATCGGATCTGATGATGAGCTGTGAAGCTTGAAAGTTCTAATCGGAATAAATTTTCTATAGTGGTGTGCAACAGTGTTATTTCAGTTTGTGATTGTAACCACTAACACAACATTAAAAATTAAATATTCTGAAAAAGTTTAGTTCTACCATTAAGTTAAATATGTCGCTCCGCTAACTTTTCAGTTATAACCCTTGTATGTTGCAACACTTAAGATTTTTTACGCTGCTCAAAGTGTTCTCAAACTACTCACAATATAGTACTTTATAACTGAACAAAACTGCAAAAGCCAATGGCCAGATCACATCACAGTCACAGTGGGATAACCGCTGTTGACTCTCTACCACACGGAAATAACCAGAAGGGAAATCAATTCAAACTTTCAGTCACTTGAGTAACTTCCGACCCAACATTCTCTAAGCAGTAATACAAGAGTGTAAAACATGTGATTTTTTATACACTTACATTGAAAATTTAGATTTAACTGAGAGAGTACAATGTTTAAAACTGTAATAACGATACTTCAAAAAAATATTTGAGCTTTGTTTTTCATCCAAATAGGTGGTTTATATTTTTATTAGAGAATATGAGTTTACATAACAATTAAGACTTATCATAAAGGAGTTTGTACACGCGCGCGCGTGCACAAACACACACACACACACACACACAACACAAATAAATAAGTTATTAAAATATTATTTGTTATTTTATACAAAAACATATTTTTGTATATAATTTACAATGTTTGAACAGCATTTTTAACTGTCACCTTCAGAAATACACAAAATAATAAATTATTATTATAACGAAGACTAATACGACCAAAGAACCTTTAGTCTTAACCCATTAAAATAATCAAGATAATGTAATAAGGTATTGTGACAGAGCTATGAAGATTGAAAACGCATGCCAATCGAAATGACGGTGCAACAAACTAGTTATTTTAAATAGTCCTCAAACGTCAAATCATCTGGTACAAGTATGAACGCGGTTGGACAAATGGCAAAACCAATTTACACTGCTGTGCAGAAATACTATCCTGAATACATATGGAATGAAAGTGACTTTATAAACCTCAAATTCTGTGAGTACCAGATTTAATTTACAATGTTGACGAATTTGACCTTCGCGACACGTCTAATGCAAAACTTTCTATCTAAACGAGTCGTTTATGGAGCCATGACAACTCAATATGTTACATATAATCAAGATGTCAGTCCCTGGAAAAGTCAACATCTTGAGTTAATGAATGCTAAATGCTAAAGTAGTAGGAAGCTAATGATTACGTCTACCACTATTGTGATGCAGTACGCCCACAGAACTATTGTTAATCTTTTTCATAAGCCAACAGATCATAAACAGGCTACTTTGTTTTGATACAGATATAACTAAATAATAAAACTTGCAAGTGAATTTCTAGCATTGAATTATAATTTAGACAAACTAGAAATATTGGAAAATATTAGGCCCACGAAAATCTTCAGAAGGTTGGAAATTAAGAAGTAATGATGAAATATATCAAAGTATAGAAAATGTAACAGAAACAATGAGAAAAAGAAGGCTATTATTTTTTGGACATTTATATAGAATGGACGAAAATTATAGGTTGACAAAATAAATCTTCAGATATCTGCGGGGGAAGAAGTCAACATCAAGTTGGATTAAAGAAGTCCAAAAGGATTTAGACAAAAATAATATACACGCAGAAGAAGCAATTGACAAGAAATTTTTCGGGAAAAAGTGTTGAAAATGGAGGGAGTCCATGGTAGGAGAGATAAAAACGCAGGTTCAAAGTGGACTGAAGACAGTGAGAAGATGAAAGAATATTGGAAATAAGAAAAGAACAAAAGTAATGAATTGAAATTGGCATGTGGTCCTTAGATGACCGATACGGAAAAAAAACTTGTTCGCTAACAATCTAAATTTCAGCTGTACAAAAAAATTTTACCTTTAATATCGCAAACGAATTTTATCATTCCTGGAATAAAAGAGAGTGTAGATTCATTCAGAGGTGAGAATTCAGATACTACGTAAAGTGTGGACGTTTTTTGTTCACTTCAGAGCCTGTGAACATTGCATTACACTTTACACGAGCAAAGAGTTTTACACGACGGTAAGTGCTGCCTACGTTATGCACTGCGTAAAGCTGATAAGCGTGTACAGCAAATTGTGACGGTGTGACGTAAGCCGTGTCGCAGTGTGTTTAACGCTTCACAACCGCCGACGCTGCCTGTGTATTTCGGGCAATCGCGCTCCACTGGAAATTTTACAGGCTTCAGATATTGTAAATTCTTTTTATTTTCAGTGGTACTTGCAAAAAGAATATTTTTGTTTTGATTATTCATTTTTGGAAGAGAAGTTTTTGTACAGAACATCGATGACTGTCCACTGGTGAAGGCCAATTACGTAACGAGCAGTTCGCTGGAAAACAAATTAGTTGTTAACCGAACAAACACGGTGAAGCACGCGCTACCGAGTTCACGCAAGAAGGCACCAACACAAAGCGGAAATAGGGGGGTCACTGCTTCCTCGCCCATCATAAATTGTTGTTCACTACATTGCAATAACGTTGAACCCCATTAAAAAGGCAAAATGCAGCCAGTTTAATGCGCGTGCTCATAGAAAATTTTCTACTGCTATGAATTTGTGCAAACTTAATCAATTAAATGTGCAATGTATGCGCAAGCGCAACACGTTGTACACCAAGTTTTTAAAATATTATCAACGTTAATGGGATCCAATGTTTACTCAATTTCTTACTGGAAAAGCATTTCCCTCTTCTTCTCTCAATGTCTTCCTAAGTACAGTCGTTTGTTTATCCTATCAAGCAAATCTTTTCGGTGTTCCTTGTATTTATCGTGGTGGTATATGCTCCTGTGCTTTTTTGAAACCTCTATTTTAATCCAGTCATTATTCTAATCCTTACCAATTTAGCACATTGTTGATTTACTACATATTGTCTGTTACTCACCCCCTAGGCCTAACTACTGCCTTTTCTTAATCGTTTGTTATAGACTATTATTATATAGATAGATCAATGTGTGTATGTGTGTGTAGAGAGAGAGAGAGAGAGAGAGAGAGAGAGAGAGAGAGAGAGAGAGAGAGAGAGAGAGAGAGAGAGAGAGAGAGAGAGAGAGAGAGAGAGAGAGAGAATATAAGTCAAAGATGGATAGGGGGGTGGAAAAGAGAGAGGAATAGGGAGAAACATACAAAGAAACATTTTTATCCAGGTGTTATCATAATTTGAGCGTACATCTTTATGTCAGCAAATTTATTTTGAACTGGGAAATTTTCAGAATTAAATTATTTATCCAAACCAAGAGCGATACTGTGACAATGGTTTCTAGGTCGTTAGAGATTTCATTGTTTGATTGTGTCACCTACGAATTTAAAATTGATGCAGAGAGACAGAAGTGTCCTTGGTCTTTGTGAGTTGCCCGGGTGGACGCCAGTTTCATTCGACAGGGCTGCAGTGCGGTGATTTATCAGCAGAAAAGGAAGTGAGGGTGAGGGTCCTCTTAAACGACTGGTGTACATGAAAGGAGTAATACGACCAAGTTTACAAAGAAGTGTGAAGGCTCAACACATGTTACCGGAAAGCGTTTTCTACCCACGGAAGAACACTGTTTGAACCGTTTTGCATCGTTTAATTATTTTGTTATCTTACGGTATTACGTTCAACGATATCTCTCTCAAGAGAGACAGGCTTGAATAAAAATAATCGTTAGCAGTGAGAAACGAACAAAAGGAGATATTTATAAATGTAACCTTTAAGTACAATTATTGCAAAGTTATAGGAAAATAATTTTTAATAGATCGTGCTACATACTCGAAAATGATAGGAAATTGAACCCAGTTGAAGTTTTGCAATTTTATGGCAGTACCAGTGCTCCTTTTCGAATACGAAGTAAGGGTGATTAAAAAATAAGCTTTAAAACTGCGGAAACGGTGATTCTGAGGCCATAGTACGGACACGATTAGACAGGCTTCGGAATGTAAATGTTAGAGACATTTTGAAATATTTAGATTAAACGGCAAGTTTAATAAACATAAAAATGAATGGCGATAATACGACACATACAGCTCCCGCCACTAGCCTGTGCGCGCGGAGCTTAGGCGCCTGCAATGGACGGGGGTGGAGAGGGGCGCCTTTTCTACAAACATTGGATGACTCATGCGGCGCTCCGCAATGTCGATTGTCCGAGAAATGGTCGCGAACGCTGGAGTGACTCGCCACGATTTATGTTTTCAGAGTGAGTAGTACGATTGTGGCCGCGCGCACAGGCTAGTGGCGGCAGCTATACCAGAGAAAAGGCGGGAATATAACTAGAAAATTCATATCATTTTTGTTGATCTGGAAAAAGCACTTGAAATGGAGACCGTCAAATTATAGAATACTATGGATAGAAGAGGGTATCCCTCAGCATTTAATAAATTCACTTTACATCTTTTACAAAAATATATCTTTGGCCCTGTATCTCAATGGTATGTTATCAGGTGACATTCCATTAACCAAGGGACTTAGGCAGGGTTGCTGTATTTCCCCAACCTTCTTTTATGTGTGTGTGCGTGTGTGTGTGTGTGTGTGTTGACGAAACGTTGAGAACATGGAAGTCCAGAGTGATCTCGGAAATCAATGACAGCTTAACAAGTCAATTTCTGTGGGTTCTCTGCTATACGTAGATGACAGTTATTATTCAATAAAATGAGGATGATTTACAGAGATCCATTTTCCAGTTACAAGAAGTAGCAAGATAGTATTCACTGGCAGATTGAGAGAAAAAGACCAAAACCGTGACATTCAAAGGTACAGTGAGGACTAAGGTAGTTACAATCAACAGTTTTAAATATCCCAGATGTGAAGTAAGTTTCTATTGAGGAGTATAAGAGGAGATGGTGTGGACATGTGGCCCGAATTCCAGATACCAGATTGCCAGTGGCAGCTCTCAAGTACAAGCCGAGTGGAAGGAGGGATGTTGGTAGACCGAGGAGGAGATAGGTTCCGGAACAGGCCAACTAGGGCCTAATCCCTGTAGTGAAGATGATGATGATGATGTGAAGTAAGCTACAAGTCTGAATTTGATATAAAGGACAAGATAAATAAATTTAGGAATATTTTACCAGCGACACGGCGCGTAACACCTGAAGAATACGAAGCGAGGCAATCCGGGATCAGTAGCCGCCGAGACGTGACCAACTACGTGTTCGGAGCGAGTCAATCAGCGATCCCCACTCTTCGTCCCCACGCCATCGGACGCACTTCATCTCCTCTCCTCTCTCGGACGACATCGGCGCGGAGTCAGCCGGAAGGAACGGCCGAAGAATAGAACTGGCGTTCTTGCGTCTTCGCCCTCCGGTTCCGCGCCAGCGATGGATTTCGCTGGGCCGGCAGTCGACTCTACAACCGATGCCGAAAGAAGAGGAGGACTGCAGTACGCCACGAACAGCGGACGTAGCCGCCGAACATCTCAGCGCGGCACAACCAATATAAGCTTTCTCGCTACCAGGCCCTTTTTAGGGTCACCAAAAACACTAGAGTGTGCGATTGGCGCCATTTGTCATGCGGCAAGCCTTTTGTCCGGCGACAATTTGTAGAATGATTCACAGAAATGTTATAAATATAACAAAACACAGCACGAAAATTAAATGTTTAAGGCAGCTGAATAACACATTGACATATGTGAGTAAGGTGTGGATCATGCCGCCAGTTCCTGAAACGCGGCAGAATTCTGAAATGCAGTTTTCTCGAAATACTTTAAAGTATACATTGCAAGGAAAGGTACAAGAAGGAAGGTAGATATACAATCTGAACTAGAAGTAAAAGATATAAATGGAATCATTTTAACTTATAGGAGACAACTTATGGTGTGATCATTTGCAAAGGATGACAGGGGATCGTTTGCCGAAAGCGACGCTGAAATATAAACTATTCGTAGAAGAGACGTGAGTCGTTCGAGGATGAGATGGGTGCCGGAACAGGTTTACATCCTGTACCATGAAAAGGTTTTTAGTCCTTGAAGTGAAGAAAAGAAGAAAACGATTGGAGATAATACTTTGAAGAGTATTATATGTTTGGAAACACTGAGTTCCAAAGGCAGCATTTAAAGAAATTCAAAAGGGAAAAAAGTCTAAGCAAACCATGGCAGCAGTGTCCGTCGGAACAAATCCTGGGAGGCGTCACTCTTCACAGGGAAGAATAATTTGTGCTACCGATGATCCCTAATAATAAATAATAGGAAAAGTAATAATAAATAATAGGAATAATTAAGTATAAACAATTATAAAAACTTCATAAAAAAAATCACGTATAAAAATAGTGAATGGTCAAATCCAGGAATTATATACTGTAGACCTATATGTTATTAAGTGAAATTGATTATTAATTAAAAGGTTTTTATGAAACCTTGACTACACAAAATTATATAAATGTATGCATACATAATTGCATACATAAGTCACAGACGTAGAATCTAATTAATTTATACTTAAGTATGTAACATATACTGCATACTTGAGCAACGTCGGAAAACACGACTATATGCGTTTACACAGAACGATATGCGCATATCATTAGACGAAAGAAAGCAGTGGTGGAAAATTATTCAGCAAATTCATTATTCATACAACTGCGACGTATCTCAAGTTAACAACTTTTAAAATTTAGCAATACGTAACAGGATTCACTGAGCCGGAACGCACAGACGAAGGACAAGTCTATTATTGTTTTATTCGAATCTCCATGTATTTATGCTAACTAGCAGCCAGGCTAGATCGATGTGCGGCGTTGGCTTCGTTCTGGATGCGTTCCAGCCTGTTTTCATTAATTCATTTCCAGCAGATCGCTGCCATTTCCTTCGCGTTCTGACCCAAAACCATGACTGCTGTCTGTTTCCCACTCCCCGAGTGGTTTTTGGCGCTTCTGCCAACCGGCTCACGAATACAAATACCCGCGTGTCTTCTCCTCTTTTGCTTATGACGAGGTGTAGTGTAATATATCGTACCTGTCAGTATGGAGGTTACTAAGGTTGTTAAGGGGACCAGGTCGTCAAGTCCTGTTCCATGTTAATTAAATGGAAGTGTCGCTTATCAGTTAGGTACAGTATTCAGTTCAAAAACTATTCAAGATATTTTAATGAAATTTTTCCACTGAAATTTAAATACATAGGGGATACTGTAAGCCTAATTTAATACATGCACTAACAAAAGAATACTTATGGTGATTTTCGAAGAAAGTTCTTTAAAAAAATACAGCATTCTTACTTCTTTTTGAAAACATGAAATACTTATATAAGGTATCATACAAAATTTTAGGTCTATTCCAATAAGTGTTATGAAACAAACGTAAGAAAATTCAAGTCTCCAGCGCGTTCCAGTACAAAGATATGTGTACCTAAACATGAAAAATATTGAGTTACGGAAAATCGCATTTAAAGTTTTGTGATGTTTTTATTAAAAATGCGCCCGGACTATACACTTCTTCTTAATTACTCTCATCTCTCTTCCTCTTTAGCTGCCCTTTCTTTACTCTGTTCCCCTTACTTCTCCCCTGAACACTCTCATTTTATTCCAGAATCCTTATTTTACGAACAATCTTCAATCCCTGAATCACAAATTTATTCGGTAAAATACTCATACACTTTATTACATGACACTTAGCAAACGAACCTTCATTAAAACATAAAACTGCATTAATGACACCAATTTTTAAAGTTTCAAGTCCAACATAGCCCGTTTTTTGGTAGTCTCTGCCACATTATATTAATGAGACAAAACACAGGGTTTTGAGTCAGACAGTCTTAACAAAGTTAATCTTCAGAACATTAATATCAGTCAAGTCCTTAAAAACTGGTTTCATTGTATCCATAACTACAGCAAGCAATGGACTAGAGTGAGTATACGTGTCCCCCGTTACAAGACGTTTATTGTATCTACACCATGAGTCTTGCCTTTAGAACACAACTCATGTCTTGGGTTGTCATCAGTGGACAACACATAGAAGTATGTAGCCCAAATATTTTCTTGCATAAGTTTGACGTCTTCAATATTACAGTGTATGGCTAGTCTATAATATGTTTGGAGCTTATCAATGACAATATCTGTTAGTCTTTCATTTCCACCAATAGCTTTTCCATCACTCGGTATTTTGCATTGCATTATATAGTGGGGCCTCTTTGCACCCATGGCTGTATACAGCTTCCGGGACGTGCCCGATGGCTGTCAGATGAAAACAGTGCTGGACTTTCACAAAACAGGTGGCCTAAAAATCAGGAGGGACACGCCAACCAGTTAACCATCACTCGGTTTCTTTCCTTTACCATCATTCTTCAGCCGTTGTAACCTGGACCCCATTCGTTTCTTGACATGACCGATATATTCCAATTTTGTTATTTTTGCGTCACTATATGGCTTGCTTTCGATAACACTTGAGAGTCTGATGGTATTGCCAACCTCAACAAACTATATTACAAAATGCTAGCTGATAATATTATTATCAAATATCGAAATGTTTTCTTGAAGGAGGAATTGACCCTCATACCCTGAAATCGCACTAGGGTGACATCATATTATAATATGAATGTTTGGCGCGCACACACACACACACACACACACACACACACACACACATCTACACAACACGGAACTTGGTTTTATTCTACATTCGCACACGCTTCGGACAGCGTTCCCCCCCCCTCTTTCCGAGAAACTAGCTGCTGCCAAAAACCTTGAATCACGGACACTAGATACGGTACTCCACCTGCTTCGAGCAGGTTGGTTCTTACTAAACCACTGAGCCCAGTGTCCAGCTTTTAAAGACTTCACCTATGCCCCCATGTAGGCCTACCTGTTGTAACTAGCTCATAACTGTAATGACAGTTTAACACAAGAATAATATGTGTAGACCATGTACATGTATAATGTCGCATATTACCTACAAACTGCTATATTCACAGATATAAGTTTTTCGGTAGCTTCGCGAGGCCATATGTAATATGAAATGAGTAATATCGTAGACGTATAAATCTTCTATGAATTTAAAGAATAGTAACTTTTTACAGTTTGTCAGTTTAGCACAATTTTGTCTAACAGGTTATTTAAAGCGCCACTTATTTATATGCGTTAACGCTCACATTAAGTGAATGTACACGGATTTACGAAGTAAGTGCTTTAACGGTGAAAGATTGAGAGGGAGACGGTGTGTGTGTGTGTGCGTGTGCTGGCGTACTCATTGAAAAGTCTGCAATTCAGCTGGGAACTCTTAAATGTCAGACCAACGGCTGTCAACTCAGATACTGTAAAATGCAAGGCGAGTGCGTGTAGGGACCGCACATGACCCATTCACTAGGTGGTAGTGTTGGTATTGATTTTAATTTTAATTATTGAAAAGTTATTTTGTAACATTAAACAAAAGCGTATTCACAAGTTTTTAATTAAAAAGTAATTTGGCTTGGAGCTCAGAGTATTTATTTAAATTTTATAGTACGAAATATCAAGCTAATAACACACGCTGCGACTGGTAAATACATTATTCATGTCGGTCGTGCGTACTGTTATTACATTTAGTATTTATTATTGGCACGATCAAAGCTTGTTGCTGGCAGAACTATAACAAACAATTATTGTGCTAACGTTGTCATTGGTATCGTTATTGAAAAAGGTATTAGTTTCGGTCGCCGCGGACACACACGTACGCGTGATCATAACTTTACTCATTTTATTTAGTCCATTAAGAAATTTACACCAGCTCATTTAGCGCGCGTTTTTTTCCCACTTTTAATCGAGACCGGTAGCCGCGGTTGTGTGAATTAACTTGGTGGTGGTAGGGTTGGGGGGGGAGGAGCGTTTCCCCGGTAAAAATTTAACTACGGCCCTGGACTCAATTACTACAGAATTCAATTATTGTTATTTATGACGTGGTGCTGTTTCGCCACATAACCGTACCATTCCTATTGTAGCCAAATTGTTTACAAACCTCCCCCTCCGCCCGCTTTGGCGCAGATGTACGCGTATTTTGTGTAAAAATGTCAATATCAACCCCTCCGCGCGCCCCCCTTTGAAAAAACGTGTTTTTGTTTTGAGCGTTAAAATTCTAAATCGGTTAAAAAGTTGTAATTGAAACCATAAATACATATAAATGTCATGAATACTACGGTTCCAAATCTGTTGTGATCGGACCAAATTGTTCAGAATAACGTAAGATTTCCACAAGACTACGTCAAGCTCACCTCAAGTCCTGTAATTGTGAGAAAGTGAGCACTACGTTAATTCAGATCTGAAACTCATAATCTTTCTATGTTACAATTACATCAGATCACAATCTCACGTAATGGTGTAGACTCTCAGAATAAACCGTATAATCCAGCAATGTTTATGTTTATGTACTAACCTGATAGTAACACAGAAAGTTCTATTAATTTTTATTTGACAGTTGTTATTTTGCAGGAGTCAACTGGATAGGAAACTCATAACGTGATTTTAGTCTACCCTATACCATAATGATTGCAAAAGACCAGAAAATTGTGTTTCGATTTACAAAAGAAACTGAGCATTGCTCTGTGATATATGGACACTAAGAAAACTGAGGTATAAATACTCTTGAGAGCTTTGAAATGTATTGCTAGAGAAGAAGGGAAATGTAATGTGGTAATCCAAGGTGACAAATGAAGAAGTCTTAAGAAAAGACCAATCCTGCATAAAGTCGTCATAAGAAAGCAAAATCGATTGGACATTTCCTGTGAAAAGAATGCCTGTTGTTTGATGTCAAACTCGAAGTCTTAGTAGAAGACTTAAGCTGTATTTATAACAAATACAGTATATGTGATTTGATATATTAAAATTCTAATTTGTAAATATCTTCAATAATCTGGGAAGTAAAATGTTGCTCTCACGGAGCAAGACAAATTGATTTGCATTTGACACGTCACCTTCACTGTTACACATGAAGTTCTTCAGTTTTTACAAGCAATATTTTATAGCTTCGATTTGATATGAAATGACTTTCGTTCTTCTAAAATTGCCAAACGCTGGTTAGTGGTTTCTAAAGGAGCTTCACACATCGTAATAACCCTTAAAGCAGCGGTTCTCGGATTAGTTGCAGCTAAGCTTTAAGGAATGTATAAGTATGGAATGTAAGAACTGAATAAAACAACTAAACAGAGAATTTAGAGAGTAAATTTACTGCTCATTTCATAAACACCTCTATAACTGTGTTACGACTGGTAGGTGTAAACTGAGTTTTCAAAACTAAAAAACAGTTACTTTGAAACTGTGTTCAATATTTTAATACCGACAGTACTGAGTATTCAGTTTACAAATTTATATAAAAGCACCATAAAGTGTAACACAAATTCTTAAGGCAATACTAATAACCACAAAAAAGTCAACACTTATTGGATACATAATATAATTTATTAGGGTGCTGCCAAATTTATCTACACATTTTAGAAATATTGGGAGCCCTAATTAAGTGTACACGCAGGCGACCAGAGTGCGACAGCGGTGTTCTCAATCGTGACTTTCATTTGCAGCCGGATGTAATATTCTGTTGCATATAACAAAGAACGTTGATGCTATCTTTTGACAAATTTTTAGTTTCATAGTAAAAATAACTTGAATTGATTCTGCCACATTTATTTTTATTCTCCACTTGAAACAAATTTTCGAGAAGATCGCAGTGACGTTGGAGTTGTTGTATTGCTGTTACTGGATCAAGATGTGATCACCCGAAAGTGTTTGTTCAGACTTAGCGACAACAATATTTCGTTAATTGCTTCTCTAACAAGTCGTGGCAACCAGTAAGTCACGGTATTAGTTACACCGTGTCGTACCTACAGTCCCCTATTAAAAAAAAAACTCTTAAAAAATACCTTGTACAGCATGAATAGAAAATGTGAGAAATGTTTTTGTGTGAAGCGGTCCTTACGCGCAAGCACGAATGACTAGACGTCCTTGTAGACCAGCAGACACTAGGTAAAGTAACGCTGTAAGTTACATGTTAGTTACTAATCATCTTGAAAATGGCATTCTCTGACACACTAAATGTTAGCCAGATTTCTGTACAAATCACCATGTTCACTTGTTCGAAGAAAAATTTGAAATCTCTTTCTTTCGAATACTTTTCAGAGGTATTTTTTACTTTCTTTTCGACAGGTATTTGACACGATTTTTCCAAAGCTGACATCGTTTCCAGCAAAAAATTTTATTTTTGTGAAAGTTACTCTTGGAAACGCCAAGTCTGTTTAAACGGTAATGTCTGAATAAAGATTAGATAACGTGTTCGTTTACAGATGATCGCAATTACACGCCTTGTGAATTAGCTTATCAATTTCGGCAATTCCAACTAGAACATTCCAAAATGAACATTCAAAATGCTACGTAAAAGTTCTGTTTTTTATTACATAAATGGTTTATCCTACAAAATAAAACGTATCTTAATGTTTACGGTCACAAAATCTAATTTTCTTATGACCAATAATTGCATAATTTGATAAGAAATTTAATAACTTGACGATAAATTCTCCTCGCCTATTTAATGATGATAAATTACTTTGTTACACATAGTGTTGTGCAAGCTTCCTCATGGACGAGTAAACTATTAAGCGAGATCGTCTACGAGAATCAGGGTGTATTAAAAAGAATAAAAACATAAATATTACACACCTTAGGAATAAAGAAAGTTATTATAAAACTTTGCATTAAGGTTCAAAAACGTTTCTGCAGTACAGTAAAACACAACAAAAGGGAACGAATACATATTAAAAACATTACGTTTTATCTCATACTGCATAATCATTAATTCAAACAACGCTTTGGGAAACGAAATTTGTTATTATTAACAATTACAGTCCAAACTGATTATCAAACATTTGTATATAATGAAAAAGATTTTTTGTTTTTGAACAATATTCTTTGTTTTTTATAATAATTGTTTGAATATGGTAAATTATTTTATGCACACAATAAAACTAATTGCTCTTAAATTCCGTAAATACCACATTGTTTGAATTTATAAATCACATTTAAATTAACATTTCAAAATATATTTTACTGTGCTCAAACGTAAACAAATTTCTATATTCCTGAAGTAATTTTAACTTCCATGATGTCTTGTAGTTCAGTGTGATTTGTCATAATTCCAGAAAATGGAAAAGTTCAACTTCAAGTAGCTTATATCATCATTTCTTATAACGAGAGTTAAAGCATTGAAGGAGCAAAACTTTATTCCATACCTTCCATATAATGGCTCTTCGACACGATATTTCCAAAACCGACATCGTTTCCAGCTAAAAGTTTTATTTTTGTGAAGGTTGCTATTGCGGACTATTACTAACGTCAAGTCTGAAGAATATATTTTGCTGTGCTCAAAAGTAAACATATTACTATATTCTTTATATTTACTATAATTAGTCCGTCAATAATGCATAATCAATTATTATAATTGTTGTAAGTTACTAACAGTAAAGTAAAAAATGAAACAGCGATGAAGATTATTGATAGTTTTAATTAACATATGAATTGTTTCGTTGCTTATAAGTTGTGGTTAACATAGCATTCAAAAAGTTGCGGAATCATGATAATCTGTCTTAATATTACTGAAATTCGTGTTATCCTGTTACGTTGACATATTGTGTGTAAGACAATGTAAAACATGGCCAATGTTTATATAATGAGATTGAAAATACTACATCTGTGGCAAAAGAATTTTTCAACTTTGTGCAAATAATTGAAAATTGTAAATCATCTTTGTCGTGAAACGCGCACTAATTATTTTCACAACATCCATTATAATATTGCTTCTACAGTGTTTTTTATTTCTATCAAAAAAATAAAAATAAATAATACCTTTCTTAAAAAAATATTCGTTTGTGTTTTACTTAAGTTGTTTAGCGCTCCAAAAAATAATATCCGATTCATCTAGTTAATTGTATTATGTATTTTAACGAAGAAGGGTTTGCGAGGATCAGTCAAAGAAGTATAACACAAATTTTAAATTATTTCTGTCGACGTTTCGACAATATTTATTGTTATCATCAGGAATTGTGTACCAGATCCGATCATCGCAAACCCTTTATCGTTAAAATTCATTGATTGAAGGTCACTACGAAATTAAGGATGTATTATGTATGTTAGGTACCTCTATTAATGCACTTTAAATGTTAGTTTTTGCTTCCACTGAATTACAAAGTAATAATTTTTTCATTGGTTTAATTTTGTACAGTTTTACTTGGATTCGAATACTAGATTTTAACGTATGATCTGTAAGACTGACTATAGTAAGTGACGTATCTTGGGAGTTATTAATTTACCTCTCTTATATTACATCGTTTTGTAAAAGTTAATACTACAAACTTACAAATCATAAGTAAGTTAATATCGTTTTAAGTATGGTATTTTCCGTAAAAGTTGTTATTATGTCAATATCTAAAGTTATATAGTTATTATACTCGTACGTAGTTATGTGACAATCCTGTTTATCATATGTATAATGTTAACGCTGGGCAGAACAGAGAATAGTACGCTGTACGATTTTCACGAGAGCTTTATTCAAAGTTTTACACGAGAACAAGTTTTGCAGTGAATAATAACATCTGTTACCGTACTGTTTGTTATCTGCTTCCGTCCATGGCTGCACGTTACCGTTCGGGTCACTGCAGTTACAGTAGATACTCGCAAAGACAAATTGAACTCGTTCTCTTCAATAAGGGAAAAGTTAACTTACCGGCACATCCTCTCACTGTGTACACTACACTATCTGCACACTTAAAATACACTATATACGTATAGGTCTATACTTCAAACATATATCAGATTTCAATAAATTTTCTTCAAGAGATTCTGTGTGTTTGTATTTTGATAATGTTCTACGTTTGTGTTGTACTACAGAGGCCACATGATTTTAATTTTTTCAGGACACAATACCAAGTTCCGCGTTAGGTAGATGGATCCTCAGGCAAATTTTTCGTATAGTGTAAGAGGGAGGAGCCTAGAGGGAAAGATATAATTTTAGAGCTCTATAATTTGTACGATGATCCTGATGTGGTCACCTTTATTAAATTAAAACGATTGGAATGGGCTGGACACATTGTACGTGCTTGTGAAAGCAGAATTGATGGGAAGATGTTTGGTGCAAAGCCAGAGGGTAAAAAGAAAGCTGGAAGGTAAAAACTGAGCTGGATGGACGGGGTGAGTCAGAACATCAGTACTCTTGAAATTAGAAACTGGAGGAATGTGGCTATGAATAGAGAAGAATGGCGAAATCTTCTGAAGAAGACCAGGGTCCACAAGGGGCTGTCGAGCCAGATGATGATGATGAAAGTAAGTAAGTTTAAAGAAGGTGGAGATTAAAGTAATCAAAGTTACAGTAATGCAAAATTTGAACTCTTTTAAAGGTAATTATTTATGTGTGGTCGTCTGGAAACGTAAATGAAGACGCAAGTCACTTATTTAAAAAACGTTATGAAAGCAAACTTGACTTTCTGCTTTTGTGTGGAAACAAATCACACTCAATACGCATTAACAAGCAACACGAAAATAACGCATAGGACTTTGATTCAGAATAGTTTTACCATTAAAACTTTTCTTAACAACTTCTCAAGGGTTACAGAACTTTTCGCTGTAAAAAATATCATATGGAAACGTTAATGATTTGAAGTCTAGGAGCCATGGCCAATGAAAAATTCTAAGTTTCAGGGAACGTCTCAGAAAAAGAGATGCTGATTCTGGTTTAAAGAAAAATAATGGCTGGTTATGATAGCTGAGGTTTGAAATTATAGAAAGCTTCCCGACTTAATGTTTAAGGCACACAAATTAAAAATGTACTATGTTTTCAATTATCGTAATTGCTTAGAAGGAGCACTAAATCTTGGATTATCTTTTTCGAAAATCGGCACTGTAAACTGTAAGTAATAGAGTGGAGTTTTGGAAAATTTAAGAACACTAGTGAATTAAATTATTCAGGAAGCTACAACTAATGCGTAAACTAAGCCCACGGACAGTTTCTTGATGCAAAAACTGGAAAAGCTATTAGAAAACAATTGTTTCGTATTCTACTTTCTTCCATTCTATCTATGTGTTGAATTCATTTTCTTCTGTATTCTTTAATCCTGTAGTCATTAACTGCAAAAATATCTAACTCACTTCTTATCTCCTCATTTCTATAATGATCTCATTTATTACACCTTTTAACTGATCTCATAAATTTCATTTCTGCTGTTTGTATCTTCTGTTCGTCTTTTTTCTTTATGGCCCAAGTTTCAGAATCATACGGTAGTATATTTTATTGAGTATTATTACCATTGTTTTATAAAATTTAATTTGGGTTTCTTTTCTACAATTATTTCCCAACGTTCTCCAAATCGTTCCACACATTCTTGTAAAATAGCAAAAGATTACAACCCTAGGGGCAGAAGAAAAGTTGGTTGACTTAAGAAAAGGTGGACTGTGGAATAGGAAGAGGCTGCTAAAGCCTAAAACCGACAAGAAGATGATGATGAGTGGTTTCGTAATAAAAACAGTTCTATAAGTTATAAACAGTATTATTGGTTTAAATGCTAGAATGTTTTCGTTTAAGTTTGTAGAACACCATTACAAGTAGATAATGTATTCAGAAATTTGCAGACAATTATCTAGCCAACTTACCAATGAGAAGACATAACGTTTTTAGTACAGGGCTTTCAGTGATGAAAAGACGGCATTTTTGAGAACAGGTTCAATTTCAATTAAAACGTATTAAACGGAATAACCAGTTTTCGTTGCTGCAGTCAATGACAGCGTCTATAATTAGTGTAAATTAAAGAGAAAGCAAGAAATAGACTTGGGTAGTACAAAAATTACAACGGAATTAAAACTAATCAAACAGGGTCAAAATTGAAAATAAAAAAACTCGATTACATAAAAAAAAACCAAGTCGGCAGAATCGTGAATTACTTTTACTGAAAGTTTGACAATATATGTAGATATAGTGGGTGTGGTAACATTAAGTTGGCCACCCAGGGCTAGAAGACAGGATGTGGAGAGCAGGGGGCGGGCTTCGTTCGGCTCGGCTACAGTGACGTGGGTGGCCGGTTCTTGCCGGACGGCCTTCACGCCGTACAAAACTACACAAGTCAATCAATACTTCCAATGTAAACACCTGACCATGCACGAGCGGCCGACCATTATTATGTCCACATAAAAAAAAGGTAACAATAAAGATCAACAAAATCTACGCGCGCGCGCGCAACACACTGGCGTTACAATGTTGTTACAACGTATACTAGAAATATTAAAACGCGCGAGGGAACAAAAAGCGCCGCGCTTATTCAAGCGCGTTATTAATGTTGTTTCTTCGCGACAGTATCTCGGCTACTGATCATTATGTTTTTCCTTCAGAATACGTTACAGTATGAAAGGAACGCAGCGTAAGATGTTACTTATCAACACGAGGCAACTCCAAAAATGCTGCAAAAACTGGAAAAGGTATTCAAAACATATTTGTTTTGCAATAAAAATAGTTCTATAAGGTACAAATAGTATTATTGTTTAAAGATGCTAAAACTTTTTTTTTAACTTTGTAGAACACCGTTACAAGAAGCTTTGTTTAGAAATTTGAAGACAGCTATGTAGTCTACTCATTACATCTGACCACGTAGCACCCAATTTATGCTTAGGAATATCTGATTTGCTTACTTAACCAAGCAGAAGTTATACCGTTTTTAGTATACCACAAAAATTCCAAGTTTCTCAATTTTTTCCTATATTAAACATAAAGTAATTGCAGCACGGAGTCCCTCTCTCTGTATCTCTCTCCCTCTCTTATAAAGCATAACACACACACACACATACATACAACAACAGAATTCTGGAACACGACCTGGATCGATTATACAAAATACACTTGCAAGACAACAATCACGTACGACGAACAGTAGGCGCGTAATATGTGAGATGCAAATCTAACTATTTGATCCCTCAACCGACAATATAAATAACCATTATATTTTACTTTCCTACACGTTATCAAGTCATATGTGCTTAATATTCGTTGTGATAGTATCAGTTCTGTCTATAACCATCGGGCGTGTAGACTGGGATTTTCCAGTTGTTCTTGCCTTCTACTATTATCTTATATGCAATATTCTTTGCCAGATCTTCCTTACGAACAAGCTCAGGAATTGATATCTTTCGTGAGGTTCTTATTTTTCTATCAGGGTTCAAATGTTAATTCTTACATAAAAAAATTGCCCTTACTACAAATTACTGTAAGGCCTACAGAATTAGCACCAAGGACTACTGGGGATTATGACTGTTTAATTCCTTACAGTTTCAGACATTAAAGAACTTGATTTCCTCTGTCATGAGGGTTTTTGTGAAATATCCGTGTTTCAAATTCTACTTGTCCTTTCCAGTTTCTCTGTACTCGACCAACTGTACACTGGTTTAAACAGTGATATGGAAGATATCCTACTTCCGTAAGCCTCTTCGTGTCACGAGATAGTAACTCTTAGATCGTCTTAATTTATCACAGTCGTAAAAATGGTAGCTGTTGTTTTAGGTGTTCTGTATGTGAACAGAAGTTACTCGTAGTCTGTTATAACCTGTCAAGTGGCTGCTACGCTATAACTCCACGTTATGTCATTACGAGATTAGGTCAAATCATTTAAATAAACCGTTCTTCCCTGTAGACAATTTATTTATGATTAGTTTTATAATCACAAAATAATAAAAGTCAGGTTACAGTATTCTTACTTTAAAAACTTCTTGAATTTTAGCTATTTCAAAATAACTCAATTTCTTCAGTTACTTTAATTAGGCTAATAAAATTGCTTCAACTATAAGTACCTTCAATTACCAGTACTAATTCTTAAACAAAATGTAATAGCTAACGTTATTTATTCTTTAAATGAAAAAATGAAATAAAAACTATGGCTGACTTCACTGGCTAGAGAGGCCGTTTTAAAAACCTTCAATCTCAGATCGATCTTCTAATTCACCTTCTAACTAATGATTTCCTAAATGAAACAGACATGAGCTTCTTAGAACACCCACGATCAGATATGCCTTCTGATGGCAATAGCTTTGCTTTTATAGCAAACTGCGGGTTGTATCCTTATTTTACAATGGTGTATTTTCAATTCTCTTAATTCTAAAACCTTAATTCTGGTAAGTTAAAACTAGTCGAGTAAGAGTAAATTCCTCTCAATTTTAGAAAAACTTCTTACTATTCGTTAAAGACTGAACCATGTGACATTACGTCACCATTTGATTGGGATTTTAGTACCGAGATCAAAGGTCACCAATGTTGTCCAGGAACCGTACATGTGGACCTTCACCTTGCCTATCCCAAATTAACAAAATTGTGGCTTACAATCTGTTCTGCCTTGGGGACCATACTCTTGGTTTATCATCTTGCCTACCCAAAACGAATCATTACTTTGTGACTTACAATATCTTCAGTCTATATGTTTCGCACTTAGTTTTTATTTTAATGTGTCTAGTAGAACTCCTCCAAGGCTTTCAATGTTTTCATAAATGTCTGTCTTAACATACTGACTCTTGTCCCTTACCATCTACTGCTCTGATCCTAGACAGCTAGATGTTCTTTATCCCGATTTCATAAAGTTTCCTACAACTATTTTTATATACATAACATCTGCTAGTATTGTCGAAAATTTGAGACCCACGTCTATATACTACTCATAAATTTCCAGACCCTCACTTACAATTTATAATTACAATGTTACATACACTTGACAGTTACAACCAGCCTACCTGTAGTTGTAGATGTTATTTATAGGTGTACTGATATTGCCTGCCATTTATTTTAATTAAGCAAATAATTTAAACAATAATTTTAACCATAAAAATTTAAACAATAATTATAAGAGCACATGACACAGTGATAGAACTAAAACTATAAAGAATACTAACGATATAAAGACACACATAACTTTCTCTGTTGCATAACCTATCTATTTCTTCTTGTCTTTCCCCTTTCTGATTCCTTGATCCCAAGAAGAGGTCGTCCTCATTAAGTATCAGTGTTACATTATCCCATGTTGTCCATGGTCCTTCTTTTGTTTCTTTTTTCAGTAGCTATGTTGTTTTCACTTGTCTCTCCTCCTCAGCCCTCACCATATTTCCAAACAATTTCAACTGCTGTTGCTATATACACGTGATCAACGGTTCAACCTCCTACTCGGTTCTCTATAAGTCACTACTGATTCTATCACGTTTAGTAATACACATCACACTTCTTAGGAATTTCATTTCTACAGCTTGCAATTTGCTGTTCAGTTCCTCTATTACAAGTCAACTCACATTTCCAAATTTTGAAGAGTTCTACATCCTATGTACCGGTACTTTCTACGATAAGGTATTCCATTATCCCCTGCCTGCATATCCAAACTAGCTTACGTAGGGCTATTCGGATACTCCAACAAAATGAACTGCTTCGACGGTTTTCAAACTGTGGTACATGTACCACTGTGGTACGTACAGTCGCTCCCAGCAGTAAACCAAGAAAGCAAATAAAGCAAGATAATCATGATGAAAGTTGTAAAAGCTAACAAATTTAGGACTAACAATTAAAGTAATTGTTAATCGCTTTTAGTTTTAATTGCGTTATTTTAACAATTTGTTTACAATTCTTAAAATATAATTTACCTTAACATATTTCATATATTGGCTGTTTGTATTTAATATCTAACGTATATACCGTATTACAACATTCAATTTATTATTGATATACAGTGAATTTGTTGAATATTCATAAATAAATATATATGTGTGAATGGCTTTGTTTTATTAAATCTACGGAATCTTATATCTATGAAAATTGGAGGTGAACATTCTGCATTATCTTTATATTACCACAATGACAAGCCGTTGGAATGCCATTGTCACAAGCCATGCGTAAAGTTTGTAAACAACTGATCTCAATGAATAACATTTTTCAAACGTTTGTAGGTACATGTACTGCGGTTACTTGCGACTACTTCAACGTCCATAATTTCTTTGGTTATAATTATGATAGTTAAATTTATAATTTAGTTTTTAATGTAAAAGAAATAAGGTCTGTCTTTCATTCCATGTGTTTGTACTCGTTACAATAGTCAATATAATATCAGGTAAGGAGTAGTGCTATAAGAGACCTTAATTTACTAACAATATTGGTCGTAAATTAAACAATTTTTATGATCTTAAAACATTGACTTTTTAGAAACTAGATTCGTTTCCCCTACGAATTTAAAATGCGCAAACGGAGTGTCAAAAACAAAGGTGAATTTTTGTAACGTGTCAAGTAAGAATACAATCGCTCTCGTGTGCAAGTTTATAGTAACTGGTGTTTTCTCTGGAGGAATAGAAAAATTTAGTTTTCTATAAAACAGACAGAGAAGCAAAGTGACTCGATGTTTGTTTTACACCCAAACTGGAGCAAACGGTAAACAGGTGTGTCTGAAGAGCTGTCACGGCAACTCGTAAAACTACTGAAGTTAGAACCGTGTCGTTACCGTTTAATATCTTTCAATCTTCTTTACCTCACGACATTTGTCTCACTAGCACCGCTATAAAACTTTCATTACAGTCTTAAATGACGCGCAGTGGTTTGTTGGATCAATTATAATTAACTATCATAGTTTCAGTGAAAACATATAAAACTATGCATCGGCTAATTAAAATGAGTGCCATCTGGCGTACGCACTATATTCTCAGATAAAGGAAACACGTAGACATTCTGTACATATATTCATCATCATCACTGGCTGGACAGCCCTGTGTGGGCCGTGGCCCTCCTCGTCATTCTTTTCTGTTTCATAGCCATAGCCATATTTCATAGCCTATTTCTATTTCAAATTCTTCCAGTTTCTAATGTCAAGAGTACTAATGACCTGACTCACCCCGTCCCACCATCTCAATTGTGTACATATATTCGTGAGTTACAAATTTAAAACACATATTTGACATGGCGTAACACAGAGAATGCGTAACGGAAGAGGTGGGAAAACCGCCCTTTCATCACTGCTGAGCGAAGGTTCGGACATGCGGCAGAATTTGACCATACCGTTTTAATATAACGCCAATTTTCGGTTAATAACCTTTGGAAACTAGAAAGTGACAATGCAGAATTGTAACAAAGAATCCCCGAAAGATGAGTTTAAGTAGAGGGAAACTGACAGTTCTGGCTCACAAAGGAATGCCGCCTTTCTTAAAAAACAATAAAAAACACTAAAAAACATGATCTCAGAGATGACGCCGCCACCGCTGGACCCGCAGCATCCCGATGGACCACAGCGCCGCGAATTTCCGCGAATAAATTTTTTTATTTTTTTTATTTGGTTTTTTTATTTTTTTAATTAAATTGATTTGGGGGGATGAGGTTCAATGGACCACCAGCATCCGTGAATATATTTTTTTATTTTTTTAAGAAAGCTGATTTGCATATCAGTGGGTGGTGTTGGGTGGGAGGTTTTTTTATTTCATATCAGTGGGTGGGGGGTGGTTCCAACTCGAAGCATTATAGTGTATACTAAAATATATGATCAGGTGTACCAACCTTTGCATGAGTTCAAATTTGTTGTGTGTTATAATGTATATTAAATCTATATGATCAGGTGTACCAACCTCTGTAGTATTATTATAGTGTATAGATATTTTATATGAGCAGGGTTGTCAACATTTTCTGCGGTGGGGGGAGGGAAATTCAAATATGTGTTATATAGTGTATATATTAAAATATATGATCAGGGTTATCAATCTTAAATTATTGTGTGCGTGTATAGAGCAGATCTGCCAACATTTCTTTCTCTTCTGTGGTGGGAAATTCAAACTATATATGATCATAATTGTTACTCTCTCTCTCTCTCTCACACACGGTGTGTATGTCTCTCTCTCTCTCTCTCTCTCTCTCTCGTTGTCAAACGTTATGCTCACCGGCATCATAGTGTATATTAAAATATATGATTAGGTGTACCAACCTTTACATGAGTTCAAATTTGTCGTGTGTTATAATGTATATTAAATCTATATGATCAGATGTACCAACCTCTGTATTATTCGTCCTCTCTCTCTCCCTCTCTCTCTCTCTCTCTCTCTCTCTCTCTCTCACACGTTGTGTATGTCTCTCTCTCTCTCTCTTGTTGTCAAACGTTATGCTCAAACCGTTCTCCTCTCTCTCTGTGGTCAGTACCGAGCGCATGTATATGAAATTAGAAAGTTTATATTTATTCGACAAATATTAACGTCCTCTCTCTCTCTCTCTCTCTCACTCTCACTTGTTTCAACTGTGTCAACAAATAGTAACGTCCTCTCTCTCTCTCTCTCTCTCTCTCTCTCTCTCTCTCTCTCTCTCTCTCTCTCTCTCTCTCTCACTTTCACACGTTTCAACTATGCAAGGTTTCATACCCTTTCTCCTGTCTCCCTCTCGTACATTGAGTAGTCGGTGTGATGAATAAATAATTTTAGCCCTCTCTCGTTGTCAAAACGTCGTCTTCATTTTCAATGTATTAAATAATTAATTAATAGTTTTATAATGCAGTCAGTGTGATTGATCCTTGTTAGAAATATATATATTTGGCGTCAATGAACTACTTACCTGTTATGTTGTTACAGATGACAAATCCATACGTTAACGGCTTAGCAATCTGGTACAATACTTCTGTTTTAAGGTTGCAGTTTACACACATAGGTTCAGTAGTGTATAGCGAAATAAATTAAAATTATACACACACATGAAAACGGCGGCTGAAATTCATACAAATCTTCTGATGTAACAGTTCACAAAAAATAAATTAATTGTACACATGTTCAGAGGTGTAGAGTGAAATAAAATAAAGTTATAATTTGTTTAAATGATTAAATATATTTTAACATTCACAATATAAAATTCACAATTAAATAAATACATTAGAAATTGATATTTTTCGAAAGTTTATATATAATTGTGTGTCGTACTTGTAGAAGAAGCAACCTGCAACATAACAATACAACAACAACATTAAAATCATGTTAAATATCACACACACAGATGCACACGCAACGCGCGCACATACAGACGCATACGCAACGTAATCACACACATACATACATACAACGTACACACGTTTGGGTTACACCACACGCGCACGCACACACATATGCACACACACACACAGACGCAAACGCAACGTAATCATACACATACATACAATGTGTACACGTTTGGTTTGAATCATGTAGGGCCAATAAACAGATAACAGATTTAAATATGCTATAGTCATTGTATGTATGTATATATCACTGAATAACAATAATATAATCGTTTGCTGCAACAGGTAAAGCAGTTACAAATAATTACATATAGGTTCAGAGGCGTATAGTGAAATAAATTAAAAATCCATTCATCAAAACTTTGTAAATTAGAATCTGCACTACATTCAAACATACGCACACACAATGATAAAAAAATTGTTTATTAAAAGTAGTTTGTTACCTTAACGAGATACAATTTCCACATGCGCTGTCTGGTTCTTCATCCCTCGAAACACAAGATGTAGGTCGCTGGGATTTATATGACGGAGTTCTTCATCTGTAAAGACGTCAGCATACCTCTTAGGTAGATATACACGATAGCGGCGCTCACAATCTTCCAACGTTACAAGCACAGACTTCCCATATCGCGTGTCCACATGCAACATGTTAACGATCGGATACTGTTTGTCCACTGTTAATTCTGCACAACGTTTGTACTCAATAGCAGAAACTGCGTTGAATTTTGTGATAAACGACATTATTATTAGAAGTGAAGACGTCTGTATCAAGCGAGGTGGAACCATACAATGTCAGAATATTCGCTACAAAGAAGACTAGTGAAAGGAATGGTGTGGCCATCAGGAAAGTTCACTTTCATCGCCTGAAGCTTTGCATATACATACACACAGGCAGAATTAGCGCTGTTACAAAATATATATATTAGGAAAGTCAAGCCCACAGACTACTAGAAATAGTTATCGTTTGAAAAAAAAAAAGAAACCACACATTACGAACTAATATCGTTACAATAATAATAATACATAAACTTACGTTTACGGTCGTCCAAACTGAAGTATGGAGTGACAATAACTATAGATATCACAGTAAGAATTTTTGTTGTTGTTTTTAACAGGTGATGTTTTTCATCCCCTGAAGCTTTGTATGCAGAATTATGACTGTTACATAATATATATTAGGAAAGTCGTCAGAAATAGTTATCGCCTGCAGCAAGAATTTTTGTTGTTGTTGTTGTTTTTAACAGGTGGTGTTTTTGCATGTACATACATGCAGAATTATGGCTGTTACATAATATATATTAGGAAAGTCGTCAGAAATAGTTATCGCCTGCAGCAAGACTTTTTGTTGTTGTTTTTAACAGATGGTGTTTTTCATCCCCTGAAGCTTTGCATGTACATACATGTAGAATTATGGCTGTTACATAATATATATTAGGAAAGTCATCAGAAATAGTTATCGCCTGCAGCCATATACAAGTTTACCTAATGAAATTAACAATGCTATGAGACACTTACATTAAAAATGTTTGTATAACAGAAAAATCATTAATTATCCACTCTCTAAGTGCGTGCACATTATGGTTTGTACATAGTGTAGAAGAAGAATTGCAATGTGTAAGACATAACGCCCCAGGAATGTCTTTTGGTACGTCTTTTGGGCAACCAATGTCATCAAGATTTATTATATGATAATGAATTATTTTCGATTCTAAAAAACGTTTTTTCTCAAGACCATTCACAAACACATATTTATATATGTTCGTATACGTTGTTAACACTGAAACAAGATTGTCGTACGGTGTCTCTCCTTCATCCCATCTTAGCCAATGATAGTTTGTCGTTAACCAGCAGTTGGTTCTAGTGTATTTCGAATTCGTAACGACTGTAGCAGGCGGGGCGAAAATCCAATGTCTGCATGCAAAACGTGTTACGTCCATAACCGACAACTCCTTTACTATATAATTGCCGTTGTCATCATAAAAGCAGTGAAAGTCAATTATTACAGCAGCGTTTTCCATTATACTATAAAAAAAAGAAACCACACATTACAAACTAATATTTATAAACACAAAGATCGTTACAATAATAATACACAAACTTACGTTTACTGTCGTCCGAACTGAAGCGTGGAGAGAGAATAACTATCGATATCACAGTGAGAATTCTTTTTGTTTTTAACAGATGGAATTTTAGCAGGAGGGGGAGCAGAGTCGCCGTCGGCAATTAATTTGGCACGTACGTAAGATTTTAATAAAACAATTAACAGCTTTAAATAATAATTTTCGGAAACAACCCCCGACTTAAAAAAAAATATAGTTTACCTTGTGGTATAAAATTCAAACTATTAAATTGTCTCTCTCACACACATTCTGATTACTATACAACTAATTGCATGTATGTTCAGATGGTTCTACCGAAATAAACCATTGTATGTATGTGTGTGTGTGTGTGTGTGTGTGTGTGTATGTGTGTGTGTGTATGTATTCGCTAAATCCGCCTTTCACTTTCTAATATGACACATGACACTCATTAGTTGCACCCATCACAAGTAATTATGGATTAGAAAGTATTCACGTCCAAAACAAACATCGGCTTTCCCCTACCACCAGAGACCAATATATACTCAACAAATTTAACGATAAATTCTCATTTGACTCGCTTGCGTGCACTGACAAATCTATCACGACATTTTTAATAGTTGGAAGACTGTATTATTGTGCAATCGCAGTATACGCAAGTTCCTGTGTGTAGTCAACATACAATAGTTTTGGTGAGTATAATTTATTGTATGTACAGATTTTATTTAAACGTAAAAATTATTTGCATTAAAACATTATTTAATACATGTATGTGTATGTTCAAACCACAATTTACGAAATATATTCTTACCATATTTTTTATATTACACTTCTAATTGAAGATATATATATTTTAATTTAATACATGTGTGTGTAAGCGTATGCGTATGATCAAATTACAATTTTCTGAATATATTCTTAACGTACTTTTATTCTTAACGCACTTTTAATTGAAGATATATATTTGAATTTAATACAATTTTCTGAAATATATTCTTACTGTACCTTTTATACACTTCTAATTGAAGATATATATATTTTTAGGTATAACTGAATTTTATCGGATTCACACTGACTGCTTGCGTGCGTTGATAAATCTATCTCAACAGTTTTTTAATAGTTGAAAAACTGCTTGAATTATTGTACGTCTCAGTATACACAAGTTCCTGTGTGTGTATTCAACATACGTTAGTTTGGTAAGCATAATTTATCAAGTGCATTATTTATTGATTTAATACATGTATGTGTGTGTGTGATCAAATTATTATTATTATCTGAAACAGAACAGTATATATAGATTCGAGTGGTATGTAAGACGCTGTTATATGTTACTAGTAAAAACATTATTTACTGACTTTAATACATGTATGTGTATGTTCAAATCACAATTTCTGAAATATATTCTTACCGTATTTTTTATATTACAGTTCTAATTGAAGATATATATTTGAATTTAATACATGTGTGTGTGTGTGTGTGTGTGTGTGTGTGTGTGTGTGTGTGTGTGTGTGTGTGATCAATTTTCTGAAATATATTCTTACTGTACCTTTTATATTACACTTCTAATTGAAGATATATATTTTTAGGTATAACTGAATTTTATCGGTTTCACACTGACTGCTTGCGTGCGTTGATAAATCTATCTCAGCAGTTTTTTTAATAGTTGAAAGACTGCTTGAATTATTGTACGTCTCAGTATACACAAGTTCCTGTGTGTGTGTAGTCAACATACGCTAGTTTGGTGAG
The DNA here is from genome assembly GCA_034769895.1 of Magicicada septendecula. NCBI lineage: Eukaryota > Metazoa > Arthropoda > Insecta > Hemiptera > Cicadidae > Magicicada > Magicicada septendecula. The sequence goes on along the minus strand of CM068371.1, from coordinate 339,691,192 downwards.
CATAATTTATCAAGTGCATTATTTATTGATTTAATACATGTATGTGTATGTGTGCGTGATCAAATTATTATTATTATCTGAAACAGAACAGTATATATAGATTCGAGTGGTATGTAAGACGCTGTTATATGTTACTAAAATCATAGCAAATATTTTCATTCTAAGCATATTTACTGTTTAATAATAATTACAACCCAACGAATGATATATATAGTTTGATGCTTTATAAGTTTGTGTACATTGGTTGTATATTGTAAGCATGAAAGTATTATTTAAATCTGTTTGTGTGTGTGCGCGAAAATAAACTTAATTTTCTCGATCTAGCAAATAGTTGGTCTAAGCGTACATGTATTATGTACAAATTGATATATAAAACGTTTACGATACACTAACATAATACCAGCGTTATAACAGTACCTTTTGTTTTTCAGTATTCATTCATTCTCACTTGAAGATCATGGCTAACCTTCAGCAGGAACGTGGGGAGGAGCAGACTGAACAAGGTAAAAAAAAGTTCACAGTTAAGAAATTATTTTTGTAATTATGTAGTGTGCAAACTTGCTGATGCGAATTAACGTTTGAGTCATACTATGTCTATTGGTGTGTGCATGAAAAGTCTCACTCTTAACATCGTTTAGAAATTGACATGTAGATGAAAATTTTTCATGTTCCTTCATAGGTTTGTCACCTTCTTTCCAATCAACTAATTCAATTCCACAACAAAAGCATTTAACTCTATCGTCTACGAATGACATACTATGTCCACAAACATCGAAATTTCTAGGGTAGAAGTAGAACCCTGCAAACGCTAACTCGTCGGGGCTGATAAACGTCACTTCCCAATACTTGAATGATTTTATTCTTTCACTTTCAATACTAAAATCAGGAGTAGCCGACATCTTCACGGTTTGTAATAAACTGACATATTACCCCGACGAGTGTTATTTATTTACTACAAACATGAATTTGTGTGTACACGTTATTTATCATTCCTATTGGTTACTAATACTCATGTTTCTATTGTTTCAGTTGTGACTCGGTTTTATATCGAGAGGAACAGTAGTGTCCGAGGGTGCATCACAACCTTCGACTACATTCCAGTGAACGTCAACGCGTCGGATCATGACGTAGTATTCGTAATGACTGAGGCACGTCCTTTATTGCATGAGGATATTCAGGCAGAGCAGGCACGTTTACGCAATATCAAGTGGCATATTGCGTGCAGGATACGTTTTACCAAAACCGTGGTAGATGGTGACAGTGGTGAGGAGAAAGAGGTAACGAAAGACGCCGTCTTCCACGGACGTTGTCGCACGTTGCTCGCGGACGACAGCGACGAGTTGAATTGTCTACTCGATGAATCCTACGATAAAATCTTCAATAGCATATCTAATTTTACCCGTGACGGGAGCGGATGGTCGGTGGATGCTGTACTGAAGCTGGAACTGGTTGTTGGACGGTACCAGCCTCTAGCAGCGTCCTCCTACCTTCCAACCCCGCGAAAACTCACGCTCACTAAGGCAGTAGTCAACATCAAGAACCCCCGAGATGAAATGTGTTTTCTGTGGTCTGTTCTAGCCCACATACACCCTCAACAACATAATAAAGACCGTGCTTCAAACTACATCCCATTCATAAACACATTAAATATGTCCGGTATCGAGTACCCTGTTTCGTTAAAGTCCATTTCCAAATTTGAAGCACAGAATCCTAACATTTCTATAAACGTTTTCGGCTATGATATAGAAGACAATATCAAAAATGAATCAAAAAATGAGGTTTACCCTCTGAGAATTACCCCGAATAAGGACAGGTCGCATCACGTTAATCTTTTGCTTCTGACCGATACGAATAGCCGAAAACATTACTGTCTTATCAGTAACATGAGTAGATTGTTATCATCCCTAACAAAACACGACGGTCAATCATTTTACTGCGACTACTGCCTGCATCGTTTCACCACAGAACATGGTCTGTCCGATCATCTCCCCTACTGCACACCTTACGGCGAGCAGAAAACCAAAATGCCCACGGAGGAGGAGAAGTTTATGTCCTTTAAAAATTACGCGCACTGTCTTAAAGTACCCTTCACCGTCTACGCCGACTTCGAGTCCCTCATCACTCCGCTTCAATCGTGTTCACCTGGTAACAACGTCCCGACGACAGTGCACGAGTTAGGCGAATTCTACTCCGTCGATAGCAGCGGTGCCCGTCAGAAACTAACTCTCCTCCTGTATCGTCCACATCATACGAAGCGATGCATATCCCGTCAGGTTTCTCCTATGCTATCGTCGATCATACGCACAGCCTTTGGAGAGAGGCTAAAGTTTATCGGGGTTAAAACGTTGTAGACACGTTCTTCTCGTGGTTGTTGAAAGACGCCGAGGATATGATGAAGGTGGTACGACATAACGTACAATTAATTATGTCCGATGATGACAATGCTGTGTTCACTAACGCCACCGTTTGTCATTTGTGTGAGCGCCCTTTGACAGACGATGACAAGGTACGCAATCATTGTCATCTTACGGGGAAATTCTTGGGAGCAGCCCATAATAGCTGTAATCTGAGTTACAAGATGCCTCGTCATATCCCCGTCTTCTTTCACAACCTTCGTGGCTACGACTGTCACCATTTAATGCAGGGTTTAGGGAAATATAAGGACGAACGCGTATCCTGCATCGCAACATCCAGTGAGCGTTACGTGTCGTTCTCCCTGGGTCCCTTGCGTTTCGTAGACTCCTTTCAATTTCTTAATCGCTCTCTGGACACACTCGTTACCAATCTGTCCGCGTCCGGGAGCCAATTTCCTTTGCTCAGAGAGGAAATGCTTAGACGGGGTTTCGATGAACAGACCAATCTGCTCGTACGCAAGGGGGTATACCCATACGAGTACGTTGACAGTATTGCTCGGTTCAACGAAACAAGTCTACCCGCTCGTGAACACTTTGATAACCGGTTGATGGAATCATCTATTTCGGACGCAGATTACGAGCACGCGCAAAACGTGTGGAGTGCATTCAATCTGCGTACGTTTGGAGATTACCATGATTTGTATTTGTTGACAGACGTAATGCTGCTGGCCGATGTCTTTGAAAGTTTCCGAGACATGGCCTTACGCGATTACTGCTTGGACCCATGTCATTTTTACTCGCTTCCCGGACTCGCTTGGAACGCGATGCTAAAAATGGCCGGGGTCGAATTAGAACTGTTGACAGAAATAAATCTACATCTGTTCCTCGAATCTGGGATCCGCGGAGGCTGCGCGATGATATCCAACCGTCACGCAGTCGCTAACAATCCTCTGATTCCAGATCAGTACGATGTTTCGAAACCGACCTCCTTCATTCTGTATACGGACTGTAACAATTTATACGGTGCAGCCATGTCGCAACCACTCCCTTACGCAGACTTCCGATGGCTCGATCGTAACGAAATCGAGTCCTTGGACGTACGTACTGTGAGTGATGATGCTGACATCGGGTACATCCTCGAAGTCGACCTACACTATCCTAATACCTTACACGACCTGCATTCCGACTACCCGCTTGCACCTGTGCGCCAGCGCATAACACACGATATCCTTTCTCCCTTTTCCAAACGTTTACACGAAAGTATATACAGATCATCGTATAACGAATCAGGGTCATCCGTAGAGAAGTTGTTAACAACTTTGGAGGACAAACAAAATTACGTTCTCCATTATCGAAATTTGAAATTGTATTTAAGTCTTGGCTTAGAGTTGAAAGCGACTCATAGGGTGTTGTGTTTTAAGCAAAGCGCTTGGTTGAAACCGTTTATCGATTTCAACACCCGCAAGAGGCAATCAGCCGTCAACAGCTTTGAAAAAGACCTTTTCAAACTGATGAACAACGCCGTATACGGTAAGTCGCTGGAGAACGTACGGAAACATATAGACTTTGAACTAGTCTCGAATGAACGACGGCTTCAAAAACTAGTTTCCACACCCAGGCTAAAACGTATGATTCGTTATACGAACGATCTGGTGGGGCTTTCACTCCGTAAAAAATCCATTGTTCTTTCTCGCCCCGTGTATGTCGGCTTCACGGTGCTTGACGTTAGCAAAACAATAATGTACGACTTTCATTATCGTTATGCTGTCGCCAAGTACGGCCGCAACGTTAAATTGTTAATGACTGATACAGACAGTCTGATGTATCATATTCAAACATCAGACTTGTATGCAGATATGAAGAAGGACTTGCACGTTTTTGACACCTCGGATTACCCTACGTCTCATCCTTGTTATAGCATTAGGAACAAAAAGGTTGTTGGACTGTTCAAGGATGAAACATGTGGTCGTCCTATTAGAGAATTCGTAGGTCTCAGAGCGAAATGTTATTCGTTCCTTGTGGCCAACGAAGATTCTAGCAATGCGAGTCAAAAACGTGTGTGTAAAGGTGTGCCTCGAGTTGCGATTAAGAGGAGTCTGCGACACGATATGTATCGCAAGTGTCTCACTGATCATTGTCCGTTTTCTGTCAGTGCGTTGTGTTTACGTAGCGATCATCATACGTTGTACACGATGCGTGTAAATAAGCAAGCGTTGTCACCGTATGATGATAAGCGTTATATATTAGGCAATGGTCGTGATACCCTTGCGTACGGACATTATCGGATACGTGCCGCCGACGACGATGACGACTCTGCTCCTCCACCTGCTAAAATTCCCCGTTACACCACTGGTTAACAAAAAAAAAAAAAAAAAAACAACAACAAAAATTCTTACTGTGATATATATAGTTATTGCCTCCTCACACTTCAGTTCGGACGGCAGTAAACGTAAGTTTATGTATTATTTGTTATTATTATTGTAACGATATTTGTGTTTATACATATTAGTTCGTAATGTGTGGTTTCTTTTTTTTCATGTGATAAGTATGTGTGTGATTACGTTACGTATGCGTGTGTGTGTGTGTGTGTGTGTGTGTGTGTGTGTGTGTGTGTGTGTGTGTGTGTGTGTGTGATATTTAACATGATTTTAATGTTGTTGTATTGTTATGTTGCAGGTTGCTTCTTCTACAAGTACGACACACAATTATATATAAACTTTCGAAAAAATATCAATTTCTAATGTATTTATTTAATTATGAATGTTAAAATATATTTAATCATTTAAACAAATTATGACTTTATTTTATTTCACTCTACACCTCTGAACATGTGTACAATTAATTTATTTTTTGTGAACTGTTACATCAGAAGATTTGTATGAATTTCAGCCGCCGTTTTCATGTGTGTGTATAATTTTAATTTATTTCGCTATACACTACTGAACCTATGTGTGTGTGTGTGTGTGTGTGTGTGTGTGTGTGTAAACTGCAACCTTAAAACAGAAGTATTGTCTGTAACAACATAACAGGTAAGTAGTTCATTGACGCCAAATATATATATTTCTAACAAGGATCAATCACACTGACTGCATTATAAACTATTAATTAATTATTTAATACATTGAAAATAAAGACGACGTTTTTGACAACGAAAGAGAGATAGTGCTAAAATTATTTATTCATCACACCGACTACTCAATGTACGAGAGGGGGACAGGAGAAAGGGTATGGAACCTTGCATAGTTGAAACGTGTGAAAGTGAGAGAGAGAGAGAGAGAGAGAGAGAGAGAGAGAGAGAGAGAGAGAGAGAGAGAGAGAGAGAGAGAGAGAGAGGACGTTACTATTTGTTGACACAGTTGAAACAAGTGAGAGTGAGAGAGAGAGAGAGAGAGAGGACGTTAATATTTGTCGAATAAATATAAACTTTCTAATTTCATATACATGCGCTCGGTACTGACCACAGAGAGAGAGGAGAACGGTTTGAGCATAACGTTTGACAACAAGAGAGAGAGAGAGAGACATACACAACGTGTGAGAGAGAGAGAGAGAGAGAGAGAGAGGGAGAGAGAGAGGACGAATAATACAGAGGTTGGTACATCTGATCATATAGATTTAATATACATTATAACACACGACAAATTTGAACTCATGTAAAGGTTGGTACACCTAATCATATATTTTAATATACACTATAATGCCGGTGAGCATAACGTTTGACAACGAGAGAGAGAGAGAGAGAGAGAGAGAGAGAGAGAGAGAGAGAGAGAGAGAGAGAGAGAGAGAGACATACACACCGTGTGTGAGAGAGAGAGAGAGTAACAATTATGATCATATATAGTTTGAATTTCCCACCACAGAAGAGAAAGAAATGTTGGGGGGACAGGAGAAAGGGTATGGAACCTTGCATAGTTGAAACGTGTGAAAGTGAGAGAGAGAGAGAGAGAGAGAGAGAGAGAGAGAGAGAGAGAGAGAGAGAGAGAGAGAGAGAGAGAGAGAGAGAGAGAGAGAGAGAGAGAGAGAGAGAGAGGACGTTACTATTTGTTGACACAGTTGAAACAAGTGAGAGTGAGAGAGAGAGAGAGAGAGAGGACGTTAATATTTGTCGAATAAATATAAACTTTCTAATTTCATATACATGCGCTCGGTACTGACCACAGAGAGAGAGGAGAACGGTTTGAGCATAACGTTTGACAACAAGAGAGAGAGAGAGAGAGACATACACAACGTGTGAGAGAGAGAGAGAGAGAGAGAGAGAGGGAGAGAGAGAGAGGACGAATAATACAGAGGTTGGTACATCTGATCATATAGATTTAATATACATTATAACACACGACAAATTTGAACTCATGTAAAGGTTGGTACACCTAATCATATATTTTAATATACACTATAATGCCGGTGAGCATAACGTTTGACAACGAGAGAGAGAGAGAGAGAGAGACATACACACCGTGTGTGAGAGAGAGAGAGAGTAACAATTATGATCATATATAGTTTGAATTTCCCACCACAGAAGAGAAAGAAATGTTGGCAGATCTGCTCTATACACGCACACAATAATTTAAGATTGATAACCCTGATCATATATTTTAATATATACACTATATAACACATATTTGAATTTCCCTCCCCCCAACGCAGAAAATGTTGACAACCCTGCTCATATAAAATATCTATACACTATAATAATACTACAGAGGTTGGTACACCTGATCATATAGATTTAATATACATTATAACACACAACAAATTTGAACTCATGCAAAGGTTGGTACACCTGATCATATATTTTAGTATACACTATAATGCTTCGAGTTGGAACCACCCCCCACCCACTGATATGAAATAAAAAAACCTCCCACCCAACACCACCCACTGATATGCAAATCAGCTTTCTTAAAAAATAAAAAAATATATTCACGGATGCTGGTGGTCCATTGAACATCATCCCACCAAATCAATTTAATAAAAAAAATAAAAAAACCAAATTAAAAAAATAAAAAAATTTATTCGCGGAAATTCGCGGTGCTGTGGTCCATCGGGATGCTGCGGGTCCAGCGGTGGCGGCGTCATCTCTGAGATCATGTTTTTTAGTGTTTTTTATTGTTTTTTAAGAAAGGCGGCATTCCTTTGTGAGCCAGAACTGTCAGTTTCCCTCTACTAGTTTAAATTACAATCAGTACTTCATAATTAATACAGGAGTATGCACACAGACCTATTATACTTATCATTATTACCACATCAGTATTAGCTCACTACACAACGCGATTTGGGTTCGACTTTACACAGTTATTATCCTATCACAAGCCGTGGAAGTCCAGCGTGTGGTATCATTTATTAGTGCCTAACACCTCTGTATTTGGAGCCAGCGTAAAACTTTAGGTTTCTATATTTCTTTAAGGTATATGTCGATTAAACGGCAAGGAAATTTATACGGTAAGTATTGCCAGTGTCAGTGTATAATAACAGGCTTTTGTTGGATGCATATGGACTTGTCGTGCCTGTTAAATGTGTGCCGAAACACATACACGCACGTTTTTTCGAGCAAAAGTTAAATCAGGTGTGCAGAAAATGATAAATTTCCGTAGAACGCAATTCTGTGTCCGAAGTTTCCCCCAAATCTTTATCGTATTTTCATGTAAGTTTAAGAACTAACAGCAAAGCGTATCAGGTGGCGTTACATTCAACCTAGTTGTTAATTAAAATTAAAATTCATGTAACTTTGTATGCGATGGTGAGTGGCACCCGTTGTCGTTGACAATAGACAGCCTTCCAAAATCTGTATGCAAGCTGTTAATTATCTTTCAGCTGTGATACACTTTGTGGCGAGATACTGAAGGAAACTGAAGAAGAAATGATATTGTTACGGCGGTCTCCTTGATCGTCGTATGGTACAGTGGAAGACAAAATGCAAGACCCCAATGAAGTCACTAATCACCAGCTTTACTTAATCACAAATACAGTTTATAATCAACTTGTACAATAATCTGAGCAAAATCTGTCCACACGCAATAATGTCAATTAATAGAATCCCGCACGATTATAACACAATAACGCTTCGTCACAATACTTCGAACCTCACTTGATTAAATCGCCACTTAAACGCACTGAGTAATCGCCGACGAAAAACTGACTGACCGTCCCTGAATGCTTATATTTATACACCGCTGAGATCGATGCCAGAATATGCAAGAATAATTGGTCACTTTCTGGATGACGTCTCGAACAAACTGCGTATTACAGGCGCTCTAGAATCTGGCCTTCAACACAGCGCGCCGACCGGTACGGCCTGGAATAGCCTCGATTAAATGCGCATGATAAGTTTCACGTAATTGTCTTTCATCTCAAAGTAGGAGAAATATGTACGCACACACACATTACAGCTGGACTCTGCCGATATAGCCGAGATACTTGTAGAACGTTCCGTATTACGTAACAATAATATCCACCGTTGGAAACGCCCGTCCAAGGATTGATCTGAAAGCTTGGAAGCCTTCTGGACTGGGGCTTTCTTCCAAGAAAGGAAGAGTTCGTTAGAAAATAGTGTCAAGCTTTCATACTGCCATCACAAAAAGATGGCATAATGCCTTTTATCAAATGGGGTACAAAATGGTGAACGCGAATACCTTCTTCTGAATGTTCTACAATAACATTGGAACATTACCCTCACACGTATTACACGTGCTCATAAATAAAAACAAAAAATTAAATAAATTTAAAAAAACAATAGTTGGTTCGACAATAATCGTTACATCACTGCACTATGCGTTGAAACAAACAACACATTTTTTAAAATAATTTCCTAGTTTCTTATCGTCAATTCAGTTACCTTTATCTTTCACCTTATGTCAGCCGTTGGCCGATCAGTTTTCCTTGTTGATTAAAATTGATATTTTGATTTTTATTTTTAATCGCATGGGCCGATATTTACACAGATATTTACACTAATTTCCCCAGAATTTTCCTTGTTTGCGCGTTCGGACATACTTTGCACCCCTGGAGTAATGTTCAGACGCGCGCGCACAAAAACGCACACATAACTAAATATGCCTGCAAGTGATAGAGCTTCCTGTGTAAATATCTATTACTCAGTCATCCTGCCACCTCCATTTTAAAATTGCCAATTGGAGGTACACTGTGTAAATCAACATACTATAAAAGACGATAGATAGTTTCCTGCCGAATCACACAATCAATACAAACATAAAATCTCAGAACGACGTTCAGTACTCAACTAACGAAGTATCTGCACGAAGTAGGGATAACAAAAAAAAATTCTTTCAGTACAAGGAAAGGTTTTTCAGCGTTGCCGAGGGGAAGCCTGAAACTGGTAAAACGCAACATTATCAGATTTTATTTATGATAAGGCTTTAACAGTCTATTATACCAGAGATTTATTACTTCATACAGCAGATATAAAGAGTTAAACTTCGCTTCTTCTATTAGGCCTTAATAATAAACCCGCCCAGACAAGGGAGCGTTCTGTAAATCGGAAGATAAAAAACGGGGAGAAAACGGAACCGAGCGTTTCGCATTTGTCTGGTTCAAGTTTCTGCTTGTTACTAACATCTGTTTCCCGGCAAACACGCAACTTCTGAAAAACTTTAACTCTTATCGTCTCCTCACGCTCTCTCTCTCTCTCTCTCTCTCTCTCTCTCTCTCTCTCTCTCTCTCTCTCTCTCTCTCTCTCTCTCTCTCTCTCTAGCTGTATACAATCATCACTCTGTTTGTTTTCTACTTCTCCTCGTTTCCCGTACGTGTGCGATCGTTTACGTGTCGGACAGAATAGCGCCGCTGAGAACTTGAGACACTTGGCTTCTTCCTTAAACCCTAATACTGTTGTTGTGGAATCTCATTTAGTGAAACAGACGTACGTAGAACAGCAATAACGTCAATACGTGAATCCAGACAAAATAATTAATAACTCTGCAAATATAATTCTGAGCGACAACATTATATTACACAATACAGCATAATATTGTACTGCATACATCATACATAATATTCTTGGGAAGTAGTACATTATTTAGTAATGTAATAACTAAATTGCAATTAACCAACGAGTCACACAAACATTTAATATTAAAGCACCTAATATGATATATGTAAATGACACATTTAACAATGCTTTCATTTTTTTAGAATATAAATTACATAATTTATTATATAAAATTAAATGCAAAGTGTGCCAAACGTTTTATATACAGCAGACAAAACAAATTAGTTTGAAGGTTTAATTTTATATTATTATTATTGTAGTTGTTATTGTTGTTGTTGTTGTTGTTGTTATTATTATTATTAACTAAAATAATATCGTCAGCCGTGTGAATCGCTTCCTGATGTAGTATTTACGTTTTGGTTGATGTTGACGACGGTTTTTGATTTCCTTGATTCGTTATGGTGAATACTTTCGTTTTGTGAAGTGTTTTTCGAGTACTTATTGTTAGCAAATTTTATCATGTTTGGTATTGACTTGCGCATGTTCAGGAATTAATTATTTTTGAGTTAAATTGAAGAAGAAGAAGAAGAAGAAGAAGAAGAAGAAGAAGAAGAAGAAGAAGAAGAAGAAGAAGAAGAAGAAGAAGAAGAAGAAGAAGAATTAATTTAAGGCTGACTGACGGCGTTTGAAACCATCAATTATGCAATTATTCGGGAATATTTTCAGACGTTATTTCTCCTTCAGAGCAATCGTTTCGGTTTCGTTTTGTACTGTGGATGATGTTTTGTTTATCACTTACTTATTTACAGCCGATTCGATTCAACTCCTAATCGCGGCTACAACATATTTCAAATGACAGGGAAAAATTATTTTTCCCAGCAAACACGTTTTTTTGCTTTTAGTGGATATAAATTTCATGAGTGCCCTTTGCTATGATTCTTTATCGGATTATAAGAAATGACCAACACTATTCTGATCATTATATACGGTTCTAGAAAGTTTTCTATACCAACCTAGAGCATACTCAAAATGACAAAATACATACTTAAAAGAATGTAAAACCGCAGTGATTGAAAATTATATGGTATGACGCCGTGTTAAAATTCTATTGGAAATTTTATTACCCGCTGAGCTGATGCTTTTCACAACACGATTTTAATACGAGATAAAACGAGTGCGCGCGTGGAATGCTAATCACACAAGGTGTTGGACGCCGTTCATAAAACACCGAATATTGTACACATTCGTTACATTATCGGCTCTGAGTATCAGTTTTATGACAAAAAAAAAAAACGCGAGCTGATAACAACGTGATAATGTTACACCGCTGTGGAATCACGTCAGCGCGGTTTGACACGAAATCGAAACAGTGACAAACGCCTCCAACTGTATAATGACAATATCAATACAAGTCACGAACAATGAATGCGTCGTACTGCTAACAACGTCTCGCGTGCTACGTACTCTAGTCTGAAATTGCACACACACACACACACACACACACACACACACACACACACACACACACACACACACACACACACACACACACACACACACACACACAACTGGGGCTGCGTCGTCGTGTAATTAAATCTATAATTATCCACCCTATTGTGCCATGTCACCGAGTTGAGGAAAGGATGGCTTCATTTGATCAGTTTCGCGTACGTCCTATTGAACCTTAAACGCGGTGATTCTGATCACTACTTAGGTTGACTGCAATGAGAGCAATAAAAGTAATCACTTTTCCTCAAATCTGCATAACATGTTGACATCTTCGCATTTCTAGTACATCGGGTGTCGAGACATTAAATTGCACACAATTAAATTCCTTTATACGCGTAATGATCTTCAATTAAATTTTCGCCATCTTTGTTCTTTACTGGCATGGTATGTAACGATAATTAATAGTTATCGAAGAAGACCAGAATTTTTATACGATCTGTCAAGAAATACAGCATGTGAAGTGGCAAAGAAATTAATTTACCTAAGTGAAAGGATCAGTAGGTTTCGGTCTGCCCAAAGGTCACGTGGTTACGGCCGACACCAGTAGCTGACACTAGCGTCTAGCCGAACGAGGTCAGAGCAAAATGAGCAATCCAATCTGATGTGGTGACGACCGGATGTGAGTCTGATGAACAAATCACATTTACTAGTGTTTAAGAAAGAGAGTCATATCCTGAACTCAACTGATGACACGAAATCTAAGTCGGCAAAGTCGAACACCTCGAAAGAGTCGATTTACTCTAACAAACCGCAGAAAACTGGCACTTTACTATGTTGTCAGAGTTTAACAGATTCATATCACACAAATATTAGAAATATAAGATCTACTGTAATCTACAAAGTAGAAATAAAATACGTTATTATCTTAAACTTTTATTATCTTACACAGCGGATTCTATTTAAAATAGAATCAAGTACTTTGATGTTTATAATAACACCTTAGGTAGTAACTAAAAATTGTGTTAACAAAAATTGAAACTTCGCTCAATTATACACAGCATTTTTTTATCTCAAATACTAAGACAGAAGTAATGGGGTTCATAAGGAAAGACCCTGTAACAGCAAACTTTGTGATTGATAATAGTGTTTTCGAGTAGGTATCATATTTTAATTATTTGGGATGTGATACCTCATATAGGAAGGACAACGATATCGAGAGAAAGTTAAATAAATTTATTTATACCCGTGGGACAATAAGACGACTATTGAAGAATACACCGCAGAGGAAGACACAGCCAAAGCGTGAGAGTGCCAATTTTGAGGTGTGGATTACCATCCTCGCAGCTTAGAGCTAGAAAAAGATAGGTGTAATTCACTAATACTAAGCTCTCAACTCTCGCTTTGATGGCGACTCTTAAAATTATCTCAGGGTATCAAAATGATTATTAACACAATTTGAATTGAATGAATCCTAAATTTAATAAACTCTTCATTTACACATTATAGATTTTCATACAATCTTAAAATGATTCACAATATTGAATTTTTTAGCTTCTCATCAATTCTCATTTGAAAGTAGGTTCTTAGACAGATTGAATTGCCAATAGTAATAGATTTAACAAAAGATACATGAATTATTATGAATTTTAATGTTCAAATTTGTTTTACGTGTTTGTTGAATTCCGTTTGTGTTGGTGATTCCTTCCCTCGGAGTCTGCGATTCTGGAGCTTTGCGTTCGACGGCGATTCGGACGATCCTGTTGTCGACACTCGTTGACACTAACACTTTAATTACCTAGGTTTCACTTTCACTACACAGTTCACATCTACTTACTGATTTAGAATGTAATTAGTGTATAACTACTATTTATTCTGACACCTTAGTAAATATGTTATTAAGCTAAGTGCTCACAATACCAGTAATTCATACCGAATACACTTCAACGCTTCGTAACTTTCCGATTTACGTGGTAGATTATCCTTGATGTGGATTTCGATAGTTTATTGCCAAGTTACAGTATATTTATCACAATGATTAAATTCTTGGATTTCGTTGTGTAATACTATACAGGGGGAACAAAAGACAATGTGGACAGTTACTAACGCACATAAACAAAATACATAAAAACATAACCTTCACTGCCGAATACGAACACAACTATACCATAAACTTCTTAGACATCACAAAACTAGAACACAAGCACAAATTCAGTATATACAGAAAACCAACTACAACTGACACACTAATACACAACACCTCCAATCACCCAACACAACACAAACTAGCTGCTTTTAGAACCATGATACATAGACTTAACAACATCCCCTTAGATGAAAAAGACTACAAAGACGAACTAAACACGATAAAATATCTAGCAGAATCTAACGGATATGACATAACAATAGTCAGTAAACTCCTACACAAAACACAAAACACAAAACAAACAACAGACAAAAACAGAAAACAACAAATTCATAACACTAACATACATCAACAAACAAACTGAAAAAATTGCCCACAAATTCAAAAAAGCAGGATACAGAATCGCTTACAAAACTACTAACAAAACAGAGCACACACTATCAAAACGCACGCACAAAGCACAAAACAAATTCGATCTACCCGGTGTATACAAGCTAAATTGCTCAAATTGCAATAAATTCTACATAGGCCAGACAGGACGTAGCTTCAAACAGAGATACATTGAACACACAAAGGCACTCCACACCACTAAAGAATCCACCTTTGCAAACAACCTCATTGAAGCAAACCACACGTATAAAAACATCGACAATAACATGAACATTCTACACGTACACACAAAAGGCCAAAAACTAGACACTCTAGAACAATTAGAAATATACAGACACACAAAAACAAATAAAAACGACATCCTAAACGAACAGACACAATTCAAATCGCACGCATTATTCGAACACATCTCACCACACACACAGCATCGATCTTTCGAATATCTATCCCGTCGCCAACAACAAGACGGACAGCACCACCTACGGCAGCCTCTGATGAAGCCTTCTAAAGGTGAAAGCCGCTTTAGGCTGTAAGGTAAATCTTTACGATTTTACTTATAAAAAACTTAGTGTTCCGAGTCGTCAACCAATAGTGATATTTAGTCACAATGATTACTTTGATTTTAGTATTCCCGTACCCGTTGATTGATTTATCGACTGCTTTTTTTCTTGCACAACGGTTCTCCGGCACGTTCTTTTGAATTTACTTCTTTAGTTTTATAACATTACTAAATATTACTCTGACTTATTATATTTCTTCCACTGCAATAACGGTTTTAATACTATTAATGCACGATACGAATATTGTACTCGTACTAACTATTGCAAGTTTAGTTATAAATAAAAAAAATCTTCGTCGACTTAATACGCGGTGACGAGTTTGATAGCTGTAATGTTCTCCGTAGACTCTCGACGAATTTCCGAACTACGTTTTATATACACACACAATCCTTATCCACACTCAATATTTACAAATCGCGTTGCCATTGGTTTCAAGTACCGCGATATTTGATTTCCTCCAACCCAACTAGATAATTTCACAAGCTAAAAAAATGACGCTTTCTTTCATTCGCCAAAAAACAGTGCGTGCCAAACTTATACAAACAAGTGGGGAGAGACGCTACCTTATGCTTTCTCGCTCTAACTTCTCACTATATTTCTAACGGACTGTATTGTCTGAACACTCAGCTTTCTCTCGCTTTCACTTAAATTTTATTGCTTTTTTAGTACAAAACATTTTTATGATTCTTCACCCTGTACGTGACTTGTTGTATGTTTTCTCCCCGTCAGTCAGTCGCCTCGACAAGGGTGTGTTCTTTTGAAGAACACCGCTAGGCTTGCTGCTGACAGTACTTCAACTCAACGTTACTTGCATGTCTTAGTCTAATAAACAATTACTAATCATTATTTTATATAAAATCTGAGTAAAATTGAGTAGCATTCAATTTTAAAGTTATAGGATATAAAACATGGACTCCCCTGCAAAAAGATATTTCAAAAATACACGCCTCGGAAATGAAATTTCTAAGAGCAGTTAAGGGATGTAGTTTAAGAGATCATCTACGAAGCGACGACATAAGGAAAGATCTGAAGTTACAGTCGATTCTGGAGAGAATAAAATAATACATTGGAGTCCCATGTGGAACGTATGGTAGACACGCGTAACAAGCGTTTGAATATAAGCCATTGTGGACGAGAAATCGTAGAAGACCCTGATAAAAATGGTCAGAGACGCTGTGAAGTCGGAACGGGCCATGTAACGAAGAAGAAGAAGAAGAAGAAGAAGAAGAAGAAGAAGAAGAAGAAGAAGAAGAAGAAGAAGAAGAAGAAGAAGAAGGTATAAAGGCAAGAGCAGGTCCATCCGGTCCCTACATCTTTAAACACAGGGTGACAGAAGTGAGAAAATGAAAACAGAATTTAAATTTAACAATATGTTAGTGAATGCATAGTGTAATCTGTTAGTTAATAACAGAATGAATCTGCTCTGCGTTACACATCGGTAACGCATTTCGATGGAAAGTGAGAGTGTGGTCCGCGAAAAATTCTTACTAAGTATTTACAATACTCATATCAGAGAAGTGCAGATAACTGATCAAAATTAACGAATTTCTTTATGCTGTCTATGTATAGTGTAACCTGAGTGATAGAACGAGCCAATTAATCGTTTCTCAGTGTTCAATCGTTACAAGGAAACGACCCGATTTTATTAACTCCCGTCAATAAACTTTAAGTCGTCTTAAAGTTACAGTTAAGCTGCGTTTAACGAGTTGTTTGAGTGTGAAAGTATTTACACGTTGAGACAGCATAAATAGGCCCAGAACGGGTGTGAAGTTTAACAAATATCGTCTGTGTGCAGCGCAGCTACTAACGAGTATTTAACGGCGAGTGTCGAAAAAGATATAGCTTTGAGTTCTAAAGTAATAATCTTGTCGTGGTCACAAAGTAGTTTTTTGCCAACTGTCTATCGTCCGGACTCATACATTTAAGTTTCTTTGGCGCAGGCTGTAATCATTAGACACTTTGTACTTCCTCACAAAAGTAAATACAACATAATACATAACCTTGTGACAATTTCAATAATTATGATAACTTTTGTTTTTCTAAATGAGGCAATTATACTCTCATCAAGTTAAAGATTATTTGCGAGTAGCCTATAAAGTATAACCATTTAACAAAATGTAAATATTTGATAAGCGTATAGTATGTAATACTTCTTCTCCCTTCAAGCATTACTGCGGCTGTTGCGCACTCTGGCCGTGGTAAAACTCACGTTCCACCACCGCCATCTAGTACCCTGTGCGGTGGTTGTGGTCAGACAAGACCGCTGTATTAATCTAGCGACAGGATGGGCAAACAGACACAGCCGTGTAATTAAACGAGCGAAGCAAGTTCTCGGTTTTAACTCGACCGTCTGACATTTGTCTGTCTGTCTCCCGACAAATTTAGGGTGTCTCACGATAACTTTTAAACGCATCAATCGATTTTTTAAAACTTGGAATGCTGGTTTATACTTTTACCTTAAAGAAGTCTATAGTTTTTTTTAGATTGATCGCTCATAAAATGAGGGAGCGGAAGGCAAAAATGTGAGGGGTCAAATGTGAAAAACTAGCAAAATCCCATGTGGATTATCAAATTAAAAGGGAATTTAAAGCACAATCTGAATATTGCGTCCATTTTTGAAAATTAAATATTTTATGACGCCAAGCGTAAAAAGGAGAAATTTTTTGTAAAATCTCAAAAATTCATGCGGGGTATTAAATTAAAGAGAATTTTAACTAACATCTGAATGTAATATTAAGCCTTGGAAATTTCAAAATTTTTGCCACTAGGGCCCAAAAATGAGATTAAAAAGTTGAAAAACTTTGTGAAAACAGCAGGGTGTCATATTAAAAGGAACTGAAACCAAATCGCGAATGTTCCGAATTTTTAGAGTTTATTATATTATTATGTGCTCTACAATTATTGTTACATTACTAAAGACATAGTAGATAAATTGGGATTTAAAAAATGTTTACAAATACTTAGTGAGTTCTGCAGCATACTAGAATAGTGATGGCAGTGCGGGCATACTAGAATAATAATTGTTCACAAATTTAATTAATATAGGCTTATTGTCTGTACATTTACATTTACATGTTGTCAATAACGATGTGTTGATACAATTTTTTGGAAAACAAGATTTGAATAGCTGAGTATTTATGAAATATCAGTTTAATATCGATTCCACTGTTACTTCGATTACATTTCATGTGGTGGGCGAGGGTAACAGAAACGAGAGTTTATGAATTTTGAGGGGTAACAATATTCGATTCTGAGTAAAATTGAAAACAGTGTATCTAATTTTAAACGAACGTTTTTAACTGGCTTTTAATAAGCGAACATTAGGAAGTGACGTGCATTATGGTGAGCAAGGACAATGGAAGCGACAGAAGAGCTGCAATATGTCTCAGGTCTCACAACAGCTTCCTGACAACAGTCCGATTAAATTACCCGATAATTGTCAAAAGGAAAGATGAGACGACGAGCCACTTTGTTCTGGAAAGTCTTCTAACGCAATTACTTATCAAGATACCTTTAGAACGACCGTAATAAAATCGTTAGAAACAGGAACGTACACATTATTCCTTTCTAATAGCCGCTGTTCCCTTAACGTTACGTCTTCAGCATTCCTAATACAGTTAACGGCAGTATTTCTTCTTGACAATTCGTTTAGGCAATACCGTACAACTTTATGACCCGGCGGTATGTCAGTTTTATTGTGTGTGTTACATCTGTCATCATACAAACCAATAATGTTTCCTACTTTTGTCGATTGAAAATTTTAAACAATCTTAGTGTGAGATATAAATCTTCACTAAACCTAGTAAAAGCCTAAACGAAAAATCAGTGCTACCGTTACACTAGCAGGAAATTCTAGTGTGTAGTAAACAGACATTCGCTTGCCATTTACGTCGGTTTGCCAGTATGAACAAAGTATTGTACTACATTATACATTCTATTTGAATAACACGACAGGGTCACAGAATTGCGTTTGTTTATAAATGCCTGCGTGTTTATAAATTTTACGCCAAACGCCGTTGTAAAATAAACCAATAGGACCCGCATAAAACATAATCTAACTTTTTCATGATGTTTTCACCATGCGATAATTACGATACGTAAGGGATTAAGCGATTTTCTTACTGCGAAGCGATTAAGGTTCCAGCCTCCGATCTCGTACGTCTGGCGGCAATCAAAGCCGAGAGTTTGGACCGTTTTCGTTTTCCATCTCGGTTAATGAAATACTCACCCACATACAAAGCACATCTCTATACTTACACCGACGTTTGACAGCCAGTAACAACAGCCGGTTCCGCAAAGCATTACGTTTGTATTGAAATTGTCTCCCTCTTGACTACACTTTCCAGTAGCCTATATGAGTCCCTCCCGTGTGGTTCATCTATCCAGGTCTCTGTATTCATGCACCGGAGGCTTGACTTTGCAAGAGGAACCACGACGTGTTTTTACCACTCGGTCATAGTTCGGTTTAACAGTCCGTTAAAAATAAATAAACAAATGCGTATGCCTACTATTTAACGTATACACATTGCTCGTTTAAACAAATTTAAGAAGGAGGAGTATAGTAACTTACACCTTATACAAATTAAATATAAAGTAGGAATATTATATTGTTATTATGATAATAATAATTATTATTATACAGGAATACTATATTATATTAAGACTTGTGATCATATTATATAAATCACTAGCCGTTACCCGCGGCTTCGCACGCGAATATTTGACTTTTAATAAGTATTTTAATATAATCTTTGTTGTATGTGTCTATATGGCGTTCTGTCAGCTCGTATAACAATTTTGTACTCATTAGTCGAATTCTCTCCAAAGCTGTTTTCAACACTTGTACTATTTTAACTTGTACTAAATTATTACGTTGGTGCAACAGCCTTTGGAGATTTAAAACTACCCGTATATAAAGCCTTTGGAGATATTTATAAAGTACCTGTTAAATCAAAAACTCTAAATTCTTTATTTCAAGTGTTACTGTGTTTGAAGCATTGTATAATACATTAAACGTTATGTTTTCCTCAACCATGGCTTATATTTATTTCAGCAGTAAACTAAAAGCCAAAAATCGTTATCATCTAACCTCACAAATGAAAACAACACGTATTGTTTGCATTAAGTAATAGGACAATTTACAGTTAGTACACTTCTTCTTTTCCACATCGTAATACAGTATATCGATACAATCGCATATTATATAAAACATCGAAAATGTACTGCAGGAATGGATAAATGTACAGTTCCAATACCGCTAAATAGCTTTTGTTTATTTACTTGTTACTGTGGTATTAATTCTGGTCTCCATGATGTTGACATCTTTAGTAGTAGTATTTAATATATTTCATTACTTATTCATTGCATCATCAGAAATACGTATAAACATAAATGTTATAACCGTTTAAGACAATTATAAAATATATAGATGTGTCTGTATACAAAATTACAAAATACATCGATACAATGGCATATTAAAAACATTAAAAATGCAGGAATGGATAAAGGTAGAATTCCGATGCCGCTAAATATAATTTGTTTATTTACTTGTTACTACGGTAATTAATTCTGGTCTCCATGGCGTTGTAGACATCTTTAACGCGTCAACGAAAAGGCATAATTAAAGGGGCCTAAATTGTGCGAACGGGGCAAAATATCAAATTCTAAGTGAGACAGTATTTTTCGCCTTATGCCAAAGGTTACCTTTGCAAAATTTGGTGACAATCGGTGTAACGGTGTAGATTTGTATTAAGTACCCATAAATCCTCATACTTTGAGTTTTTATAGATTAAATACTACAATATTTTTATAACGATCGTTTAGTACAGTGTATTTGATATTTATAAGTAATAATCGGTTAATTTATATAAGTAAAAATTCACTATTCTTAAGAAAGGACAACTACAAATCTCCAAATTTATTCTTCTTCTTCATGGCTTAGACTGTTTAGTCTGTTCTGGCTCCAAACCTGTCGGACCATCTGTTCTTCGGTCTTCCCAGGCTTCTCTTCCCTTTCGGCTTATAAAATAAGCCTACCTTGGGGAATCTGTCAATACCCATTCTGTTAATGCGTTATTTCCACCTTTCTCTATACTTATTGATGATTCCGTTTACTTCTTCAACTTTCAGTTCCTCTCTTATCTGACTGTAGCTCAAATTTATGTAAATAAATAAGTACGTGTGTATTGTTTTATTTCCATGTTCCTTAAGGAAATGGAAGTATGGTGATGGCAAAAAAAATCGTGTTCGAGATTACTGCAGATTCTGATTGTACTACACTCAAAACATAAAAAAAGTCGTTTTTCGAAAAGTGTCTGTGTGTGTGTCTGTGTGTCTGTCTGTGTATCTGTCTGTGTTTATAGATTTTTTTTTTCTATGGCAAACGATAACAGCCGCAAATTCAAACAGAATCAAACAATTTTTGGCATACAGTCCTGATTAGTAGAGTACTCACGACCTTTTGTTTTTGGTGAAGATCGGTTGAGGGAAAGGGGTAGTTTACCGGCAACTGTTTTTTTTTATCAAGAGTAATTTTGTTTGTTTCGCAAACGATAACAGTCGCAAATTCAAACAGAATCAAATAATGTTTCGCATACATCCCTAAATTGTAGAGTTCTCAAGATCTGTTGATTTTGGTAAAGATCGGTTAAGGGAAAGGGGTAGTTTACCAGCAACGTTTTATGTTTTAACAAAGGTATTTTCTATGGCAAACGATAAAAGCCGCAAATTCAAACATAATCAAATAATGTTTTGCATACTGCCCTGAATTGTAGATTTCTCAAGACTTTTTGTTTTTAGTGAAGATCGGTTACGGGAAAGGGGTAGTTTACCTGCAACGGTTTTTTTTTATCAAGGGTAATTTTGTTTGTTTGGCAAACGATAACAGCCGCACATTCAAACAGAATCAAATAATGTTTCGCATACATCCCTGAATTGTAGAGTTCTCAAGATCTGTTGATTTTGGTAAAGATCGGTTAAGGGAAAGGGGTAGTTTACCAGCAACGTTTTATGTTTTAACAAGGGTATTTTCTATGGCAAACGATAACAGCCGCAAATTCAAACATAATCAAATAATGTTTTGCATACTGCCCTGAATTGTAGAGTTCTCAAGACTTTTTGTTTTTGGTGAAGATCGGTTAAGGGCAAGGGGTAGTTTACCTTCAACGTTTTATGTTTTAAAAGGGTATTTTCTATGGCAAACGATAAGAGCCGCAAATTCAAACAGAATCAAATACATTCTTGCATACAGCCCTGTTTTGTTGAGTACTAAAGACCTATTGTTTTTGGTGAAGATCGGTTAAGGGAAAGGGGTAGTTTAGCAGCCACGTTTTTTGTTTTACCAAGGGTATTTTATATGGCAAACGATAAAAGCCGCAAATTCAAACAGAATCATATAATATTTTGCATACAGCCCTGAAATGAAGAGTTCTCAAGATCTGCTGTTTTTGGTGAAGATCGGTTAAGGGAATAGGGTAGTTTACCAGCAACATTTTATGTTTTATCAAGACCTATTGATTTTGGTAAAGATCGTTTAAGGGAAAGGGGTAGTTTACCAGCTACGTTTTATGTTTTAAAAGGGTATTTTTTATGGCAAACGATAAGAGTCGCAAATTCAAACAGAATCAAATACTTTTTTGCATGTAGCCCTGATTTGTAGAGTACTCAAGACCTATTGATTTTGGTGAAGATCGGTTAAGGGAAAGGGGTAGTTTACAGGCAACGGTTTTTTTTTAAACAAGTGTAATTTTTCCTATGGCAAACGATAACAGCCGCAAATTAAAACAGAATCAACTACTCTTTTGCATACAGCCCTGCATTATAGAGTTCTCAAGACCTGTTGGTTTTGGTGAAGATCGGTTAAGGGGAAGGGGTAGTTTACCAGCAACGTTATTTTTATCGGGGGTAATTTTTTTCTATGGCAAACGATAACAGCCGCAAATTCAAACAGAATAAACTACTCTTTTGCATACAGCCCTGAATTGTAGAGTTCTCATGACCTGTTGATTTTGGTGAAGATCGGTTGAGGGAAAGGGGTAGTTTACCAGCAACGGTTTTTTATCAAGGGTAATTTTTTACTTTTTCTATGGCAAACGATAACAGCCGCAAATTCAAACAGAATCAAATGATGTTTTGCATACAGGCCTGTATTGTAGAGTTCTCAATACTTATTGGTGTTGGTGAAGATCGGTTAAGGGAAAGGGGTATTTTACCGGCAACATTTTATGTTTTGACAAGGGTAATTTTTTATATGACGAATGATAACTGCCGTAAATTCAAACAGAATCAACTACGTTTTTGCATACCTTTTTGAAATAAAGAGAACTCAAGGTCTGTTGATTTTGTTGAAGATCGGTTAAGGGGAAGGGGTAGTTCATCAGCAAAGTTTTATGTTTTAAAAAGGTTAATTTTTTTATGACGAACGATAACTGCCGAAAATTAAAAGAGAATCAAATAATTTTTGCACACTTTCCTGAGTTTTAGAGAACTCAAGGTCTGTTGATTTTGGTGAAGATCGGTTAAGGGAAAGGGGTAGTTTACCGGCAACATTTTAAGTTGTAACAAGAGAAATGTTTCCATGACGAACGATAACTGACGCACATTCAAACAGAATCAAATATTTTTTGCATGCATCCATGAATTGTAGAGGACTGAAGGTCTATTGATTTTGGAGAAGATCGGTTAAGAGAAAGGTGTAGTTTACCTGAAACATTTTATGATTTAACGAGAGTAAAGTACTTAATTTTTATAAATAATGTATCCTGATAAGAAGCTCATAATAATCCACTGTAGAAACGTAAATGAAATATCGTATATCTACGGGGTGGGGGTAATTTTCTATTATTAAAAATTATAGTTGAAGGTGGAGGGGAGAATTTTTTATGTGTACTACGTTATCGGCAACAAAGAAGTAGTTTTTTGTTAAAATTGCTTCCCGGGCTGTTTAGCCGTAGTCCAATGTTTTCTGTAAAACCAGACTTTTCTGCAGTGCCATCGACTGCCATCATCAGTGAAAATCGAGTGCGAAAACGTGAGGTGGTATACGTTTGTGACCACAGTACTGTGGTTAATGCTGAAGCAACAAGTAGAAATACGTAGTTTCTATGGAAATATTTCATTTCGAATATGACTTTAAATATAAATCTTAGAACATGGAAGTCATGTATGGTTCTCCATACCGATATTTCATAATGTCTACGTCTTAATAACTATCTTCTTGATGATCAAAATACCAACCAAATGGTTTTGAAAGTCAATAGCGAAGTTCAAAGACATGAAACTGAGAAATATTTTATAGGTATAGCAGCAAAACTGAGAAGTTTTTAACAACAACAATCAGCGCTGAAACCTCATACGAAATAGAATCGATATACGTGAAGGTCGCTGATCCAAAGCCATATATAGACTCTGACGATATTGAGAAAATTAGTATTTGAACGATTTGGGGAAGGGGAGAGCCGTTGCTCAACAGTGGTTTAATAATACTAATACCACTAATACTAATACTACTGACACTAGTGTGTGTGTGTGTGTGTGTGTATGTACACGAGCACAAATTGTGACTGTGTGTTCTACGTACACACATAAGACACATGTATATGTAACTTACACGCATATAATTTTTTTCCTTTATATGTACAATGTACAATTGTTTTTCTTGATTTATTAATAAGTTAACACTCATACTATCCAAGTGTTTCTATTTATTGCGGTAGCACTATTTTACGAACAAACCTTTGAATTTGAATTTTCTTTAAGGTAAATACAGTAGTACAAATTTATCCGTGTCTCTACGACAAAATTCGTAAAAAAACACTTATTTTTTTCAATGAAAATTAAACAATTTAACATTGCGTTTTAAAATGTTGCTCGAGATTCCAAATTCTGCAAACAATAAGAGAAATAGAACTGCAGTACTTTGTTCATTAGCACTCTTTTACGTTTAAAATACAATCATCTGTATTTAGCTCTTGAATATTTCTAATGCAGTTAATTGTATAAACGTCTAATAATAAGACGCTTATCAGGTTTTAACAAAACACACATTCTGTAGGAATTAATTTACAATTTCAACATAGGATTTAATGTACGTCGTGCCAGCATGGTACGTTCACAGAAATCTTTACAGATTTCCGTCGGCTGCAATACTTGTTTTCAATTTTGTCTGGAATTTTTAATTTCCAGCCTCCCATATAAAACGTTAGAAAGTAGTAGTTAACTCGTCCACGTAAGCTACGTAGCGAGCACATTAAACAAGATTACCTGGCAAGGTTACGACCCGGGAGGCCAATTAAATACGACCTTCAAACAGAACGTCTTCATTCTGGAAGACAAACTGGTAGTTTCCAATTACAACGGCGAGATGGATACTCAACACAAGCAATAAATCGGCTCGGTAATAACGATTCTTCACTCGACTTGTTTGCCTTATTTGTTTGTTTCTCTTGTTATTTTGTCTTTCTATTTTTATTTTTATTGTCGTTTCGGCTGGTAAAGTGATTTATTTGTTCGCAATGGAAAATAGAAACGGTAAACGGTGCTGAGTGCCTGACAATGATATGAATTTCCTTGGTTTCAATCGGAATAATGATTTTCCTCGTGACAGGTGTACGTTTTGTGCCTTTCCAAAGTAAAATTAAAATCGTATTTTCCGCCCGATAAACTCAGCACTCGATATTAACGTAAGAAGAAAGGTTGATAAGTCTTTAACTTTAAATGATATTCACACACACACACACACACACACACACACACAATTAAGTTGGATGGTAAATGAGTTACATATTGTAATTCTTCTGTAAATCCAAGTAGGCCTACTTACAGAGTCTGAATGTCAATCTGGTAATCTGGACTGTGCTATATTATTGTTTAGAGATAATACTTCAATTAACGCAAAATGTCAACCTTCTGTACACGCGGAATGTAAATCTGCAACGCCGTCCTTTATTGAACGTTTGTTGGTACGGTATGTTAATAGATTTCTTGCCAACGGTTTCTGCATAAAACGCGAGCTGTTAAGTACGTTCCCTTAAGGATTTCTCTCACAATTAGCATTTCGAGCGAAACTTAAGCGGAATGACGTTTCTCGTCACTTCGATTTAAATCGACATTCTGTACGAATAGATATTCCACTTATAATTCAATATTTACTGTAAGATTGTATGAGAATGGAAAAGTCAGAAAGGAAATACATGCATAAGCCAATACTGAATCCAGCCAAACTGAAGCCAGAACAAGAAACTGCCCAATCGTCAGTAAAATTTACTGTAACCACTGTCAGTAATCGCTGTATAGCCAGATGAGCAAATCTTAATATAAACGTTCGTTGGTCTTAAAATAAATAAAAATTTTATTAATTTTCTTTTCAGTTCGCTTGCATTTTAATAGGTGTTTAATTATAGACTGAATAGTAGTTCCTGAGCTAATAGAACGAATTTTATATTTTTGTAACTTTCAACACTCCGAATTGCTTAGTAACAGTTTGTAACTGGTTTATTGCAATTGAATATTGTTCAATTAATTTAATATTGTGAAATATTGAAATTAAATTAATTTTATTATATTAAAAAATATAATAACCAAAATCGTCATATTAAAAATAAAAATAAACAAAATAACATCATTAATAACATTAAACGCAAACTAACGACTAACAACCTCTCTTTAACCAAAGCTGATAAAAGTAATAGCTAGTACAATAATAATTTCTCAAAAAGATTTAGACGATAAAACAGAAGAATTTATAGTTAATAATAATTGCATAACATTAAATAAAGATCCACAAATAAATATCAAACACAAACAACAAATATACTAAAAAATAGTACCCAAATCATAAATCCTAAAGACTCCTTTAAATATAAAATGGATAAGCCTTGTGCACCAAAAGTAAATTCTTTAATAAAATTACACAAAATTAATAAACCTATCAGACTTTTAATAAACGCTAGAACCGCACAAAATTATAAAATATCAAAATTACTAATACAAGTCTTAAAACATAAAATTGAACTTCAAGAAAAATACAATATAAAAATAGTATCGAACTCACGGAACAACTAAAAAACGTATAAGTGAACAGAAATACAAAATTATATTCATTGGGCATATCAAACATGTATACAAACATTCCCATTGAAGAAACTATAAATATTATCTATATCTATAAAAATGAATGTTTGTTTCTTTCTTTGTCCCGTATGCGTTCCTATACCATTCATCCGATTGCGATGAAACTTCGGTGAGTTGTTGTGCGCACGCCCGCGAAGGTTTATGAATTTTTTTCAACGGGGTCCTTTGGGGGGTTCTTGGGGTCTTCCACATCTCCTCCTAAACCACTGGACCGATTTCAACCAAACTTGGCACAAATATTTTATGCAACGGGAGAACCAACATAGGGTAGGTGTTTTTCGATGGGGTCCTTTGGGGGGTCCTTTGGGGTCTTCCACATCTTCTCCTAAACCACTGGACCGATTTCAACCAAACTTGGCACAAATATTTTACGCAACGGGAGAACCAACATAGGATAGGTGTTTTTTTCGACGGGGTCCTTTGGGGGGTCCTTAGGGGTCTTCCACATCTCCTCCTAAACCACTGGACCGATTTCAACCAAACTTGGCACAAATATTTTACGCAACGGGAGAACCAACATAGGATATGTGTTTTTTCGATATGATCCTTCGGGGGTCCTTTTGGGGGTCCTTTGGGGTCTTTCACATCTCCTCCTAAACCACTGGACCGATTTCAACCAAACTTGGCACAAATATTTTACGCAAAGGGAGAACCAACATAGGATAGGTGTTTTTTCAATGGGGTTCTTTTGGGGTTCTTTGGGGTCTTCCACATCTCCTCCTAAACCACTGGACCGATTTCAACCAAACTTGGCACAAATATTTTACGCAAAGGGAGAACCAACATAGGATAGGTGTTTTTTCGATGGGGTTCTTTTGGGGGTTCTTTGGGGTCTTCCACATCTCCTCCTAAACCACTGGACCGATTTCAACCAAACTTGGCACAAATATTTTACGCAACGGGAGAACCAACATAGGACAGGTGTTTTTTTTCGATACGATCCTCTGGGGGGTCCTTTGGAGTCTTAAAAAACTAACTTATTAGATCTGGTTACTATGGCAACCCAATGGAATAGATTCTGTTCTAAATATATTATCGCATTAAATTGAAGACCACGCGAACGAAGTCTTTATATATTATATATATACAAACACTTTCTTTCTTTGAGTGGCGTTGCAACGCATGCCGGGTACTCGCTAGTAATAAATAAACTGTAAACAAATAACGAAAGTGACACATACTTTAAACAGTTAACTAATACTTTAAAAATAATTTTAAATCGAAATTATTTTCAATACAACAACAAGCTGTACTATCAAATAGATGGCCTTGCTATGGGAGCACCAACCTCCGCTATCATATCACAAATCTTCCTACAAAAACTCGATGAACAAATAATAAATATAATAAAATTAAACAACCCGTTAGGATGACACTCTGTACATTTCCCAAAACAATGGTATAAACATAAATAAAATATTCAACTCAATAAATAATTTACATTCCAAAATAAAATTCACATTAGAAGAAGAATCTAATAATAAATTTAATTATTTAGACTTAACAATAAAGAAACATGAAACAGATTTTGAATACTCGATATATAGGATACCTTCTCAAACTGATTTATTAATACCAAATAATTCTAACCATCTTCCCCAACATAAAATGGCAGTATTTAATTCCATGATTTACCGAATGCTTAGGATCCCATTAAATAACAAAGAAAGAAACAAAGAATGAAATATTATCCAACAAATAGCAGTTAAAAATGGATACAAAATAAAAGCTATTAATAAATTGGAAAATAAAATTAGACATAAAATCACTAATAAAATTCCCAAGAACACTACATCTAAAAATTCACCTATTAATAATAATATAAAATATACAACCTTCACTTATTACGGAAATATAACTCAAAAACTAAATAAGATATTTAAAGATACTAATTTAAAAATATTATTTTGAATGTTCATCACTCTTTTTTCACAGCACTTAATAATTATTATTTAAGGTACTTTCACTTTTGAAAGTACCTTAAATAATAATTAATTTAAAAATATCTTATAATACAGATAATATAATTTTAATCAAATAAAACCTAAAACTAAATCCAATATTCATAATAAAAATGAAATATATAAAACAGAATGTCATTAAAATTGCAATAAATTTAAGTGGGCCAGACAAAGAAAAAACTACTAGATAGATTCCTTCAATACCGCAATGCATATTTAAAACCAAATATTTATAAATCTAATTTATCTAAATTAACATATTGCCTAAATAATAACCATCAATTTCCAAACATTGAAAATCTAAAATTAATTAAAAACAAACAAAAAGGTTAAAAGATTAATATTTGGGGAAACCTTAATATTTACAAACACAATAACAATAATTTATTAATTAAAGAACAAACCCAAATAAAAACAAAACAAGACGATCTATTTAAAATTATAAATTTACTAAAAAATAAAAAAGAATAAAATATAAACAATAAATATTTCAAATATAACCAAGAAAACAGCTGCTAAAGAAAATAAACATTAGAACAATCCTTAAGTAATCGACCTAAATCGATTATGAGTTATTTTACATTAAAATCGATACAAATTCTATTATTCGTTAATTTTCATATTAACAGAATTATTTCGATTGTTATTAATTTGCTTATAAACGTCTGATGATATTGATATTTTTCAGTGAAACGTGCGTCAGGTTTTAAAAATAAAATACTAAATTTACATTACTTGCAGAAGAAACAAATTGAATAACATCACATCATTATTAATTTAATTATAATAACCCAAGTCATTATATTATTTGGGACTGGAAAGCTAAACTAAGTGTAAGTATAAATAGGCCTACTTATGTGCGCGGGCACGTGTGTAAATATTAAATATAGTACGGAAAACGTGTTGAAGTACGAAGTAACTATCTCACGGTAAAAAACCATGGTACATTCCAGTCAGTGTGTTATACGAAGTTTAACGAACTTCCGTAGGTCTATAAACACGGTTTAAGCCTACATATATCGTAAGTTGCGTATTTCATTTAACAGTCTACTTTGTATTCCCACGTTACTAGTAAATAAAAAAAACACGTAGTAACGTTACTACGTTACGTTAGTAAATAATAATTTCTAAGAACTATTCTCTTCCGAGCTGTTTGGCCATGGTCCAATACTGTTCATTCCAGCAGACGTTTCAGCGGGGTCTCTGACGGCCATCTTCAGTGCTACAAGTGGAGCTAAAAACACTAACATATGTGTCACTGTTAATGACCACAGTACTGTGGTAAAGGCCACAAAAATGTTATTTAATTAAAGTACAGTTGAGTTAGTGGTTATAATCACAAACAGAAATTACACTGTTGCACACCACTATAGAAAACATTCCCCATTAGTGCTTTCAAGCTCACAGCTTATTATCAAATCGGAAATATGAAATCTTCTCCAATTTTTAGTAATTTTCCAATTTAAAAAAAACTTCAGTATATTTCCGTTTTGATGATGAGCTGCGAAGCTTGGAAGCGCGAATAGGGAAATTTTTCTATAGCAGTGTGCAACAGTGTAATTTCTGTTTAACAGTACTATTGTTTTGAAAATTCTATCCTACTGAAACTGACATTCTGATCCTATTAGCACTGTTGCAAACAAAACACGTTTTTTTGGAAGAAGCCATACCATGTAAACATTTCGTGCACTTCCTGTTTCCGTTACAGACAAACTTCCATAACATCTCTTATTACATTAATTTTAAATTTTCATGCATTGGATAACACACACACACACACACACACACACACACACACACACACACACACACACACACACACACACACACACACACACACACACACACACACACACACACACACACACACACACACACCACCACCACCACCACCACCACCACCACCACCACCACCACACGACTAAAAGATAGTATAATACAGTTTTTTTCTTGAAACAGCTTTAACCATTTGCGCGCCCGTATATCCCAGCCAGCTTGTATAGAACAAGCCGTTCTCTTTGAATCGACTACCGTACGTTGATAGGAAGTTAAACATTAGCTTGTATTGCGCAACGATGGTGCTTGACATCCAATACAAAGCCTCAATCCCGCCCGCACGTACGTACTGCAGTACACAGAATCCTCTTAGCTGGAGGTTTTTTATTTCCACACATAGGAATAGTACAAACAAATTTGTAAATATTTCTAAACGTTAAAAAGTCAGTAAAACAGAGTTTCTCATTAAACAAGCTATATCGTACCCTGTGAACAACAAATCGTGTACACACATTTCAATTATCAACTCTCTACCAGAGAGGATGTTGTATATTTAAATTAGATTGGTAAAATGCCTAGCAGCTGCAGAATAATTTGAAGGTATTTACATCAATTTGCATAAAACATTAACCACAACAATATTTTATATAAATATGTCTATACGAAACATGTAAATAGTTACATTTAAGAATATTAAAAAAGTACTTGAGCAATAAGTCGTGCTCATTAGAATTTCGTATGTGCTATCTAATTTGGGTAACACGAGGAAAACCATTTTTCGTAATTTTGTGATAAGTAATTTTTCATCGCGCTAAAAAATTTACATGTTATGTCACGTTCTTACGTGAGAATTCTAAGAATTCCAATCCGTGTTGAGATTCCTCCTTAATTCCATTGATCCGCTTTGATGGAAATCCTCTTTCTACAACTTGACTGAAACATTCAGAAAGTCTTTCTTGTACAAAGACCTAGTCTGTATTTGTACTGTCCGGGCTGTAAGGCCGTGGTCTTCTGTTTTCCACAACTGACGTTTCATTGGAGGCCATGTTCAGTGTCACAAAGGACTTAAAATCGTACTAACAAAATGTCCGTCATTAAGGCTGGCCGGGGTGTACGCCTGTGTTTCTGGCATTTGTTTCGGTTTTTGGAAAATCTCTTTTTCTATTTTGTCATGACTTATTATTTGTTTACCTCTATTAAATTATTATATTACGTTTAAAACCGAATAAAATATTCATAAATTCTTGTTTGTTAAATTTGACAGACAGAGGTAGAAGAAGGAAAATCACTAAACGTCAAAATCACGTTTGTTCAGAATGTAAGAGCTTATATAATTTTAAACGTAACGCCAGCCTACTGTTATGTCTTGACATGAGAATGCTTCATGAGTCCAGCGTTGATGCATATCATATTGTACACATTTTAATTTCTGTTCCTGTTAATGGTTAATTTCGTCTTCTCAATATAATTTGGATCGTATGATATCGTTTCTCTGACTGTACATACTGCGTGATGTGAAGGTATTATATAAGAGTGGTCGAATTTAGTTACGAATCTCTGATAGTTTGTGCTGTGATATACAGCCGGTAAGCATTAACAAATTATTTTCATTCTAGTAGCACGAAAGAAAGTGTTACTTTTTCTTACACTCCTCCATCCGTTTATCAAACATATCGCTGCGACCAACACTATTTGATTTCCCGAGATTACAATATGTATACATTGCTCACTTTTATAGATATTTTATTCAAAAAAATTTATTCAAGGAAATAACATACACCGAATAAAAAACAAAGTAATCATGTTTAAAAAATATGTTCCAAACCGGTGATTTAGGTTCGATTTATAAGGTGGGCGGTGGTCGGTGTTCACAGGTCAATGAATACTTTTCAGGTCTGAGGGAGAGTCAGGCAGGTACAGGTTTTTGTACCTTCATTTTCTATGCCAAATGCCTCAATAATTCTATTTCTCTTTGTGTTGGTATAGATTTATTCGTTTATAATTGTTTACTTTCATTTGTTTGTGTTCATAAATGACTTTTATTTACTTATCAAAATAAATAAAACAAATGCAATCAAGTAAAGTAAAATAATGAACAAAAGGAATAAAATTAAGTTGTCAAATAATAAATAATATACAAAATTAACAATTAGATAATCGGAATTATATCAATATAAAACTCAATAGAAATATTAAAACATTCGTATACGAAGGAAAGGTGTCACCAAATCAATGCAGAACCACCGGTATACACTGCCATCAAATTCCTTGCCTTTAACCCATCCTTACAATCTGATGCAAAGCAGTTGTAAAACACAAGACGATATACTAAATAAATACCTCTATTTCTACTAGTAATTTTATACAAACCATTATGTTGTCTTTGGTATTGACGAGCGCTTGGTAAATGACCTGAAGATGGCTTGACTGCCGAAAGCGCTCGTCAGTACCAAAGACAACATAGTGGTTTGTATAAAATTACTAGTAGAAATATTTGAGACCACTAACACTCCAATACAACAATAAAATAAATAAATACACCAAGATTACACATATATGTGTGTGTGTGTGTGTGTGTGTGTGTGTGTGTGCGCGCGCGCGCGCGCATAATGTAGGCCAAATGATTGAATACATTTATAAATATTTATTTACTCCAATGTGCAATAATTTTAACAATTACTGTATAAGCACAATTACAATTTTATTGTAATAATTCCTTGCTACACAAAACTTCAAGACACGACGCTTATGGTCTTAAGACCGTAATAGATTAGAGGTCGCGCTAATAATCATCAAGCGTTAGTTTGTGTGAAAACTATTACGAAACATACTGTCAGTAAACTGAAATTAATATTGTCCTGGGAGAAAGAAATGAATGTTTAAATATCTATTTCTGGTGAAACTATAAACTTTTATGAGGCTGAAAACACTATTAATTTATTTAAAATATGAAATATCGAATTAATCTTGTATTAACTCTAACGGATGCTGTGAAATGTGAAAGTGAAGTGCCACTCTACCATTGCATTTATGTCGTAAAACACACACAGATACTGCTCCGTTACATTGTACGAGGAGATACGTTCAGATCGTGTTTTATTAGACCCTTAACCGTGAGCAAATATGCCGACAAGGTTTAAATGGAACTGTGGCCAGAGTAGAGTCAATCAAACCGTGTAATTCAGACGATCAAAGGACCCGACCGAAAGGTAGTTACTTGAGAATTATCAAAGGTAATTACTTGAAAGGACATTCTAATGGCCTACACCGTTGAGCAGATATTTGCCTAAAGGATACGGTCCAAAATCCTTCCATCATAAAACTCTAATTACAAACAGAACGTATCGACTGCTCAGAATTAGTATTCGTATTCTTATTGTACAATAACACAACAGTAATTTGAATACAACAAAATCGATCTATAAGTTGAAGGCATCGGCATATTACAAACAGAAAAAAATAACAAATATGAGACTTAGGCTTATCTAAATTCAACTTTTCTGTGCACACAATCAATGTGCGAGGGTGGAAGCCATCACGATGGCCACAATAGTGAGTTGAGTTATGTAAACTTCATTTGTGTTTAACTTTATTCTTTGTTAAGTTATAAAGACATTTGTTGTTTACGTAATCATATTAGTTGAAAAAAATGTGTTTATAAATTATTGTTATGTTACTATCATCATCGTCTTTATCACCTTCAATAAGAATTAAAACAAAAATGTTTTGTTCCGGTCTCAAGCAGATAGACGCAGTTCTTTACAGCTCAGACGCTTTTTTGGACGTCCCATACCACCCTATCATTTACCTTATAATTTAATAGTTGTTTTGGGTATGCGTCAGTCATCCATTTGGTTATGATGTTCCTCGATATTGGACAATCCTATCGAGTACACTCATAATATTCAGTTATGTTATTATATATTTAATATACATAATACCTGAAATATATAAATGATATACACTGATACAGATCAGTATAAACATTCTGTTTAAAATTGGAGATTAGCACTGTGGAAATCCAGGATGCAACTTGTAAGCCTAACAGTAACACGCCACTAAATCTTGGGACCACAAATTATATTTGATACCGCACATTAGAGTCTCGCCAAGGCATACAACTAGTGCAACTTAGGCTGTCAAAATCTGAACAACTTGGCGAGGCGTCCGGCCATGGGGACATGGAAAGGTCATCATCTACAAGGATTAAACCAAGGATGGTTTGTTCCGGTCTCAAACAGGCAAAGTATAGAGCTGGTCACTCCAGCGCTTCCTCGGACGTCCCATACCTCTCCGTCCCTTCGGCTTTAATTCCATAGTTGTTTGGTGATGCGGCAGTCATCCATTCGACAAAGATGTTCCCACCAATTCAGCCGATACTGGGCAATCCT
Source organism: Magicicada septendecula (assembly GCA_034769895.1). Classification (NCBI taxonomy): domain Eukaryota; kingdom Metazoa; phylum Arthropoda; class Insecta; order Hemiptera; family Cicadidae; genus Magicicada; species Magicicada septendecula. The sequence continues at coordinate 339,656,100 of CM068371.1, read as the reverse complement.
GTCGAGTATACTCATAATATTCAGTTCCTGCCGTATATCTGTGTTTCTTCTATAATCATGGACAGTATACCCTGCCACGTGACTGGGAAATCTCATTTCAGCCGCTTGGATACAACTGGCCTGTCGTTTCGTTAAAGTCCAATTCTCAGACCCATAAAGAAGTGTCGGAAGGGCCACCACTTTGTAGAATCTTAGGCGTGTTTCTTTACTTGCTGACTTAAGAGTTCACCTGATGGTCCCGCACATAAGATTGAACTTACGCAAGTTACTCACAACGTCGTTGCTTGTATTATAAGACACACTCTAGCCCAGGTATTCATAATAGCATGGAAAGATAACAAACGGATTGATGATAATTATTAGTGGATTTGTCTTTTAGTGGAAAACCTTATGTGAAATCAGCAGAGTAATCAACCAAACATTAAGTAAAAGTAGCAAGCGATTCGCTGAATTCAGCTGTGCCGATCAGACCAGCGTTCCACTCACACCGACGAAGTACACGAGGCTACTCGTTGCTGATTGGAGCGATCCATGACCAAGTTCGGTCGGTCTTGATGGCACTGAGTATTTAAGTATTATGCATATATATATATGCATGATTTGTAACAAACATAAAACAGAAAACAAACTAAAACCTGAACAAATACAAATCAATACAAAACATGACACAATATTCAAAGCACTCAACATTAAAAATACACAAAAAACTAACACATACACCACAATCACACACAATAAAACCAACTTGAAATACCAGAAGCCAACAGGAAGCCACAATAGTCAACCAACAACACATATGTACTTCACCAGACAAAAATATCGGTATGGAGAACCATACATGACTTCCATATTCTAAGATTTATATTTAAAATCATTTTCAGCCAAACAGCCAGGCTGCGTCTTACCTGCCATTTTATTGCTGTATTAAATGAAAAATATTATATTACATTAAAATGAAAAAATTATAATTTTATTGCCTGGCAACAAAATTATTTTATTTTTAACAATTACCATTGTTTCAAAAAGTTTAAATAAATTTTCAAGTACTTTACTCTTGTTAAAACGTAAAAGGTTGCAGGTAAACTACCCCTTCCCCTTAACCGATCTTCACCACAATCGAAAGTCATTGAGACCTCTACAATTCAGGGAAGTATGCAAAAAATTATTTGATTCTGTTTGAATTTGCGGCTGTTATCGTTTGCCATAGAAAATACGCTTGATAAAAAAACGTTGCAAGTAAACTACCCCTTACCCTTAACCGATCTTCACCAAAAACAATACGTCTTGAGTACTCTACAAATCAGGGCTGTATGCAAAACATTATTTGATTCTGTTTGAATTTGCGGCTGTTATCGTTTGCCATAGAAAATACCCTTGTTAAAAAAACGTTGCAGGTAAACTACCCCTTCCCCTTAACTCATCTTCACCACAATCGAAAGTCATTGAGACCTCTACAATTCAGGGACGTATGCAAAAAATTATTTGGTTCTGTTTGAATTTGTGGCTGTTATCGTTTGCCATATAAAATACGCTTGATAAAAAAACGTTGCAGGTAAAGTACCCCTTCCCCTTAACCGATCTTCACTAAAAACAAAAAGTCTTGAGTACTCTACAAATCAGGCCTGTATGCAAAACATTATTTGATTCTGTTTGAATTTGCGGCTGTTATCGTTTGCCATAGAAAATACCCTTGTTAAAAAAACGTTGCTGGTAAACTACCCCTTTCCCTCAACCGATCTTCACCAAAAACAACAGGTCTTGAGAACTCTACAATTTAGGGCTGTATGCAAATAATCTTTTGATTCTGTTTGAATTTGCGGCTGTTATCGTTTGCCATAGGAAATACCCTTGTTAAAACATAAAACGTTACTGGTAAACTACCCCTTTCCCTTAACCGATCTTCACCAAAATCAGCAGATCTTGAGAACTCTACAATTCAGGGCTGTATGCGAAACAATATTTGATTCTGTTTGAATTTGCGGCTGTTATCGTTTGCCAAACAAACAAAATTACCCTTGCTAAAAAAAACCGTTGCTGGTAAACTACCCCTTTCCCTCAACCGATCTTCACCAAAAACAATAGGTCGCGAGTACTCTGCAAATCAGGGCTGTATGCAAAAAATTATTTGATTCTGTTTGAATTTGCGGCAGTTATCGTTTGCCAAAAAAAAAAATCTATAGATAGACAGACAGACAGACACACAGACACACAGACAGACACACACACAGACACTTTTCGGAAAACGACTTTTTTTTCATGTTTTGAGTGTAGTAGAATCAGAATCTGCAATAATCTCGAACACGATTTTTTTTGCCATCACCATACTTCCATTCCTTAAGGAATATGGAAGTAAAAACCGGAAGGCTGAGGATGGGTACAAGATAGTACCCGAAACATGTTCCAAATAGAAAAATAACATCTTGAGGTAAATTTATGTATAAATATTAAATGTAATATATTATATAACATTGCCAAACCCTGATCACATTTGATATAAATAAGTATGTAAAAAATGCCAAGAAACAATATATTTTGATAGATAAATGATAACGAGAATGAAAGTAGTAAATATAATCAATAGTGAAGGAAGAAGAATACAAACAAAGGTGGTTATAAAACAAGAAAATACGAACTAGACTGACAGACAACTGACATTGATCCACCCCCAGAGATTGGCCAGATATTAACCAAAGTAAAGCGAGACAAGAAGACAGTGAAGAAAAAAGAAAAAAAAAAAAATTACATGGCCATAACAATTAACTCATAAGATTGTTTTAAAAGAGCATAATTTTTTATTATTATTAATAATTTATGTTTAAATTTTTATTAGTGGTAACTTGTAAATGACAGTATCTCAGCAATTGTTATACATAAAAAACCATGTGTAGATATGATTGTATGTATATCCTTATCTATAGGTGATGTGTCAGCTGTTATGTTTAAAATTACACTCAGACAGACAGGGAATAGAAATGTGTGCGTGATTCAATCAGAGAACAAATTGTATAGCCTACTATATACTTTGGAACTTTTACTAGGATTATTTCAGCAGTATGTATGTTATTTCAGCATTATGTGTTTGAAAGTATAAGGTTTTGGAGAGTTTATTTATTCGCTAATATTATTGCTGTTGCTACAGATGTAGTATGTTTCAATTAACACAATATATTTTAACATTATTAAATTGTTGTTATTATTATTAATTATAACATTTCAGACCAATTTTTATCACTTTAATGACAATGTATACAAAGTTATGTTTTATTTGAAAGATGTATTTACAATACCATGTTGGTTGAATATTATAAAATGATATGTGACAGTCTGAAGTTAACAAAAGAGACATGAACTCATTAGATACAAAAACTTTGTAATAATAGTGAGATCGTGAGAAATATAAGGGTAATTAGAGATAGGTAGGGAGTGACAAAGATGAACAGTGAAGTGATAAGTGTAATAAAATAAACAGCATATAATCTTAAGAAAAAAGAGTTAAACAAGTGTGACAAACCCAAAACATAAGCACATGTTAAATGAGCAATTAAGTTAAGTATATTAGACTGAAAGACACAGAATAATTGTGAATGTAAAAAACAGAAAAAATATTATCTCAGTATAAAAATCACCAGGGTGATTACTGTTATAAAAGAGATGGTGTAGGTATAACACTCACCAAATTTGTTCATTTGTTAATTTAAAGAAAGAAGTTATTGGCTTAATGTTTAAGGCAATAAATACCAGAAGAAATAGTTTTACAGTAATATGTTAGTATGTTTTAAGTAAGTAAGGAATTTATAAAGAAAATAATAGCAATACCTTTATAAGAAATAATAGGCAAAATATAATAATTATGTGTAACGAAAGGGAACATGGCAGAATTATATTAAAACTTAGAAATAAATAAATTATGTATTAACATAGTATTATCAATTTTGGACTAAAACATTAATACATGGCTTAGACCAATATTGTAAGATATCAAACTAATCTTTGAAAGAAAATAGGAACATCTATGTAAAGATTACAACCATTGAAATTATCCCCAAGTAAATATAGCCATTATAAAATATTTATTCAAATTAAACAAAAAATTCAAAGTTTGATAACAATGTGTTTATTTTGAGATCGACCAGGGAGAATAATTACGTTACCATGGAAACTGTGGAGTAACAAGCAAAAATACCGTTAGATTTTTTTACTGAATGCATGACGCTTTAATGGTATAGACGCTAATTTTCGAGTGACCAAAATTGTCAATTAAAACATAGAAAATATCAGAAGAAGTTACTACTAAGTGTATACTAAGACGTAAGACAATAAGACGGGAACCATATTATTGAAGTTGAGGCCAAATTAACGAAAAAAGAAAATAAATTACTACCAATTAAACTGGAAAAGATGCCTGATGTCCTGAACCAAGCAAATTAAAGAAGATTGTAGTATAACCCATGAATAACAGATCGTATGAATTCGCCATAACTACGGAAGTGATAAGTACCTATTAAATTACCCAAAATATATAAATAAACTCACGTTAATTATTTCTCACTAAAGGTCGAAATCTCACTGAACTGAAATTAATTACTTTCAAAGATTAAAAAGAATACTAAGTCACTGACAATTTATAAACTAACCAATATAAACTGTTGTTAATGATCCATAACTTGTAAACACTTTTACTACACTGCGCTAAACAAATTATACCTACACAATATGTTAGTTAAGTTTACTTGATGTAAGGGTGTGTATTTTTATTGTTTTAAACATTTGTAATCCTTTTAACGTAACCTCAAGAACCTGTGACAAACAAACATTAATAACTGATGTACTATTTACAACAGACGCCATTATTAAACGTCTGGTTATCAATTCAAATATCGATTTGTCAAACCCTGTAATTGTCTCATATAAACAACCGGAGCATTTGTATTAGAATAATTTGTATTAAATGAATAACAATCACTAATAAAAAATGTGTAAGTATTGAGTGTAACCACGGTGTTATAATTTCATTAGGAGGTGCACAATATTTTATGTACATTTTAGCAGACGACTAACGATTTACACAGCCCACGCATCGAACTGCTGTGCGCTCCAGTGGGCCTAGCTGGCGGAAATATTTGAATTATTCAAACCGCCTGAGCTGCGCTGGTCATACACCTTTGAATTTTATTTTAATTGTTTTAAGAAAACAATTTGGCGCCACCGGGATTTTCATACCCCTAGTGAACATCAGGTAAGAACATCAAGACCTGGTTATTCGTACGTTCGCAACGGACGAAATCTGCGGAAGTTGCACGCATTTGAACTACGGATCGAGAAGACACGTTACACCCATTACACACAAATTGTACATTATCCAAATTTTACAGAGTAAAACGGTAGCCGTACACACGACTCCATTACAAATTGACGACCAACCGCTGGAGCTAGAAGAGAGAGAAATACGAACTTCTAACGGCGAGAAAAAAGGTCGAATAATAAGTATAAAACGGTTCGCTACACACTATTCAATAATAATTAACAGGAAAGGTAAACCGTTATTATACAATATATATATATATATATATATATTGTAATAAAACTTTAATATGAACAGAATATGAAGTATGTTCAAATTATTCAACACCACGTTGGATTCGTCACGTTGTAATATAACTTATTATGAATGCTGTTTACTTGTTCTTCGAAAACGTTGTAATAAAACTGAATGATTAAGTTTACTTATTATTATTAATTTGTTCGAAAGGTTTAAAAAGTGCTCAACTCTTCGTAATTATCGTTGAGTGTGTTTGATTATTATTATGTAGTTCAAAAAAGGTTTAAAAGGTTTATGTTTAAATTCTCTTGGAGCACTGGTAGATTTACCTTTCACTTACCACTGATTAGTGTAGTCAGTCTTCCAAAATAGGCCTTGTAATACACTGAAATGTTACAGCACAGTTTATAAAATATGTCACAGGTGTATTTGTGTATGCACAGTAAATAAAATGACTTTGTATATTTGATACTATTTTGAAGTTCAAATATCGGCCGCTCGTTCGCCGTACTACCACTATAGAAAATAATTGCTCTGTTAATACTTTTGTTATTGCCTACTTTGAAATGAAAGACTGATTCTGAGATAAGAAAACTTGTATTTTATTAACAACAAGTTAATTTCAAATTAGAATTCTTTAACACAATTAATAAACATCAAAAAACAAGTCAGCTAGTTATTGAGATTCTTAAAGCTCAGGGATGGTAACACTGATTATTTTATATCGTATGGTGTTAACCTCGTTTGGTTAGGTTTAGTTTACAATTACCAAAAGTCGTGTGTTTTTTTAGTTAACATGATACAGGATACAAAAATGCTGAAATATAACAATAATACATTATAGAGAGTTATTACAAATCAAGAAAAAGTTTGATTATTATATTGAAAATTATTGTATTTGATCCACCTGGTATCGACTCGCCAGTTATATTGTGGAGTGTATGACACGATTGAAATTACTGTGTGTCAGAATAATATTACTTGGATGGTTATTAATAACAAAATATTTTATAATTATTTCGTAAACTCATTTTAACTGAGTATATGCAAGCTTGTATGATTTTAAAACATAACTCAGTATGACTGTTACAGCTTTCGTAACATATAGGTTAGATTGCCTATTACTCAAAGTGAGTTAATAAAATATTTTAATTGATGGCATTAAAATCTTAAAACTATTCATAACATTTATTCATGGTAAGTACATTGTTTATTAACTGTAATGATTGTTCTCTGTTATTATTTTATAAACGATTTCACTTCGTATTAGTTAGTCAAGTTAGCATCAATATTCAACCTTGTTTACTTCGATATTCGTTATAATATTAAATTCATTTGTCATCTTCTTCGGAAAATCAATAATATTTTATTTAAACGAATAAAATGGAGAACTTTTGTTCAAATGCTGGTTAATTAACAATTTTTTAATTAATTTAACCATGTACAACTGTACTTGACTAAAGTAGTACCAACGTAAAAATTTACTATTTGGTAAATATTAGTTTTCATTAAAATATCGTTAATACTAGGTACTCCATTAATTTCCCACTCATCATCGCCGATATTATACACTGGCAATGGCTGGATTATTATTTCACATCACTCGTTGCACTTCAATCGCTATAGGTTATGCACTTTAGAGAGGTTAGATTTACTTGTTTATACTGGGGGGACGCGCACATTTTTAAAATCTTGCTCCCGACGAATACTCGTTCCGTTCACTCTGATAGTCAAAAAGCTAGTAGTAGTGTTCCTTCGAAGTTGCTGTCGGCGTCTAATGAAATCGGCTCTTCCTATTGGTTGAAAATCTGTTAATCTCGTTCCCATATGCCTTAATAAGTTAAGAAATTTTATTTCTTAGCATCGGTCCTTTGGGTTTGAGATTATGTCGATGACGCGATCATTCCTTTTGGAATTGAAGGAAAACTTAATTATTGTTTATAACTTTCTTATTACACTTCGAATTAAGAAATTAATGGTATCACTATTTTGCGGATGCTTGGCTCTTTATTTAGAGTCCACTCAAGCTATAAATCCGTCCATAATTAACCTAAATAACTTTTCGATAATGCACTTTTCGTGGTTCGCAATTACACTTAAGTTTTTCCACTTTATTATAATATATGCTAATTCTAACACTTATTGTAGACATTTAGAGTCCTTTTCTCTTAATAACTACTTCTAAATACTAAAATATGTACAATTCTGTTAAATGCTTTTCAGGCGTGTAAGCCCTATATGTCCTTGCATTTATATTTACTACTTATAATACATATCTCATAATAATACACTTCTTAGGTGTTTATGTTGTACCTTAAATATTCATACACCTTTGGCGAAGCTTTGTTCCCATTTATGGTGCTTCATTTATTTACATTGTATGGCCTTAATACACCATGTCATAGTTCTGTCATATTGATATACATATTTTATTATTATTTATGCTTAATGGATGTATTTTTATCCATTAAGGTGTACTTAGACCTTGTATACTGTTTGTCTTGTGTGTATAATACTTCCTGCTGTGTTAAACATTCATAAATTTCAGTAGGATTGCTATTTACATCTAGTCCCATTGGTCATGTATGTTTGTTTATTATTATTTTCATATAAATTTATGTATTTAATGTCTGTTAGAGATTCTCATAGAGGTATTGAGTATTCTAGTTACTACTGGCAAACTATTTTCCTCTCCTTTATTAAGTTTAAGTGAGTATTTTGTGTAACTCTGATAGTCACCTTGTGTTTTGTTAATCTGGCTATGGTTTGTTTAAACAATATAGCTTATATACTTGTGTTTCTCTATTCATACTGTATTCATTATGTTACTCATTTATCCTAGTTTGGTTGTTGATTTGAATAATTACTTTTGTCTGCATTTTTCTAATTGTTATTTATGATTCTGTGTTGCAGATTCTGTTCAGTTGAGGTTATGTGTCTCCTACTGAATTCATAACAATACTTATCTGGATTTGTTCATTTCCTTGTTTCATTATTATATTTTTACTATGATAAGTTATTACTATTATCTATTACAATATTTTCCTTATTTTATTTACATTATATACTATTTGTCTACACATTATTATTTAATTCTTATTTGTTATTGTCATACATATTATGTGTTTATATTTGGGTTTGGGTAAACTGCTTTGTCTTTCTATAACAGGTTGCCTTATTCTCAATGCATTAATAATTACATTGTATATTGGTCTTACCCTTTATTCTCTTGATATTTAAACATATATCTTATTAAGGATTTTATATTTAATTTCAGTCATTATTGAGCAATTATTTCTCTCTTTATTATCAGTACATTTGTGGTCTTTTATGTTTTTATTTTATTATATTCTTGTTTCATAAATCATACACTAATTGTTTGTGTTGTTTATTTGGGGTTTACTATCTATTTTTGTTAACACTTCCTATCTTCATCTTCCATAAACATTGCACTTTTATTGTTTGTGTTGCTTAGTTTGGAATTCTGATATTTAGTATTAATCGATGCACTTATATAAGACACTCACTATTATTGTTTGTGGCTGCTTATTAGTTTGTCGATACTTTGTTCTTGGTCACCTTTTCTTCTTCATGTTCTTCCTTTTTGGGGGTATTATAATTCACTTATTTGGCATTCTTCACACATGCCTTATTAACTTCTTAATAGTTTGGTATTTGTTCCATCTAAAAATAGATTCCTTATTTGTTGTGTCTTCCTCACACAGGTAATGTTATTGTCTCATCCTTGTTAAGGGTTTTTCATAGTTTATTGTATATTTTTCTTCTTCTTAATTATATATACTTCTTCTCTTCTTATATTCAGATTTTTTCTTCTTCTTAGATACAGGTTTCTTCTTCTTCTTATAGATATGTTTTTTCACTTATAGGGTATTTTCCCTCACTTGTATTATATGTCACATATATGATATGTTGCCTCGTTTATATGATGTGTCGTTTCAATTATATTATATGTTCCCTCACTTGTGTGATAAGTTGTTTCACTTGTGATATATTCCCTCACTTGTGTGATAAGTTGTTTCACTTATATGATATGTTCCCTCACTTGTGTGATAAATTGTTTCATTTATATGATATGTTCCCTCACTTGTATGATCTATTGGGTCTTGTTTGCTAACGTAATTGTTTGCTTTCAATTATAATTCTTCCTTCTACTGTGTTGACTTACTTTGACATTATTTATCCATGGATACACGATTGGTCTTGATACTTTAGAGGTTTTTCATCATTTTGGCTTAGACATGTACGTAGTAGTTTCTTATTCTATGTATTGGATATCATTTATAAGTAACTACAATTTTGTTACGTTACAATATATATATATATACATATTGTAATAATATAATAAAATAGTGATGTGTGTTGTGTGTTGATGATAATAAGCTATTGTGGAGTATGTGACTCCGATGTAATCAAGTCCAATGTAATATGTTTAATTGGTGTGGCTCTCGACGTCTTACTGGCCTGAAACACTTCCTTAAGTTTCCCAGCTGGTTGAGTCCCAATGGTAGCAAGACCGGTCGAGTAGCGTAAAGTTGATGAAGAAATATATATGCTCAGCTTCACCGAAAGTTTCGAAACAAAAATTATTGTTTTGAAGAAAATTAAAAAAAAATTATGTTTATAAAAAAAAAATAATAAAAAAAAAATTTTAATTTTATTAATTAATTAATTAGGATCAATTAATTAATATAGGGCTGTGAAGTTTTAAACAGTGTAATGCTCTTCTGAAAATTTTTATTAAAGTTTTAGTATAATTTAAATAATCTATCACCACTCATAAGACTGTCTGTAAACCAATCGATATTTGTTTACCTTTCTATTTTTTAGGTTATCTTCACTTACGGGTGGTAAAGTCCTTGTAGATTATCAATTAGAATTATATTATTGGTAATTAGTATTATTGAAGAAATAAAGAACTATTAAGTATTGAAAAGTATTAATGTTTTATTAAGTAACAGCAATATTGACTCTTATCGATTAGTATCGATTCTCAGGATATCGAAAAAAGTTACAAGTATATGTTATAAAAATTATATAGGGTTCTTTAAACAGCCAGTTATTACCAAAGTCAGAGAAATCGGGCTAATATTTAAAAAGTATAACGTTACAATCAAATTAATAGTTATTAATAAACACAGACATTGAATAATAAATTGTAAATATAATAATTGTTTTCACCAAACAGCTGAGCTGAACCAAGAAGACGGGGTTCTGGCAATGATGACCAACATTGCAAATGGCTGCCGTGAAGTTAGTGAGATGTCATTCGTATCTTGGACGTTCCAAATAAAAGATTTTCCTGTAGTATTCCTGTTCTGATGTCTGCGAATCTCTTGTAAAATGTTGTGTAGTGTCTAGTGTACTGTTTCTGAGTTGTATTTAGTGTATCCGTATAATTATTAGTTCAAACACTTTCCCCGATTCCATCACTAATTTGGGTTAATGTTTTACACAGTTTTCTTGTGTTTTGTGGTGTTTTTCAGAGTAAATTTATATTGTTCTGTGTTATGGAGTGTTACTTGATTGTTTCTGTTATAATATGATAGTTTTAGAAGTATTTTACAAGTCACTCGCGATTTCACAATAACGTACTATACACTCGCTTTGTATGTCTATTATAGGTTAGGTTATACACGTTACCAAACGTATGTCATGTTAACCGTTCAAAAACCAATAATTAACTAACTGTTTCCTCCAGTTTCAATTAAACTCTTAGCCCATATAATATTATCCTTAACATTGTTCAAATATTTTTCACATCCTGTATGCACTTTTACATTTTCACTATATGAATGCCTATACTTTGGTTATTTGTCAATTTTATTCACTAGATTTGATTTAAATTAATCTTTCATTTCATTCAGCTTATTTTCAGATTAAATAATGCCATTTTATAGTGTTTTCTGTCCAAAAAATAGTAATTTCATTTTCAGTTTGGTATACTCTGAAGAGTCAAAACATCAAAATTTACTTCCTGTCATTATATAAATTCAGCCATTTTATCAGTTATATTTAATATTAATAATCCTATATTGTATTAAAAGGTTCATATTCCCTTATTTTCTGGTAATTAATTGAATTAGTTGTATTCGGAAACATTATTCTGAAATATACGACTCCCATGTCCAAATTTCTGAGTTTAGTCATTCTCATTTTTATTTATAATTCTGAATATAATTTATTAAAATCTCTCTAAATGGTATGTGCAATTATATGGCATGATCTCAAGTTTATTTTGTCTAAACCCCTTTTGTTTATTTGCATTTAAATGAGCAATTTCTCTGTTTTGATGAAGTTTGGTTTCCATTCTTTTGGCCTATGATTTTTTAACAATTTTTCTTACAAAATATTTTACAAACAATATATGATGTGTGATACCCTCTCTGACTTTTACAAATAGTATTATAAATTAAACATGTTTTCAAATTACACAATAACAATTAGTATTGATTACAATACAAATAATAGTTAAAACAAAATAAAGAATATTTTTTTTAAATAAATGGTTGTCTTCAAGTCAGACATTTTGCAACAAAATCCCCATTTCCAACATGGAAACATGGTTTATAAAAAAGGTTTTGTACTAACTAACATCTTAATTACTCTCTACTATTTACAAGTGGTAATTATTTTTATAGTTCTGATGTTAGTTGTTTCAGACCCAAACAAATGGCCTTATATCTAAAACATTTTTAAACATTCTTGTACTATATACATTAAAACCTTATATTTATATTCTTATTTCTAACTATTATTATAAGTAGGATTCTACAGTTTTTATACAGTCTTTTATACCTTGTCTTTGGGGAATTGTACCCTGTCATTAACAAATAAATAGTATGAACCGTTCAAAAAGCACTATGAAATCTGTTTTTCTTTTTTCATGTAAAACAAAATGTTATTTTAAACAGATTCATGTCTTATGAACAACATATTGTCACAATACATATTTTAAGTCATTGAAAAATGCATATTTCATTGCATCCAATGTTTGTGATTGCCAAGAATGAAACACAAGGTTCATTTTTTATAATACCCAAAACTATCACTGGTTCACTTTGCACTTATATATTATGTTAATGCTAAATGGTCGTATAGTCTTATTAACATAATAAATTGGTTAGCGTTTTTTCAATGGAGATTTGTTCCATGGGTACTATATTATTGTTTCATCTTAGTTCACAGGAAACTTTTACTTTATACACTCCTCTCTCTTAAATTTATATACATGTGGTTTTTATTTCGTTATACTTTTATTTTTAGATATTTATTTTGGGGATATAGGGATTTGGGTGTCTTTTATAAGAGCATGACATCTTCTTCAGGATGCTGCCCTCTTCTTCTTTCTTCAGTCTTCTTTTCTCCTGCCTTCTGGGACTGGTATCTTCTCCATCTTCTTCTTGGTGCCATCAGCTTTCTTGGGATCTTCTCCATCTTCTTCTTTATTACAGAAATACACAACCTGTATTGGTTGATCTTGGCTTATTTTAGGGTTTCTATTCTATTTATTCTCCCTCGTTGTGGGTTTGGTCATATTCAGTACTGCTTTATTATTTACTATTTTACCTTCCTGGGTTATACCTTGAAAACCTTTGGTTATGAGACTGGTTTTGGATGACTCATCACTAGTAACTCCTTTTATTTTAACTTGTATTTTCTTTGTAATAATGATTTCTTTCCACAGTTGCTATGAATTAATCTTTTTATATTAAACTTAGTGCTTTCTTCCAAATTTAAATATTATAACTTCATTATTCTAATGATCAATTGCCATTCAATATTATGCAAACATCTGTCACGCTACAGATTGCTCCCCTCCAGAAGTAATTATTTCAGACATGTTTATGGATGAAATAATTTCTTATGATAATTTCATCATTTCTTATAATTCATTTTCTTCTCCATCTTTATATCGACTTTTTTATAATTAGAGTTTTATTAATTTTATATATATGGTTACTTGTCTTACTACTGATCCTTTTCGGATAGTTAGTGTCTTCTGAGATATATTATAATTGTAATACATTTTCTTTCTATATCAACTTCGTGTTGTATCCTTGGGATATTAATTCCCTAACATTCCCTATCACGTGGGCTGGGGCAGATCAGAGGGGCACTGTACGCTACTTCTCTGCTGGCCATACACCACTTCTATAAATTGAGTACAGGGGCATATCCATCCCTGCTCAAAAAAAACATAATGCTGCTGGAATTATCTTCAGTCAGTCATCGAATAAATAAATAAAAAGTAGTCTCATTTTCGACTAATAAAAATATCTTTGGATTCTCCACTTCGTAGTCTCTCAGATTATCTCACATTTTCTATCTTAATAAATCTTCATAATCATTATTATACTCATTATATATATTTTTTCAAAACTCTTAACTTGTCTGATATATTTAATTTAATTATGGTTGAAAACCTTTCTTTTAATAATTCTGGTTACTGTTTACAGTGTAACTCTCTTTCTTCTCCATCTGAATTCTCTTTATACTTTCTTCTGGTTATTCATAGTATTAGCATGGTCTTTATAAATAGTCTTTCGTATTCATTATTTGAATGGTCTTAATATATTATATTTAATTTTTTAACATTGTATCATTACATTAGATATACAGGTTGTTATATTGATCATTTTATTTAAACATTTTGGTTCTTTCCTTTCTCTTAGAAAGTTATTAATCCGCCTTCGCATTCATTAACATTAATTCATTTATATCCTATTTCATGTGGTATTTCTTCTCTTTGCATTTCATATAGGTCTTATTATTATCATTTGTTCAAAATCATCTTCTCCATCTGTTTGGTATGAGTTGTTCTTCTTCGCTCTTAATTAACTGTTTTCATTATCGTTTCATAGGTAATTAGTCTCGTTGCTTCCAAATTTTTTCCTTCTCTGGCATATTACACTCTTTTTTGTTAGTCTTCTCTACTCCTTCAAATGCTATTGTGAATGTCTAGCATTTATTCTGGATTAAAATTAATTCTTTTTTCTGAATTAATCACTTTATTTTCTTCTCAATTCAATTATAATTGACCCATAATTATTTTTTGGAACTTGGTTAGTTTTAATATAAAATTCAAACTATTCTTTTTAATTAATTGAAAAATATTTCTCATAAATCATTGTAATATGTTGATCTTATCTTGTTTCAAAGTACTGACGTTCTATCAACATTCAAATTCTGTTTAATTCATTTATTCCCAGAATTGTCTCATTCAGAATTGTTTATAGTATTGTGATTTTACTATTATTTCTGAATGTTTTGGTATTTCTCCAAATTCAAATTCTTCTTAATTATTTACCATAAAGTTTTCTCATAAACTTAGTTATAGTAAGTTGGTCTTACTTCATTTTTAAATTGTTCATATATTAACTTCAAAATTCCTTTCTTCTTAATTCTTCCAAAATGTTTTTCTCATAATTCAGTGGTAGTAAGATGTACTTACTCAGTTTTAAATTTTCATAATTATATTTCAATTCAAAAGTCTTTCTTCCATAAAGTTCGTTCCAAAATTATCAGGTTGTAAGTTGTTCTTACATATTTTAGAATTTTTTCAAAATATAAATTCTAAATTCCTTCTTCTTATAATTCTCCAAAATGTTCTTTTCAAAATATTAGGTTGTAAGATGTACTTACATTATTTTCGAATTTTTTTAAAATAAAAATTCTAAATTCCTTCTTCTTATAATTCTCCAAAATGTTCTTCTCAAAATATTAGGTTGTAAGATGTACTTACATTATTTTTAAATTTTTATAATATAAATTCTAAATTCCATAACTCACAACTCATTCTTCATAATATTTCTTCATAGAAGCTTGATTGTACACTCCTTTGATCTTTCCTGAAACGATTTCCTTCAACTCATATGTATTGTTATGTTTATCATTTACCACAACATATGGTCCGGTGTATAGTAATAGTAGTTTTTTGGTTATGCCTTCTAAGGTGCTAGGCAGCTCTCTATTTTTTAGGAGGACTTTTTCACCCTCTTTATATGTTACAATTCGCCCTATTGCCTTCTGGTATTTGGCTTGCCGTTTTTCCTGATCTTCTGCTACCTTATTGTAAAACTTCAACTGGTTGAATTTCCTATTGTTGTTCGTTGGAAATTCAATGATTTGTTCAATGTCTCGGGGAGTCGGCTTCTCATACATGGCTGAGTATGGTGGAATTCCTATAGCTGGATGGTGGGCATAATTTAGGAATGTTTCTGTCGCTGCTAGGTACTCTTGCCACTTTTTCTGTTGGTTGTGACAGTACGTGCGCAATATCCTACCCACTTCTCTTAGTACTCTCTCAGCTGGATTGCTACTTGGGTGGTAGACTGATGTCTTATACGTTTTGACCCCAAGTGCTAATAAAGTGTCTCGCCATCTCCTCCCCTTAAACTGTGTACCATGGTCGGTAATAATAGAAAATGGTCTACCGATCTCTGGGATATACAAATCAATAATCACCGCCAAAACCTTTGCTGTTGTTGCCCGATTAACCGGATATAGCTTTATATACTTGGTGTAGTGATCCATTATAATTACCAAGTATTTATATCTGTGACGACCACCGCTACGGGGAAATGGCCCGCATATATCCAAAAACACTTTTTCCAGTTTTGCGTTGGAAGTTATCGGTATCATGATACCCTCTGTCTTTTCATTGTTTACTTTTGCACATTGGCAGATCTTACAGGACTTGATGTATGTTCTCACCTTGCGGTTGATATTCTTGATCTTACAATTTTCCTCTAGAGCTTGTATCACTTTTAACGCTCCCATGTGACCATACCTGACATGGTAATCGATGATGACCTCCTTTTCGATTTGGTGTGGGATTATCACCTTCCATGTCTCATCGTCTAAGGCGGTTTTTATGAATAAAATTCCCTTGTTAAGGTGGTAGTATTTAGAAATGGTTTCATCATTGGCTTCCAAACGACTCACAATGTTTTTCAGCTTAGGATCAGATTGCTGATGGATTCGGATATTTATTAACAAAGCTTGTAAATCGGCTCTGGTCGTGAATATGTTATAAATTTTTACTAAGCTCTCCTTCTCTCCCTCGAATGTCTGATCTTCCAGATTTATACGTGACAACACATCCGCTACCACGTTCTTCTTTCCTGGAATGTATTCCCATTTCAGGTCATATTCTTGTAGGGCGAGTACCCACCTAGCCAATCGGCCGTGACTCAATTTGCACCGACGAAGGAACGAGATGGATTTATGATCAGTTCGTACCGTGACTTGATATCCGAGAATGTACGTCCGGAACTTGCTGCATGCGAACACCACGCTCAACAATTCCTTTTCTGTCACACTGTAGTTCTTTTCGCACTGGTTCAGTGTGCGACTAGCGAAGCTTATTACCAGATGTTGTCCCTCCTCATCTTCCTGGTATAATGTCGTTCCTAAGCTTAGATCGCTAGCGTCACAGTTTAGAAAGAACGGTTTATTAAAATCTGGGTGACGAAGTATCACACTCTCCAAAAACTTCTCTTTTATCAATCGAAAAGTAATATCTTGATCTTCACCCCAAATCCATTTGTTTTTGGCAGATAACTGTGGTTGAAACTTGGCGGTCAACTCGGAATATCGGCTCTGAAACTTCCTGTAATAGTTACAGAGTCCGAGGAAAGATTGCAATTGTTTCCTGTTTCTTGGTTGCGGGAACCTCTGAATTGCCTCCACTTTCTCTGCTGATGGGGTAATACCTCTGTCGTCTAGGTTGAAGCCTAAGAATTGTACCTCGCGCGCTATGAACTTGGATTTCTCCAACTTCAGTGTTATGTTGTTCTGCGCTAGTTTGTTTAGTACAAATTCCACTCTGTAACAGTGCTCTTCCCAGGTTCCGGATGTAATTAGTAAATCGTCAACATAGACGGTGGTAAATTGGAGCGCTTCTGGTCCCAAAATCTGGTCCATGCATGCCACAAATATGGCGACAGAATTGACAAGTCCGAAGGGCAGTCTCTTGAACTGGTAATTGCGCCCTTCGAAAATGAACGCTACATACTGGCGGCTTTGTGGATGCAGCTCTACCTGCCAATAACCACAGACCGTATCCCAGGTGCTAATAAAGTTAGTACCATGAAAACGCTTTAAGATTTCTTCTATTTCACCGGGAGATGTTCTGTCATTCACAATTGTCTTGTTCAACTCACGCGCATCTAAACAGAGCCGGACTTGTCCGTCTTTCTTCGGAACAGCAATAATTGGACTAGTGTAAGGTGATTGACTAATCTCAATTATGTCATTATCTAACATCTTGTTTATCTCTGTTCTCACGGCTTCTTTGAGCGACTGCGCTATTGGATATGACCTCCGGTTAAACTCTACGTTTTCTTTAAAACGAAGTTGGCACTGGTAGTTTTTTACCTTCCCTGGTTCATCAGAAAACACCGCTTTGTATCTCTCATATATTGCAATTAGACGATCAGCCAGATGTGTTGGTATTTTCTCGTTATCGCTTCCGCACTGGAAATTCCGTATTTCTTGGATCTTAACTGACCATAAATCCTCTCCTCCATTATTGTATATTATGGGTTTAGAAAGAGGGCTGTTTCTAAGAACATTTATTTTACGAAGTTGTTGATGTATAGGGCTGGGAAGTATAGTTGTGCCTCCTACCAGATCTGCGGTCCATGTTACTCCGACTGGGAAAAGTGATACTCTATTTAAATTAAGATCGATTACTGCCGAATATCTACGAAGAATATCGCAACCGACTAAGATGTCAAATGGTAATCCGGTGGCGATTAAAAATTCCATGTCTAAAGCTATATCACGGCTAACGACACTTAAGGAAACTTGCTTCCTAATGGTTTTATTCTGGCGACCAGTTGCACCTACCAATACAATGTTGTTGACTGGTAACATTGGCAAAGTTTTACCACATGTACTCTGTATTCTCTCCAACTCATTGGAGTTTATTATTGAAATATTAGCTCCTGTGTCTATCATTATTTTAGCGGGAACTCCTTCCACCTCCGCTGTTATATAAATTATCTCATTATTACTGTTGCTGAGACTCTTCTCGTTCTCTTCCAAAAGTTCAGTTCGTATGTCTTTCAAATAATGGTTACTGATAATAGTGAAGTTTTTATCATTGTTTGCTTGTTGCAAATCATCCTTTTCTAACCCAGGAAGTATAAGCAGTAACGGGTCATCGTTGTTGATTACTGCCTCCTCTCGTTTAAAGCATTTTGGTCATTGTTTAAGTTATTGTTGACCGAGGCATCGTTCGGGAAACTCTGGTTTGTTTCCTGACGTTCTGTACCCTGGTTGATGTTTAACGCCCTGTTCGGTTGTCTGCCAAGATCTTCCAGGCTGGTACTTCGTCTTTCCTGTTCGTATCTTGGGCCGTCTCGTTCCGCACTCCTCCATCTTCGGTCGGCGCCGTGGAAGCTGCTCCTCCTCGGTTGATAATATCTCCGGGGTCCGCGATCTTCTGCTCTTATAAAATTTACCCTAGGGCGCGACACTCGGTTATTACTATTGCTATTATTATTATTACTAATATTATTATTATAGTAATTTCGGTTAGGTGGGTAAGGTCTGTCACCATTATTGTTGGGATATGGATTTCTCTGACTGTATGGAACATTATTATTTTGTTGATAAAAGTGGTTTCGATTATTTGGGTAGGGGTTGTTATTTCTCACGCCGTTAAAATTTCCGTTAAACTGGTTATTACGCGGCTGGTTGTTAAGGCCGTCGTAATTACTGGGCTGGTTCCGGTTATTTGTATGGTTATTGCCGTTATTGGGGTAAGTAGTCGGCCTTGCTTCTGGTCTCTCATTTCTCTTCCTGCTCTGCCGATAATACTCTTCATTCTCGTATCCCTCCAATAACTCGGTCATTCCCTGGATCGTCTTGATCTGACTACCTCTCCGGGCCCTGATAATGTCCTCATCATAGTGATAAGATATCTTATTCACTAAACATTCTTCTGGGATTGCTGGCTCAAGGTGTTTTGCCATACACACCTTCCCCAAGAAATATGCCGTCATACTGCTACCTAACTGTGACCTGTATCTTCCATTACAAATATTGTCACGGATCAAGTTCTGGGTGGTCTCAGACCAGTATTTTTTCTTAAACATTTTCCGGAACTGTTGGTAGTCGGAAATTTCACTCCGGTTGGCCATCCACCAATTATCTGTAATGTCTCGGAAGGACTCGTCGAATATCTCCCTGCTATGGCTCCATTGGGTAATTTTATGCTTGGTCAAATATTCTTCTACCCTGGCCAGGAACTCCATCGGCTTGCGTTTGTATTGCCGGAAGTTGAGCCACTCTCGGCTTTCGTTGACGGGCAATCCGGTGAAATGAGTCGGTCTGTTTCTAATCGCTTCCATCTCCTCTCGGCTTTGTCGCACCTGACCGGTGATATTGGCCATGGTCTCTTGTATATCATTACATCGTTCTGTGACCTGGTTGCGTACTTTTCCGAATTCTTCTTGATTTTCCTTCCTCTGTTCTTCTACCTTCCTACGACTATGTTCTTCGATATTTGTGAACTTGATGTTCACCACTTCTTTAAACTCATTCACCTCCTTTTCGGTCTGGTTGCACTTTCCATCAATCTCCCGAATCTGTCGATTGACCATTATATTTTCTTCTTCCATCTTCTTATTCATCGCTTTTTTGTTAACAGTGATTTCTTTATTCAGTTCTTCTCGCAACAATTCCATCCTTTCGTCCAATTTGTCCAAATTCTCCTGATTTACCTCCCTTAATTCTTCTCTCAAAATTTGATTGTCCTCTCTCAATTCTTCCAATTTCTCCCCCATCTTCTCTTCCAACTTCTTGTTATCTTCTTTCAACTCTTCCTTCAATTGTCGGTTGTTCTTCTCTATCTTCTTCCTGGTTTCATCTATTTTCTGATTGGTATTTTCAATTTTATTAATCAATTCTTCTTTAGTTAACTTGAATTCTTCCTTAAACGCTTGGTTGTCTTCCTTCAATTTTTCTAACTTCTTCCCCATCTCTTCTTCCATCTTCTTGTTATTTTCCTTCAAATTTTCCATGTTCTTGTTCATCCCAGTCAACTCTTCTTTTGTGGATTGGTTATCCTTCTTCAATTCTTCTTTTGTTTTTTCTATTTTATTTCCCAAATCTTCTTTTAAAGACTGGTTATCACTTCCCATTTTCTTACTCAAGTCTTCCTTCCATTCTTCCACCTTCTTATTGGTTCCTCCAATGTCCTCTCTCATTTGCAGGAACATTTCCATGATTCTGTCCATTTTACTATCCTCCGTTGTCCTGGACTTTTCCACCTGCCTCTCCTGGACATTGACTTCCCCTGTCTGTGTGGGTATCTCCGGTTGTTCCTCTGGTTGCTCTGTTTGTTTGGACAACACCGATTGTAATACCTCTTCCAACTCTACTGGCGTTGCCTCTTTGTTGTCCATATCGACTTCTTTTTCGGCCTCCGCCGCCCGTTTCTTAGATGTCGCACGTCGTTGCATTTTCCCTTGAAATTCTCTGGCTTTGTGGCTGTTGCCTAGCTCCAACTAGTGATTGGGCAGAATGTATTGGCCTTCCAATCGCTAATTAAAGCCCCTAAAGTTGTGCGCCAATTTGTAATAATATTAAATAAGTGTATGTGTGTTGTGTGTTGATGATAATAAGCTATTGTGGAGTATGTGACTCCGATGTAATCAAGTCCAATGTAGTATGTTTAATTGGTGTGGCTCTCGACGTCTTACTGGCCTGAAACACTTCCTTAAGTTTCCCAGCTGGTTGAGTCCCAATGGTAGCAAGACCGGTCGAGTAGCGTAAAGTTGATGAAGAAATATATATGCTCAGCTTCACCGAAAGTTTCGAAACAAAAATTATTGTTTTGAAGAAAATTAAAAAAAAATTATGTTTATAAAAAAAAATAATAAAAAAAAAATTTTAATTTTATTAATTAATTAATTAGGATCAATTAATTAATATAGGGCTGTGAAGTTTTAAACAGTGTAATGCTCTTCTGAAAATTTTTATTAAAGTTTTAGTATAATTTAAATAATCTATCACCACTCATAAGACTGTCTGTAAACCAATCGATATTTGTTTACCTTTCTATTTTTTAGGTTATCTTCACTTACGGGTGGTAAAGTCCTTGTAGATTATCAATTAGAATTATATTATTGGTAATTAGTATTATTGAAGAAATAAAGAACTATTAAGTATTGAAAAGTATTAATGTTTTATTAAGTAACAGCAATATTGACTCTTATCGATTAGTATCGATTCTCAGGATATCGAAAAAAGTTACAAGTATATGTTATAAAAATTATATAGGGTTCTTTAAACAGCCAGTTATTACCAAAGTCAGAGAAATCGGGCTAATATTTAAAAAGTATAACGTTACAATCAAATTAATAGTTATTAATAAACACAGACATTGAATAATAAATTGTAAATATAATAATTGTTTTCACCAAACAGCTGAGCTGAACCAAGAAGACGGGGTTCTGGCAATGATGACCAACATTCCAAATGGCTGCCGTGAAGTTAGTGAGATGTCATTCGTATCTTGGACGTTCCAAATAAAAGATTTTCCTGTAGTATTCCTGTTCTGATGTCTGCGAATCTCTTGTAAAATGTTGTGTAGTGTCTAGTGTACTGTTTCTGAGTTGTATTTAGTGTATCCGTATAATTATTAGTTCAAACACTTTCCCCGATTCCATCACTAATTTGGGTTAATGTTTTACACAGTTTTCTTGTGTTTTGTGGTGTTTTTCAGAGTAAATTTATATTGTTCTGTGTTATGGAGTGTTACTTGATTGTTTCTGTTATAATATGATAGTTTTAGAAGTATTTTACAAGTCACTCGCGATTTCACAATAACGTACTATACACTCGCTTTGTATGTCTATTATAGGTTAGGTTATACACGTTACCAAACGTATGTCATGTTAACCGTTCAAAAACCAATAATTAACTAACTGTTTCCTCCAGTTTCAATTAAACTCTTAGCCCATATAATATTATCCTTAACATTGTTCAAATATTTTTCACATCCTGTATGCACTTTTACATTTTCACTATATGAATGCCTATACTTTGGTTATTTGTCAATTTTATTCACTAGATTTGATTTAAATTAATCTTTCATTTCATTCAGCTTATTTTCAGATTAAATAATGCCATTTTATAGTGTTTTCTGTCCAAAAAATAGTAATTTCATTTTCAGTTTGGTATACTCTGAAGAGTCAAAACATCAAAATTTACTTCCTGTCATTATATAAATTCAGCCATTTTATCAGTTATATTTAATATTAATAATCCTATATTGTATTAAAAGGTTCATATTCCCTTATTTTCTGGTAATTAATTGAATTAGTTGTATTCGGAAACATTATTCTGAAATATACGACTCCCATGTCCAAATTTCTGAGTTTAGTCATTCTCATTTTTATTTATAATTCTGAATATAATTTATTAAAATCTCTCTAAATGGTATGTGCAATTATATGGCATGATCTCAAGTTTATTTTGTCTAAACCCCTTTTGTTTATTTGCATTTAAATGAGCAATTTCTCTGTTTTGATGAAGTTTGGTTTCCATTCTTTTGGCCTATGATTTTTTAACAATTTTTCTTACAAAATATTTTACAAACAATATATGATGTGTGATACCCTCTCTGACTTTTACAAATAGTATTATAAATTAAACATGTTTTCAAATTACACAATAACAATTAGTATTGATTACAATACAAATAATAGTTAAAACAAAATAAAGAATATTTTTTTTAAATAAATGGTTGTCTTCAAGTCAGACATTTTGCAACAAAATCCCCATTTCCAACATGGAAACATGGTTTATAAAAAAGGTTTTGTACTAACTAACATCTTAATTACTCTCTACTATTTACAAGTGGTAATTATTTTTATAGTTCTGATGTTAGTTGTTTCAGACCCAAACAAATGGCCTTATATCTAAAACATTTTTAAACATTCTTGTACTATATACATTAAAACCTTATATTTATATTCTTATTTCTAACTATTATTATAAGTAGGATTCTACAGTTTTTATACAGTCTTTTATACCTTGTCTTTGGGGAATTGTACCCTGTCATTAACAAATAAATAGTATGAACCGTTCAAAAAGCACTATGAAATCTGTTTTTCTTTTTTCATGTAAAACAAAATGTTATTTTAAACAGATTCATGTCTTATGAACAACATATTGTCACAATACATATTTTAAGTCATTGAAAAATGCATATTTCATTGCATCCAATGTTTGTGATTGCCAAGAATGAAACACAAGGTTCATTTTTTATAATACCCAAAACTATCACTGGTTCACTTTGCACTTATATATTATGTTAATGCTAAATGGTCGTATAGTCTTATTAACATAATAAATTGGTTAGCGTTTTTTCAATGGAGATTTGTTCCATGGGTACTATATTATTGTTTCATCTTAGTTCACAGGAAACTTTTACTTTATACACTCCTCTCTCTTAAATTTATATACATGTGGTTTTTATTTCGTTATACTTTTATTTTTAGATATTTATTTTGGGGATATAGGGATTTGGGTGTCTTTTATAAGAGCATGACATCTTCTTCAGGATGCTGCCCTCTTCTTCTTTCTTCAGTCTTCTTTTCTCCTGCCTTCTGGGACTGGTATCTTCTCCATCTTCTTCTTTATTACAGAAATACACAACCTGTATTGGTTGATCTTGGCTTATTTTAGGGTTTCTATTCTATTTATTCTCCCTCGTTGTGGGTTTGGTCATATTCAGTACTGCTTTATTATTTACTATTTTACCTTCCTGGGTTATACCTTGAAAACCTTTGGTTATGAGACTGGTTTTGGATGACTCATCACTAGTAACTCCTTTTATTTTAACTTGTATTTTCTTTGTAATAATGATTTCTTTCCACAGTTGCTATGAATTAATCTTTTTATATTAAACTTAGTGCTTTCTTCCAAATTTAAATATTATAACTTCATTATTCTAATGATCAATTGCCATTCAATATTATGCAAACATCTGTCACGCTACAATATATATATATATATATATATATATATATATATAAATAAATTTACTTCAAGATATACCTTTTTTTTCCTTATTAGGAACATGTTTCGGGTACTATCTTGTACCCATCCTCAGCCTTCCGGTTTTTTTGTCTGGTGAAGTACATATGTGTTGTTCGTTGACTATTATTATTGTGGCTTCCTGTTGGCTTCTGGTATTTCAAATTGGTTTTATTGTGTGTGATTGTGGTGTATGTGTTAGTTTCTTGTGTATTTTCAATGTTGAGTGCTTTGAATATTGTGTCATGATTTGTATTGATTTGTATTTGTTCAGGTATTAGTTTGTTTTCTGTTTTATGTTTGTATATTTGTAAATTTTCCCAAATGTTCATTATGGTGCCTTTGTGTGGTATATGTTTTATTAGTGTTACATTGGTTATGTCTGGGAATTCATGTCCTGTGTTTATTGCATGTGTGGCTAAATTGGATTTATATATTTCTGGTTTTTTGTATGCATTTAGGTGGTCAAAATAACGTTTTTTTAGCTGTTTTTTTGTTTGTCCTATGTAACATTTATTGCAATCTTGGCATTCAATTTTCTATATGCCGTTAGTTGTAGTATTATCTTTGTTGTGTGAGCTATTTAGATTTTGTAATTTATTTTTATTAGTTTTGTATGCTATTTTTATATCTGTGTTTTTAAATAGTTTTGTTAGTTTTGTCATTTTATTATTTATATATGTGAATGTGGCCCATTTTTTGTTGTTGTTATTATTTATGTGTTGTTCAGTTTGATTAATTCTTAATTGTTCAGTTTTTATTTTGTATTTGATTTTATTTTCTATTTTGATCATAGTATTTTTATTGTATCCATTTTCATAGCCAATTTGGTATATTATATTTCTTTCTTTGTCAGTTTCTTGTTTGTTTAGGGGAATTTTGTACATTCTGTTAAATAGCGAATAAAATGCTGCCATTTTATGTTGTGGTGGGTGGTCAGAATGGTTAGGTATAATGATGTTAGTGGAAGTTGGTTTTCTATATATCGCATATTGTATGTGGTTGTTGTATCTTGTGATGGTTATGTCTAAATAGTTGATTTTGTTATGTTTTTCTTTTTCTTCTGTGAATTGTATTTTGGGATGTATGTTATTGATTTGTTTCAGTATGTTCTCTGCATTTGTGTTTTTGTTATTTGATACATATAGCCCATCATCTACATATCTTATCCATATGCCATTTGGGTCATGTGATTTTATGATATTTTGTATTTTGGTGTCTATGTGTTGTAGGAATATTTCTGCTATTATACTTGATAATGGTGATCCCATTGCTAAACCTTCTTTCTATTGATAAATTTTGCTATTAAATTCAAAGTGATTTTGTTTTAGTATTAGTTGGAGGCTATTTTTTATTACGATTATATATTGTTTGTTTTCATTTTGTTCTTTAACTTTGTTTATTATTATGTCAATTGTTTCTTCTACTGGGATGTTGGTGTACATGTTTGTTATGTCATATGATGTAAAAAATGTATTTTCATTTATATTTATTATTTTTAGTTTGTCTATTAATTCGTATGTATTTTTTATGTTATGATGGTTATTTTTTAGATGGTTACTCTTTAGTTTTTGTGCTAATATTTTTGCTATTTTGTATGTAGGAGCTTTTTTGCAATTGATTAATGGACGTATTGGGTTGTTTAATTTGTGTATTTTTATTAGGCTATTCATTCAATATACCAAATTGGTTATGAAAATGTATACAATTAAAATACTATGATCAAAATAGAAAATAAAATCAAATACAAAATAAAAACTGAACAATTAAGAATTAATCAAACTGAACAACACATAAATAATAACAACAACAACAAAATGGGCCACATTCACATATATAAATAATAAAATGACAAAACTAACAAAACTATTTAAAAACACAGATATAAAAATAGCATACAA